>CM063499.1:79817927-79835427 GCA_032207245.1 Pardosa pseudoannulata | reverse complement strand
GATGTTCGTTTAGAAATATTTCGAATGCTATTTAGAATTTTGTTCGAGTTAGAAAGAGTTCGTTTATCCCTTTTTTTACTCGAACCTTTTCTTTCCAGATTTTAGTGCAGTGTTGATGAAAGTATTTTTGTACTTTCTTTTTGAGTGAAGTGTATTATAAATGTATTTTCTAATAGAAAGTATCTTTGAAATTCATGTTGTATAAGAGAATATTATTGTTTACTAGTTAGTAAAATGAATTGTGTAACAAGACTGTTTGCTTGACTCTGACTCTGATTAAAAGTTAACCAGAGTTTAAGGAAGTGAAAGTTTGCTTGCAGCACTTTAAGGGTCATATTCACCAAAATTGGGGTATCCAGGATTAAAGGATGAATCAGGGAATCGGTAGATCAGCGATCACACGCCGTTAACTGTGACTTAAACTGGTGTCATATGCACCATGACTGGATTCCCTGATCTATAGATTAATTATTGCAATTATGTAAGCAATGTTTTGATTGGTCAATAAACGAGATTCTCCGGAGATAGTTCTTAGGCTAAGTTGATTTACATATTTACTCAACCAGACATAAATATCGTTTGAGGAAGTTATAAATTTAGTCAAGGATCTGTAGTTTTACTGATATTTGCTCACAAAATAAGAATGAAATAATATAAAAGGAAGAATTTTGATGAAACCGAGGCAGAATCTTTTTTGAAAAATCTGGAAAGATCCAGTAGCAAAATACCTTGATTATAACAAAAAATTTTCAGCAGAAGATAGAGCATTATTCTTTTCCGAAGGAGCTGAAATCGTGTCATCTAGCATTCGAATTAATGATTCAGCTGTATATTTACTAAAACGATGACGCGATCGAAAGTCCACATCATCCAAACAATCCAAATCATTTGTTCTACTGGATGCACAAATCTTTTCCTGCGGCTTTCTGTTATTTCCAACATTTCTAAAACTTCAAGATCTTCTAAATCTGAAAATATATCAGCCATGTTTGTTTTCAACGGACAGCGCATGCGTAAATCCAGTATCAGTGTATGTAGTATCCATGGATTAGGCGATTAATCGTCCAAACTTGCTAGATCAGAAACAGAGGATTAAAATGAGCTGAAAGCCGCAGATTCTCGTTGAAGAATACGAAAATGCGGATTCGCGGTTAAATCCGAATATTAAAATTGTGGTGAATATGGCCCTAAGATTTGGAACTTTCGAAATACACACTAATGATTTGTGAAGTTTTTAAAGTTTTAGGTATTTTATAAATATATAATTTTGCATCAGTCAACGCTTCCTGAGTTAACTTTATTTAATCCTTTGACTACAAATTAAAAATTTGATTTTAATTTATTTGTAATGAAGGAATAAATTCTAAATATGGCATATTTTTTATTTGAAATTATTTTGAGAAGTGGCTTATAATTTGCAGCCTGAGATATAAACGGTGATTGTAATTAAAATCAAACTTTCAAAATGATGTTAAAAACAGAACTACTGGTCAGAATGACTTCAAATTCGAACTGAATATACTGGAAGAAGGGTGAAAACGATATGGTAATAAAAAGTTCCACATTGTATCAATAGATATCATGAAGCGGCATAACGAAAATGGATTCGATTACAAGTCACATTTTGAATCGAAATACGACAGCTTTGATCTAAGTTTCGCAGTAAACCAACCATACTGTTCAATCCGAATGGCTGTTTCAATTTTTTGACTGAAAACAAAAATGCCACATACCTCGTGTTTTTATAGCACATGCAAAAGTGTCTTTTGATTTGCAAAGTAAGCCGCTTACAGCGCCATCTGTTGATATACTTTAGAACTTTTTCTTAAGTTATACCATTTTCTTTTTCTTACAGTACATTTAATTCAAATCTTTTAAACTTCAGTCGATTAATCTTTTGATCAATAGCATATATGTAACTTCTTTACATTAGTACTATTAAGATCTCATTCAAATAATTATTCTTTAAAATGGTAGAGGACATAATAGAAAAGAAATTGAAATCTTCAGATTTGATTAATGCAAGACTGTCTTTTAATTTGCAAAGTACGCCACTTACAGCGCCATCTATTGATACATTTTGGAGTTTTTTACATATGCAATACCATTTTTCTGTTTCATTATATTTAACTTAAATTATATAAAAGATATTCTGACTAGTGATTCTTTTCCTATAGAATTTTAAAATAGGAACTGTAATTATAATCACATATATCAAAATGAAGAATTACTGTAGGATATATTTTTCCCAGGTTGCAAATATTAATTTTTCGTGTATATAAGTGGCTATTATAAGCTATGAGGAACGTTTAGTTATTCGTTCACAATAGCTGATAAATTTTATTAAAAAATGGTGGGAATACTCACCAGTTGATCAAAATTGTAAACACACGTATGTCTACGATGAAAGACTCGAATAAACAAAATGTTTTGACTGGAAAACCGGTAACGTTATTTTGTAACCACAGATTAAATATGCCATAGCTGGACTTGTTCTATAAATGGGACACTTTATATTAAATTTTTGACGTTATTTATATCAGTGGTAATTATGTAATCTTCGTGAAACTTATATAAGTCCCATTAGTAGTCAAAGGGTTAACACTTGCTGAATACTTCAGAGATTAATAGATAAGTATTAATTATAATACTATAGATAAGTTTTAATTATAATTAATTAATTGCAAAATATAGATTACTTCTTTCAGAATAGGTACATCTTTAAATTTTAAAATAGGTGTAAATATGGGCTGATAATTAAGTACTAAACAGAAAAGAATGACCCTGTTAAATAATTTGAATAAAAGTACATCTATTTTTTACTGTTTAAATAGTTGTTTGGAACTAATTCTTTATAGTATAATATCAATAGCATTTATAATACGACTGAGAGCATCTATATATTCTTTTTGTGTGTACAAACATGACTTTATACAGAAATTAAGTATGAATTTATAAGTATGACTTAATATATTTGAAAATATATGTGTAAATATATGTTTATATGGTTAAAACAATATAGAAACATTTTAATACTATCGTCATATATAAAATTAAATGTGTTATATATCAGATTATAATATATGTTTAATTTAATATAAAAATCTTTGCTTTTGTAATTTTTTGATTATGAACTTATCAACGCAAAAAATACTTTTATAAAAAGATTATAAAAAGTAAATATTTAAGTGTATTTATTATATTATATTTAGTAAAATATGCTTTTCAATATTTTTAATAGCTACTTACATTTATTCAACTTTTATGGTTGAATAAATGTAGATAACTATAAAAAGAAAATTAAGAAGTTATTTAAAATGTATTATATTGCTAGAACTTTTTGCACTGATTTAAAAATTGGAATATCAAAAATCCCTGATTAAAAGAGGATCTTGCCTGTTTTATTGTCATATAGTACTTTGTGTTGTTTTTATGTCCTGAGTCAAGCAAACTTGTCTTGAATCATTCATCTTTTGATCAATGGATGTATGTAACTTCTTTAGATCTGTGCGATTAAGATCGCATTTGAATAATCATTCTTTAAAATGATAGAGGACATAATAGAAACGAAATTGAAGTCTTCCAATCCTTTTAAAGAAATCAGTTTTTTTTTTTTGCATGAATTGTATCTACACACTGTTACACGGTTTTTTAAAGTAGAAAATGGTGTTTAGAGTAAGCCAATTAATTTTCTACTTTTAACGCATTTTACTTCATCCTTGTTGAAGATAATCGTCGTTTGACATTTGTTATTTTGCTAATCACTGTTTACTTAACTGGATTCTCGAGCACTTGCATGTAATGTAATGTGTGGTTTTCGGATCTTGATGTGCCACGCTACACTGCATGATGATAACTTTTCAAACATCGAATGTTTTCAGTTAAAACATTTAAATCTGCGCCAGGAGAGCTTAAATGATTCGTGAATTTCCTGTTCCTGGGAATACAATTTCCCTGATAAGCAGCGATTTTAGTCTCCAGATTTGTTGTTATAGAAACCGAGGTCCAAGACATCCGATCTGACGCCATTTTTTATTTGTATCCATAGAACATATTTGTTGAGAAATGTCCCGTACTTTTGATTTCGTCTAGCAACAGAATTTTTCTTCGTAAACAAAATAACATCAATACACACGTGAAAGATTCCGTATTATAATCGATCACTTACAGGAATTCTGATACGAATAACTTCAATAAATAAATATGCCAAAATAAAAACACATATTTTGTCTTTACGTACTTCATCTCAATTCTTTATTCTAAACATTTTTCCTCGCAATGTTACACTGTTGCCACTACTCCTATCCTTTTTGGAAAAGAAAAAAAAATATCTAAAACCATAGAGGTAACAATATTCTTAATTCTTTGATTCCTTTTAACAAATGGCTTGTCCTAAAGAATATTTTAATCGAATTTAACGAATTACCAAGCTAAATATTTACATTTTCAACTTAGAAACCCACAAAAATTCTTCATGGAACTTTTAGATCATCACCAATGATAGTTTAGAGATCAACCATTTGATAGTACGAGTATTGAATTTGCGATTTTTTTTAGATTTTTGATCAAAATTTTCTCTTGAAGCCGATTTAAACAAAAAAAAGAATCCTGCTTACGAATAAAAATTGTGATTGCCATTGGTCTTATAACAAGCAGTCATAATTTTTGTAGATTAATGTAAATTTACAACACTTTAATGTTTAATCTTTGATGACGTAGACTGGGACTCCAAGGATGGTCCTGATTCGCCTCCTGGAGACTAATCGCAACTCTCCAAAACTGGTGAAGTTTAAGTGCAATCGTTTTCACTGGCCACACCACACGCTTCTTGGAGTCGCGAAAAAAACTTGGGCATTCAACTCACAATGTGTGAGTGCGGCGAGCAAATCAGTTTCGCAAACCTTATGTCAAACATAGCTGCACTTTCACAGTGGTTACATCTAAAAAGTAGTGAGACAATCGTTAATTACTTGTCTTACTTAATCGTTATTATCTTCACCTTTTATCGAATGATCTGGATGACTTAGGCTGGTGCAGAGTTTAACCACTCTTACCTTTTCCCGAATTCGAATTTCGAAACCGCTGGGACTAATCGCTGTTTATTTAAAGGATTAAAGAAAACAAAATGTACAGGAGAGGCCTGATATACGTTTATTTACTTCATCCCTTCGGGGTCTTGTTGATGTGATGCACTTAAAAATCCCGTTCTTCCATTTTTCTGTAGTCAATCAGAAAATTGTTCGATATTTGTAAATATTTATAACTTTATAAATATATATGTGTAGTCACTGGAGATGGCAGGTGATTTTTAACTGTTGTCAATGTAATTGTAGATTTTTATGGTGATATAATGATCTTTTTTTGAAGCTTCTCTATGTGTTGTAACTTCTGGATCAAAAAGACGAACTGTATGATAAAAACTTTTGACGTTTCTCATTAACAGTACTGTACTCTCAAAAGTTTTCTTTTGCCTTTTTTTAAAAATTTTTCAAAATTTCAATATATTGTTATGAGTTCAAATGTCCATGATGAAAATTTAGTATTAAAATATTCAACACATAATCTTTTTAGATATTTAATTTGGACTAACTAGAGAATATTGTCTTGTTAGTGGTATAGTTGAACTGTACGGTTCCTTACCTACTATCTGTTCCCAGTTTTACATGTCTAATCTCTTTCCATGTGCTTCCTTTTCATTTGTTCTATTAAGGAATGTATTTTAAAAAAGGTAAGGAACCGGGAACAGATGTGATATCTACGCTCTTCCGGCCGCCATGTTTTTTTCTTGGCGATCTTGACAAAAAACCCCATTTTTGAAAGTCGCCAAACAAAAATGGCGGCAAAAAATGGCGCTTTCTGAAAGATCACCAACAAAAAAACATGGACGCCACCACATGGCTTTTAAGAAACCCTGTATAAAAATGGCTGCAAAAATGGCATTTTCTGAAAGATTAAAATATTAAATTTTTTTATTTTTGAGGGGGAAACCCCCTTCAAACCCTCCATGTTATTACAACAAATATTATAAAAACATACACGCATTTTAAGAAACATAAAAATAAAATTACCAAATATATTAATTTTTTTTATTTTTGAGGGGGGGGGAAACCCCAATAATGTTACAATAATTATAAAAAAACATACACACATTTTTAAACACACAAGAAATTATGAAACATTCAATAATTATGATTTCTAACCCATAATGCACAAAATACCTGAAAAGATTAAAAAAAAAAAAATGGTACAACCTGACCACACGGGCACTCCAACCAGACCAGCACGTACAGTAACGCGAAATAACTCTCTAGAGGACAAATAATTCCAAAAAGACGTCAGTTGGTCAAGCGCCATTTTAAGAAACATTAAAAAAGAAATTAATTAAAAGAAAATAAGAGAAAAAATTAAAAGAAATTAATTAATTCACGTTACTGACCAGCACGTACAGTACCGCGAAAGAACTTTTTAGAGGAGAAATAATTCCAAAAAGGCGCCAGTTGGTCACGTGCACCAATGGGGATTAAAGAACGAACCAGGTTGCCACTACAAAGTTTTAATTTTTTCTATATTAATTATTCTATATTAGTTATTTCAATCATTTGAGATTAATAATTTCATAACTGTATAATTCAAATATGTCACAAATTTTTGCATAATTTTGTTTAGGGTATTTAATAATTTATGATAGGTTAAAAAAGACTTTCAGCATGCACTGATTTCTTTTAAGAGGTACCAGATTCTGATAATCGATCTCATAACTGATAAGATCTCATAATTGATAAATAGACGATCTCATAAATGATAAATAAGATCTTATAACTGGACTTATATCGGTGCATGCTGACTTTCAGCATGCATTTCGTTTAAGGGGTATCAGATTCTCATAATCGATCTCATAACTGATAAGATTTCATAATTGATAAATAGACGATCTCATGATTGATAAATAAGATCTTATAACTGCACTTATATCGGTGCATGCTGAAGGTCATGCTCCGATTTCTTTTAAGGAGTTTCAGATTCTCATAATCGATCTCATAACTGATAAATAGACGATTGCCTAATTGATAAATAAGATCTTATAACTGCACTTATATCAGGTCATGCTGACACCGATTTCTTATAAGGGTATCAGATTCTCATAATCGATCTCATAACTGATAAGATCTCATAAATGATAAATAGACGATTTCATAATTGATAAATAAGATTTTATAACTGAACTTATATCGGTGCATACTGCAGGTCAGCATGCTCCGATTTCTTTTAAGGAGTATCAGATTCTCGTAATCGATCTCATAATTGATAAATAGACGATCTCATAATTGATAAATAAGATCTTATAACTGCACTTATATCGGTGTATTCTGACTTTAAGAATGCACTGATTTCTTATAAGGGGTATCAGTTTCTCATAATCCATCTATTACTGATAAGATCTCATAATTGATAAATAGACGATCTCATAATTAATAAATAAGATCTTATAACTGATAAATAAACGAGTAAGAGTATTGAAGTTTCTGCATGGTAATCTCACCTGCTTTCTCCAGTCGTCCAAAATGTTATGCACAGTTTTCAAGATTTAAGCACTTCTGCATCAGTGAACTGTTGAAAATCTGATATTTTATGATTATGATGAGATATATTGTGATATGTATGTATAAATAAATATATTGTATGTTTACATTATAAGTGTTGCATGTACTCAGCATGTTGACGAATAAATATTATGTTTAAATCTTTTAATTCATTGACTTTTATCTTGTTCTGAGACTTTCTACAATTTGAGCAACTCAATTTCTTGGTTATTATTTTATACGAAGCCAGATGTGACCGGTCTAACGATGTAAGAATAAGTAGGACGCTTTTGTTCTGGACTTGAAATCGTGGGTCAAATTGTCTCAAAGGATATTTTGAGATAAAGGTAGAGAAACATATAATATTTGTAACAAAATAGAAACAACATTGATGTTTTAAAACCTAATAAGAACTTTTTTATTACAGGGGATGGTTTTTTCCCCATTGTTTTTTTACATAAAATAGAAAAATTGTCAAGTCATTTCACTTATAGATTAAGTGGAGAGCCAGTTCATTTCTTACAAAATTCATGCTCATTAAATAAAATTTACATGGAAGGAAAATCTACTGTAGCCCAAATTCAATACGCTTAGCATACAAACACATGTAAAAATTTATTTAATAAAATAAATTAAAATAATAAAATATTGGTTTATTGTTTCTCTAGTTTAAAATTAGGATAAATTTAATGTACACAAAGACTGGCAGAAATTTTGAAGTTAAGGTAGAGAATATATTACATAATATTTGTAACATAATTTGACATAATATTTGTAATAAAATAGAAACAACATTTATGTTTGAAAACATAATAATAAATTATTTTATGACATGGCATTGTAGTTTTCTTACTTTTTAAAAATAAAATAGGAAAATTTTCAAGTCAAGATCACACATGTAAATTAAGTGGAGACACAATTTATCATTTACAAACTTCATGATCATTAAGACGTTTACAAAGAAATTTTAATGAATCAAACATCGAGTACGTTAAACATATAGATAAAAGTAAACATATAATACTTGTAACAAAATAGAAACAACATTGATGTTTTAAAACACAATAGTAAATCATTTTATAACAGGGCATGGTATATCCCCCACTATTTTGAAATAAAATAGCAAAATTTCAAAGTCAAAAATTGCACATTTGGGTTAAGTGGTAACTCCATTTATCATTTACAAACTTTATGCTCATAAATTAAGATATACAGTAAAAGAAAATCTAATGAAACAAAAATTCAATACGATAAAGATATAGAAGTAAAAATCTGGTTAAGAAAATAAAACAAATTAAAACAATAAAGTACCCATTGTCTCTAGTTTAAAATTATAATGAATTTAATATACACAAAGACTGGAAGGCATTTTGAGATAAAGGTAGAGAAACATATAATATTTGTAACAAAATAGAAACAACGTTGGTTGTAAAAAATGACAAAATAAACTATGATCTATGGTCTTTCCTTTTTTTTTTCCCTTGCCGAATGGCAACGAAAAAGGAAGAACGATTTTTTTTTGTTTTTTGATTACGGTTTTGAGTTGTTCTTTGAAATCTATGTATAATGTTCGTGTTGTTTTAGTGTTTCGTCAGAACGTGTTAAAGAAATGTTGCATTCGTTCCGAAAGGCTTCTTTAAATCGTGAATGAAGAATATATTTTTCTAGTGCGTCCCACGGAATCCGAAGGTGAAAGGGTAAGAACCTTTCAATATTTATTTTTCCGGTAATGATTAATTCAATGTTTTCGATATTTTTTCTCTTGAGGTCGAAATTTAATATGTTTTTAGATGTTTTAAAACACAGTAATAAATTATTTTATAACAAGGCATGGTATTTACCCCACTATTTTAAAATAAAACAGGAAAATTGTAAAGTCAAGAATTACACATTTGTATTAAGTGATAACTCAATTCATCATTTACAAATTTTATGTTCATTAATTAAGATTTACGTTAAAAGAAATTCCAATGAAACACAAATTCAGTACGTTAAACATATAAATAAAAGTAAATTCTACTTTTTGAAAAAAAATAACACAATAAAGTATACATTGTTTCTAGCTTAAAATTATAATAAATGTTATATACTGAAAGACTTGAAGAAATTTTGAGATAAAGATATAGGAGCATATAATATTTGTAACAAAATAGAAACAACTCTGATGTTTTAAAACACAATAATAAATTATTTTAGGAACAGATGCATTATAGACGCCGGGCCCGTCTTCCATGTTTTTCTTTGGCGACAAACAATAAAAATCCTATTTGAAAAATCGCCAAGTAAAAAAACAAGGCGGCGGTATGCGTTTTTCACAATTTATAGCATTACTATAGCACAATTTATAGAACGATTCATTTATAGCATTATTAAAATAAAATTAGCATAATAATTATCATTTTTTACGTTATTTAAAAACTAAATAACAGATTATTAATAATATTTGTAGTATATATCAACACGGCATAAACACAATATATATCATTTAATAGTGTATATCATAATAAGCTCGATCCTCCGTTGTAATAAATAAAATGCAAAATAAATTTAATAAGAGACACACCAACCTACTTATCGCCCCGTAAGACCGCCAAAAAATCGCCAAGTTTGGTGAAAATAAAACACGGCGTCTATAATGCATCTGTACATTATTTTATAACAGGGCTTGGTATCTGCCCCACTATATTTAAATAAAATATTAAAATTGTCATGTCGAAATTGCACGTATGGATTAAGTGATAACTCAATTCATCATTTACAAATTTCATGCTCATTAATTAAGATTTATATTAAAAGAAATTACAGTGAAAGCGCTCAACCTCCCATGACCCAGGTCCGAAGTTCGATTCCCAAGCTGGGCAAGGTTTATTCAGCCTTTCATCCCTTCAGTTAGTAGACAAACTGAGGACCAAGCATGATTGAGAACTAAACACTGGGAAACTAACTTGTTACCAGGTGTGTTCTGCGTAATGTAATGACCATGTAATCGGAACATATGCTTTGCCCTCCAGGGTCCTTGGTCTCGGAAACGGAGATTGCAGAGTTTCCACGGTCCTTAAAAGTCCTCAAGAAGTCCTTAATTTTAGTTTTCATTTTTAAGGGCCCTTAAAACTACTTAATTTTTATCAGAGGTCCTTAAAAACTCCTTAATTTTGAAATTGGAACTCTATCAATTTCTTCCATGGTAATATAAAAGAATATAAAAGAAAAAGTAGCTGAGTTACAGAACTTGAGCAAAAAAAATTTCTGATACAAAAAAGAAAACTGTTGAACTTTCAAAATAAAATTATTTATGTATGTGAATTTGCACTTTGGAAATTTATTTTTAAATAGTGAATAAATATTTGTTAAAGTTCATAACATTCTTTTACATTTTCTAGCCAAAAGTGCAGTATTAATAGTAAAGAAAATCAAATTACATATTCAAATCCATCAAATCAAATTCAAATCATCCATCAATCAAATCAAATTCAAATTCAAATACATATGTTGTCAGTATATTACTGTAGTAATTCAAAATTCCTTTCCTTGATATCCTTAAAAAATTATGAAAGTACTTTTAGCTTATTAGTATTTTTATGGTCATGAGCAAGAAAACTTATTTGACAAATAAATAATCTTTCACATACTGAAAAGGCTTAAGTATAAAGTCATCTGCTCTTTCCTAATAGCTAACAGTCAAGCAGATTTTAACTAAACGAAGCATGGAGGGTGGGGGTTTTGTAGTTACTTATGGAAGTTTAATTTTCTTTGCATTGAATGTAATAGAAAAGTTTAAAACTTTCTTCTTTCCCAGGCAACATCGGGTATAATCAGCTAGTATATGAAAATATATATCAGTCATTTTTAAACACTCAGAAAGTACTGTTTATTATATTGTGTTTTATTCACAATTTGTTTTTAGTTTGATCACTCAAAAAACTGTAGATGTATAATTTTCAAAATTAGTTTTTGTCAAATAGATTTATCTTATTAATTTTTATACATTTTTAAAAACTTAATTCTGAAATATTGTAGGGCATTTCTTGAACATGCCTTGTCTGGTTCATAATCATTAAAATAGGTTCCCCAGGAAATAGGGTTTATGTCGTTATGCCGTGTATTTTAAGTAGGTCCTTATAAAAAATTACTTTGGTCATTAGAAAGTCCTTAATTTTTCTTCTGGAAAAAGAGTGGGAACCCTGAATTAGCACCGTAAGCCATGGTCCCCAATTAGGGTAAAGCGCCGAAGAGTTTAATTAAATTTTATTGTATGATTCTCAATGGATAGATGGATAAAAAATATAGATAATAAGCAACAATGCTTTAATATTTGGTATAATTAATATGTATAGAAAAATATTAGTTCAAATATTTTTTTTTAATTGTAAAAGGGGAGAGAAAAGTTTCCACAAAAGTTTGAGACCCTCTGGTCTATCTGCTATATAACGATTAGGGAGAACAGGACGTAATACTTATGGCTGATTTCGAACGTCAATACAGCGGTGTGATTCGAACCTCCACACTCCGGTACTGAAGAACAGCAGCCTACCTATTCGGCCATTTTTCGGCTGAAACTAACTTTGAATACAAGGGTTTAAATACGAAGAAAGTTAATTTACAATCCATTAAAAGTAATAAAAAGGCATATATATATAGTGTAGTGTGTGCAAACATCTTCATCTAGGTACATAAAGGTAACAATCTTGATGATTTTCATCAAAATATATCACTTAGTATTAACTCTATATTTATGAGTGGATCTTTGAATTAATTAATTTTCTTACTCATAAAAAAACTACTACGGCACATATGAGCCCATATGAGTCCCAAGTTGTTGGCTGAAGGTTGATGTGAAAAGGCACACGTTGAATGGAAAAAAAATCACACAGATTCTCTTTATACCTGTTGTATCAATCATTGTTGAAAGTTCTGAAAGCGTAGTCCTATGCACTTCATGCACTTCATGAAATATGAGTAGATATCGTACAGACATCTTAGTATTAACACTCCGATTAGAATAAATAAGATCACGAACAGAACTTTAGTTACTGTTGAAAACTCTGAAATGAAAACGAGATTACAGGATTATATCAGTATCTACAATTGTAACCTAAATTATTAATTATCATTTAACTACTGATCTCAGAGATTCGCCCTACAGTATTTTCATCTCTCAAAACCTTAAAAGACCCTTGCCTTTTTCAGTACCTTTTCTGCAGTTTTCTGTCAAGATCACTCATCAAGTTTCATGTCTAAAGTGGCACCTGCTGTTTTAAGATTCTGAGTCTAGCATACCACGTTGTTGTTGTTTCTCATGCCACTTGGACAAACTCTACTCGTATTAAGGCAAAGGGGTGCACCTTTCGGTTTAATGAGCACCATTAAGGCGAAAGAACGACTTCGTTCCAGTAGGTCATTTTGAAGCAGGGGCCATTCAGAAGACCCACAGACTTGGCCTGCCACCCCCAGAAACTTGGAGGACATTGTGACAGAGAACCTATTTTACGTGTCCCAGTCTCCTTTAACCTCTTCCGGTATGATTTAATAATGAAAAACTGTGCATGAAATAACCATTTAATTCTTATTTAAAAAACTTGTTTCATTTTACAATTCTTACATATTCTTAATTAAAAGCCACTTTTTACATAGTGTTAAATAATATCAGAAACAGCAAAATTAAGAAAATATCAAAGCAAAACATTAATAAGGTATACAGATAATAGTCTTCAAGCTAGTGGTTCTTTTCAAAACAAAGTGCAAAAGAATTCTTAATTGTTTACACCCCCAAGTAGTCTCACTTTTAATTGGATTCTTGTAACACACACGGCATTTCTTAGTAGGTTTCCTTTTATTCTGACTCTTTAGTTTGGCAATGACTTGTACCAAGAAATTCTAAGTAAACAATATGCAATAGTGACTTGTGATTTTCACAAGTGATAAAAGTGTTGCTAAATTCAGTACACTAGAAATTTTAAACTAAATTGATTATCATATTTAACAGCAACTTTAATCGCATGACGAGTGTAGCTCGTCATTGTGCGGTATGGAATAAAAAAATAATGACGAGCTAGACTCGTCATTTTATCGGAAGGGGTTAACGATCATGGAGGATCTTAGGTCGGCTCGGGTTCCGAACCCGCAATCTTTTAGTTACGAAAGCGTTACCTTTGCCGACTGAGCTACCGCGGATTAGCATACCAAGTTACATCAGTGGCTAAATTATTTGAAAGGCGAAGAGAGCGTGCATATGTGGTATATTTTCTGTACCAGTCATTCATTGAGACTTCAAATGCAAATCGAGATATCATATTAGTATTAGAAAAGTTATGGGAATGTTTCTTCATGTCCTATTAGTTTATCTCAGAAAGCTCCCTTAGAGAGACTGATATTTTTGAAAAGTTATTTGAGAAATTATGCACATAAAAAAAAACCTCTTACGAATAAAAAAAAATGGCTCCCTGAAAATATTACTTAAGAGGTCCTGTTAATAAAAAGACACATTAATGAGTGGAATATCCAACACCACCATGTTTTGAATGAGCACGAAAATTTTTTCAGACCACTGTAAAAATGTACTTTGATTTCAATCTATTTACATGAAACTTATTTTTAAATTTTAAGCCTGTCCTCTTGTACACCGTTTGCAATTACAAGTTTCAAATCTTCCGAATTGCTAGTTTTATTGGCGTTAAAGCTGATTTTTTTAGTCGTGTCATATTCCCGGATGAAACCTAGAAAATTGATCGTATATTTGAAAATTTCAAACATTTTGAAATTTTATGAACAGTTTTTAAGATAGAATAACTTTGTTAGGAAAAAAATACATTAATGTGTGGAATATCTGAAACCATTTTGTTATGAATGAGCACCAAATATTTGTACTGACCACTGCAAAAATGTACTTTGATTTTCAGTATATTTACACGAAAATTATTTTTAAATTGCCCTCTTGTACGTCGTTTGCATTTACCAATTTCAAAGCTTCCTAATTGCTAGTTTTATTGGCGTTAGACCTCATTTTTTTAGTCTTGTGTCATATTCCCGAACGAAACCCCCCAAAAATTGTTCGTATATTTGATAATTTTATATATTTTGAATTTTTATGAATCGTTCTTACCGAAAGAATAGCATGTATGGAACGGAAAAATGAAACAATTTACGTATTTTATTGGCAGTAGTGCTTATTTTTCGAATTTTATGTCCACATGTGGAATTTAGTAATGACCCGAAAAAACGCTTGGATATTTAAAAATTTTATATTTGTTTAATCCTCGTATACATTTCTTTACAAAACGTTCACCTGCATTGTTCGATAAATTAGAAATATTCCTCATTTTACTGGCGGTACTATATTTTACTGAATTTTGTTTATACGGAGTTTACTCTGAAATTTTTGAGATACGCGCAGACTAGAGTTTACAAAATAAAAATAACGGTTTAATTTTAAAATACAAAGTATTTTAACACAGCAGCCGATTTTTTACTTACTTCAATTTGTTTAGCGTACAATAAATTTAAAACAGAAGAGAAAATGGAGTTGACCCGAGAACATTATCACATTATGATTTTCTAACCATTTTTAAGCAGTTTTAAACCAAGAAGAATGCTTTTAACGGTTACAATTGGAATTTGGTGACGAATCTCCAGCTCTTGCTACTGTATTCAGATGGTTTAAAGAATTGAGCAGAGGTTGCCATTTTCTTCGGGATGAAGAACACACAGGAAGGCCGCCGTCGGCAGTCATCCCGGATAATGTGACTGCCATACGAAAAAATGTTAATGGATATAATCGCTGTACCTATCCAATTATAGAGAAGGAACTTAACATTGGCTACGAAGCCATACACAAAATTATTAATGATGAATTACATATGAAAAAAGTAGTTTGCCGTTGCGTTCTCCATAATTTAACAGAGTACCAAAAAAGGGAGCGTGTCAGAATCAGTAAAGAAACTCTTAAATTGCTAAATGACGGTGGCTACTGTATCATTTCTAAAATTGTAACGGGTGATGAAACGTACATACCGTTTTTTTGACTTTCCAACACACCAAGAAAGCAATGTATGGGTCTTTGAAGATGATCCCAAGCCTACAATGGTGAAAAGACAACGCGAACTGAAAAAAGTGATGTATGCCGTTTTCTTAAGTACGGGATTGGTCAAAGCCATCAAGTTGGAAGGACAAAAGACAGTAACAACAAACTGGTATATCATAGATATGTGCTTAGACAAAAAGACAAACAAAAAGATAGTTACTTGACCATTCTAAACTGCCACGACCCCCTCTGTAGAATCTATCACTTCCTCCTCCACCACCACCACCAAATCTGTAAAAAAAAAAATCGTCTTTTAAAATGAAGTATTGGTAGTTGTAATAATTTTAAAAATGCGGCAATTCACATTCAAGCAAAGCAACCTTTGAAAAGACAATATAAGTAAGGCAGAAATAGAGTAAGAGTCGCGGTAACTTAGTCGGCAAAGGCAACGATCTCGTAACTAGAAGTTTGCGCGGTTTGGGCTAATGTAGCCTCCCCACTTCTTTAAAATTTAAATTATGAACTGTGATTCACAGTATGTTCACAGTAGTTTTACTTTAAGTTAAATATAGGTTTTTCTTATTCCTTTTGGCTCTTTTTGCGATTTTCACCGACTGGAATTTCGACCCCAAGTTGCGTGGTAATCTTTCATCCTCTTGCTGGCTACCATCATACCTCTGAATTTGTCGGAGGAATTCGGCAACACCTTTTATCAAATCGGGGAAGGCACACTCGAAGTTTAAAGACCGGAAGATCTTATTGTTTGCCCTTACGGCGTACGGGCAAATCAGTAAAGGTCCGAAAGCTGTGCCTTACGGGCACAGCTTTCGGACCTTTACTGATACCTTTACTGGACCTTTACAATACGGGCAAAACAGGGAAGGGATTAAAAACTCTATAAGCATTAGCATATACCTCAAGTATATAGTGTACAAGGAATTTTTAAAAATCCATCCCTAAAATTTACAAAATCGGTAATTTCAAATGCAATCAATTTAAAAGAGGAATGAAGAAACTTTATCTGAGCAGAAGACTGTAAAGTAGTTTTTCTATCCAGGATCTTGGATAATACTTTTTTTTTGTTTCTGTGTTTACATTATCTCTACAGCACCTTCCCGTCTTCCTGTGTCTACATTCTTTGCGTTGATCATGAGTACAGTTTTCTCTCGATTTTCGCTCTATTTTCTATAACACAGCGCCAAATATTCCGCTAGCGGTGACTGTTGGAACTAATTTGTTTTTTCGCGGAATCCTTCGTTCCCAGCCTTGTTTAATCTTTCTACAAAATGTAGCGTCATTCTCGCAAATAGATCGCGTTACAGAACACTGTGAGCACTGTTAGTTTAATTATGGCCACTCGGTATACATACATTTGTATGTATGTATTTACATATGTATATACAGGTGTTTGAAAAATGACCGGTATATTTGAAATCTCAATAAAAACTAAACGGACAGTGAAAGAAATACACAGTTTATTCCAATATGCTTGGAACAATAGCAAATTTTCAGGCAGACAAACTTTCAAAATAAGTTACAATGTTCCACAACAGATGACCCTGCGGTCTGGAAAAATCTAAACTAAATTATTTTCCAGATATCCACCATGTGCAGCAATAATATGGCATATTCTCAGAACGAAATTATCAGAAACCCGCGTAAACGTCTCGGGCGGGATGGCTTCATATTCACAACAGATGCACTGTTCCAGTTCTTCAATTCTTTCTGGATAGTGGCATTACACCTGGTCTTTTAAAATGCCCCACAGTAAAATATCGTAGTTTAGATTTTTCCAGACTGCAGCGCCATCTGTTGTGGAATATTGTAACTAATTTTAAAGTTTGTCTGCCTGAAAATTTACTATTGTCCCAAGCATATTGCAATAACCCGTGAATTTCTATCA
>CM063499.1:79795427-79810427 GCA_032207245.1 Pardosa pseudoannulata | reverse complement strand
AGTCAACACAACCTCAGACTTGGCGACCTTGCCAACATATTTGGCGAGAAAAAGTCATTCGACAGAAACATCGTCAACGAGCCAATATCTCGGCGATGTCTTCAAGGTCATAAAGGAGTAGGGCAACTAGATTGCCTGGACCTACCTCTCTAATGCAAGGATTTCTAACAGTATGTAGAAAAAAAAACAGCTAAAAGATAAAAGAGGGAATAAGCAGATGGATTCGTGAGTTCACAACAGAAAAAAACGGAGTGGAAAAAGTTTACAGAGAGAAAACAAATATTTTTGCTGCCAGGGGCATCTGTTGTCATTGCAAAATTGGGCAATGTGCCATAGAGGGTCCAATAAATAGACAAAACTTAATGCTTACTTAGGCGATGAGCCTATGTAAACAGTAAGCTGACTAGCATGCAGCCCGTCATATGACGGAATCAGTAAAATTTTTAATTTTCCAAAATTGTTAAGTACCTTATGAGGCAGGTAAAAAAATGGTTTGTTTTTTGTCTGAGAATTATCTGGTACATGCTGAATAATTTGTTTATCTTTATTAACCGCATGTTAGTTGCCACCTTTAATTTAACTTGTAATATTACTTGATAGGATGGACAGCAGAGGTTTTAATATTGACAGCGATTATTTGGCGGTATATATGAATGATGGCTAAAATTTAGCGAATGGATCGCAAACCGTGTGGTTATGTATAAAAAACAAACACAAAAACGAGCAAACTTCTTAATTTTCAAAGATATATAAATTAAACGCTAGATATATATATATATATAGTCCATGACATAGACTCCTAGTCTTTGTGATAAAATCAGGGCTTTGAACCGTAATTTTTTTGTTCCGGTTTTCGTTCCGGTTCAACTAAAAAATTAATATCGGTTCAGTTCCGGTTTTCGCTCCGCCAAAAATAACGGTTTCCGGTTCAGTTCCGGTTTTCGCTCCGCCAAAAATAACTGTTTTCGTTTCAGTTCCAAATGAATAATTTCATTTTATGTATATTCTTATTTGTACTAAAAATATAATTCTATCATGAACAAAAAATGTAATTCTATCAAAATTTATAAGATTTTATTCTTTTTCTAATTGGTACACTATGTGAATTGATACAAACAGCAGGTACGATAAGAGCGGCGAGCATTGGCATTGTTATCCATTATCAAAATCGCATTTGACAACTAGGTTCATGATTACCCACATTTGTCGTTTGACTCTCACATCGTGCACTTGGCCTTGCAATAATTATGTAAAAAATATATTATTTATTTAACATATGAAAATTGCCTCTAATTATTAATATATCTTCTAACGTGGTTTCACTGAGATTACTTCTGTTGTCTCGGAGAATAAATTTCAACACTAACTTGTGTAGCTGGAGCTGCCAAAACCACCATTGCAATCTTATACAAGTGCGGATATGTAATTATAAAGTTGACGTTAAATTAGAAAATATTGATAAGTTGGTAACAGTAACAAAATGACTGAAAGATATATCGAACCGAAATAAACCGATATTTTTTTCGGTTCAGTTCCGGTTTTCGTTCCGACCAAAATAACGGTTTTTTCCGGTTTTCGGTTTTCGGTTCAGTTCCGGTTCGAAGCCCTGGATAAAATATTCTTTGCAACAAAAAATAATCGATGATTCAATTTAAAATAATCACATATGTACCTAATCTATTATTTAAGCCAAATATAAAAGAAAACTATTGACGTCATATCTAAGTTCAGGGATAAAACGTATGAAAATAAGGCATAATTTAAATAATTTAAAATAAGAAATGATTCAATGAGATGGTTAAAGGAATGACGTCATAATACTAGAAAAATGTTATTTTTACCTATTTGCTGTGTGATAAATTGACGAATTTAATCCCCTGCTCTTAACCGGGGAAAATAGGAGTTAAAATAATGGCATTAAAAGCTCGAAAAGAAGGGAAGGGTTGGATTTCGAACGTTTTAAAGAAGGCAGTATTTTTCGCTGTGATAGGAAGCCTATTTATACCAATTTATTTTAGAATCGGATCGATAGTTTAGGAGAAGATAAACATTACTCTTTTTGAATTTTGCTAACTATGGATGCCTCTATCCATTCCAGGTCCAACCGCTTCATAAAATCGAGGACAGACGTACAGATAACTTAGGCTATTATTATATAGGGGATGCAGCTCTACAAACGAGGTATTTTCTCGAGCCAGGTTAGTTTTAATATTTATCACTAAGTCACGAGAAAGAATTTATCAACCAAAATATGACATATGTACTTAATATATTATTTACGACAAATATAACAGAAAATTATTTATGTAATATCTAAGTTCAGTGATAAAACGCATGAAAATAATGCAGACGATATTTAAATAATTTAAAATAAGAAATGATTCAATGAGATGGTTAAAAAAATGACGTCACAATGCTAGAAAAAAATGTTATTTTTATCTATTTATTATGTGATAAATTGAATCGCCTGCTCTTAGCAGGGGAAAATAGGGCTTGAAATAATGGCATTAAAGGCTTAAATAGGGGGAAAGGGGTGGATTTTGAAAGTTGCTAACTCTAACTCATCAAGAATCCAATATGGATGCCTCTCTCCATTCCAGGTCCATTCGCTTCATAAATTCGAGGACAGATGGACAAATAACTAAGACTGTTATTATACAGGGGATATTTGTTTTATTTTCTTAACCAAATTTTTATTTTTACCCATATGTTTAAAGTATTGAATTTGTGTTCAATTGGATTCACTTTTAATGTTAATTTTAATTAACGAGCTTGAAGTTTGTCAGTAATTTAAGTCTTCTTTCATGGAATTTGAACTTGACATGTATTTCTAATATACCGGGTGGCCATAATTAAACTGACAGTGCTCACAGTGTTTTGTAGCGCGATCTATTTGCGAGAATGAAGCCACATTTTGTAGGATGATTAAACAAGACGGGGTTCGAAGGATTCCGCGAAAAAACAAATTAGTTCCACAAGTCACCACTAGGGGAATATTTGGCGCTGTGTTATGTAAAATAAGTGTTAACAAATGCAAATCAATACGGAAATTAATGTCTTAACTGTGATAATGGATGTAACGTGAAATTTGAATAAAGAACTCCTTCTTCTGCTCAGCGTACGTGATATTGCAGATCACGAGACTTTATCGGTGTTTATGTAGATTTTACGCTTTTTTAAAAGTGTTGCCATATTGCACTTGAACTAAATCAGAAAATGTGCATAATAAAATTTAATTTTATTCCGTATTAATTTGCATTTGTTAACACTCTATTTTCTGTATCACAGCTCCAAATATTCCCCTAGCGATGACTTTTGGAACTAATTTGTTTTTTCGCGGAATCCTTCGTCCCCCGTCTTGTTTAATCATCCTACAAAATGTGGCTTCATTCTCGCAAATAGATCGCGCTACAGAACACTGTGAGCACTGCCAGTTTAATTATGACCACCCGGTATTTTAAAAAGTAGAGAAACTAACTACCTATAACGAAAATGAACTTCGTCGGGACCTGCTTTTTTTTTTGTTTGAACCGATGAAATGCACTATTTACTATTCAGATATGTTTTTTGTGACGCGCCATCAACAATTGTTTCACTCGACTCTAAGATGCAGGAGAAAAATAGAACACGAGAAGAGAGCTCTTGAAATACCCTACCCTGAAAAGCGGAAGTTCGACTGAAAGGAGGGGGTGAGGGCGTTCCTCCCCTGCCGCCGCTAGTTGCAGAGGAGAGGAGAAATACTCTGGCTGCCCGGCACCGAAAGGTGTGGAAGATTTTTTTTATTTCAGTACCGACCTTCGAGACACAGGCGCGAGCGGCTCGGTGTTCTGGAGTGCTTTGCTAGGGTAAAAGAACGTCTTAGCTCAAGTACGTCCTTGTCATTTAGAAGCAGAACATTCCCAGGCCTTCAACTCTAAGAGGTTCCGTTTGAGAACTTGGAGGACATTGTGACCACGAACTTATTTTAAGGCCCCTTCACACTATGGCCCACTGCAAGCCATCACCACCGTCTGGACGGGGTATGACTTATCGTGTTCGATGGTGGCAGACGATAAAATAGCCTTGGCGGAAGATGGCTTCGGAGGCGGTTTTTCTCCAAAGATCTAAGGCAGCCAGTAGATCAGGGGTGGGTAAAAGCAGGCCCGCTGGCCGGATCCAGCCCTTTTGCTTTCTTTATACGGCCCGTTGAAAAATCCTACAATCATATAAAAATCATGCAATTTTTTTAATCTCTTATATACGATTTTGTTGAAATCAAAAGTATTTGTATGCGTAGTGTACATATAAAAAGTGGACCTTTTGTAGGTAAAAGTTTAAAACATTGGTTTTATTATTATAATAACTAGCATATAGCCCATCATGTGACGGGATTAGTAAAATTTTTAATATTCAAAAACTGTTAAGTACCCAATGAGGCAGGTAAAAAATGGTTTATTTTTTGGCTGAGAATTATCTGGTTCACTCTCAATAATTTATTTATCGTCATACTCCTCTAGAGTCTCCCGATCCTGTAATGCAGTTTAGAATCACATTGAATTCATTTAGTTAAACCGTGTGATTATGTATAATAAACAAACACACAAAAGAACAAACTTCTTAATTTCCAAATATATATAAATTAAAAGTTAGACATTTATTAGTCCGTGAAATAGACTCCTAGACTTTTATGAAAAGAATTTATTGTTAATACCGGTGATAAGATTTTCATTGCAACAACAAAAAAAAAATCGATGATTAAATTTAAAATGATTACGAATGCACCTAATTATTATTTAAGCCAAATATAAAAGAAAATCGTTTACGTCATATCTAAGTTCAGTGATAAAAGATATTAAAATAGTGTAGACGATATTTAAATAGTTTAAAATATGAAATGATTAAATGAGATGTTTAAATGAATGACGTCACAGTGCTAGAAAAAATTGTTATTTTTACCTCTTTATTAAGTGATAAATGGATAACTTTAATCGCCTGCTCTTAACCGGGGAAAATAGGGCTTGAAATAGTGGCATTAAGCTCTCAAAAAGGGGGCAAGGGTTGGATTTCGAACGTTTTAAAGACGACATTATTTTTGGCTGTGATATGAAGCATATTTATACCAATTTATTTTAGAATCGGATCGACAGTTTAGGAGAAGATAAACTTTATTCGCTTTGAATGGATGCCTCTATCCATTCCAGGTCCTACCGCTTCATAAATTGGAAGACAGACGTACAGATAACTTAGGTTATTATTATATAGGGGATAAATTATTTATTTTTAGGCCTTTGTAAAATGAGTCAATCTAAAAAAAAAGTTGATTTGGAGTGCAGATATTTCAATGAAGCATGGACGGTAAAATACCATTTTACAAAAATTGATAAGAAAGCACTTTGTTTAGTTTGCCAGGAAACAATTGTTGTCTTCAAGGAATACAATTTAAACAGGCATTTTAAATCAAAACATCCAAAATATGCATCACTTTCTTTAAAAGAGCTTCAAAGTGCAGCAGAAAACATGACAAAAAAACTTGAATAAGCAACAAAATATTTTTACCAAACAAAGTAATATCAAGATAAAAATCTAATAATTTGTAAGGTCTTAAAAACTTTCAGAAAAGTAATATTTTATTTCTTTTATAGTCAATAATTTTTTAATAATCAACTGCAAGTGTTTCGGAAGAACAGTTTTTCAAAAATAGGCAAGAGATATTTTAAATATTTTATGCTTAATTATTATTTTTGTATGAAAGGGAAAATGGTTATTGGTTAGCCTTAACAATTTTTTTAGAAAGTTGTAAATTTTTAGATGTAATGATTTAATCTAGCCCTTAATTTTATTGTAAATAATATTGCATAGTATTGAGCTTGCGAGCCTAAAAATACATATGTTTACATGGCTGTTTTTTACATTTGCAACTAGAAATTCTCTTACACCTTTTACTGTGAACAAAAGTCCAAATTTATATGAAACTTGGACCAAAGATGGACTTCCTCGTGCATTATATGACTGCTCAGAGTTAAGGTATGTCAGAGTTAAGGTAGGTCAGAGTTAAGGCAAAATAGCGGCCGCTACGCCACTACCGACGCCCTTTACGCCCGACGTCCAGCCTGCCTGTTGCCAGCCCCAGCCTGCTCCTCTGTAATTATTGGATGTAAACAGATTTAACATATTCATGATTGTTAAGTAGGCCTCAGTTATTAATGCAATATTTTGATTAAGGAATAACGTATAACAAAAAGAAAATTGTAATATTATTGTGTATTGATGAATATAAAATTGTAGAGGGTACAATTATTCCCCTCTCCGTTTTTACCATAGACGCTAAAAAGCCATCGAGTGTGTGTTCTAATATAGTGTCGGTGGTCTATGAGAATGTGTTTTGTGCTCTTTATTGTTTTATGTTCTGTGTTGTGGAACTTTGAAAGGAAATAAAAATGGTTCCTAAAAAAATGACTAAATTAATTCAAATCGTCTTTTGAAATAAGAGTCTCGTCCTTCTACAGTGGCCCCCCAAAATGACTAAATTAATTCAAAACGTCTTTTGAAATAAGAGTCTCGTCCTTCTACAGTGGCCCCCCAAAATGACTAAATTAATTCAAAACGTCTTTTGAAATAAGAATCTCGTCCTTCTACAAAATCCAAATAATTGCTGGTTATGTCACATGTTAATCAAGAAATGCATTAATTTGTAAATAGTGTATATAATAAATGTTGTAGTCCAAATATAAGGTATTATATTTTTACTATGTTTCCACTTTGTAAACGAACACTTGTGTTAGTGTTGCAAGTACATTACAACACACGGAAAGCCGTCTGCAAAAAGTATCCAAAGCGACATTCCCTAACCTGCTGAAACATCTGTTTGATACTGTGAAGGAAAAGGGCTGTTAAACACAAAATAGTGTTAACTAAAAAGAGGATGGAGAAATAGCAGTAAACAATGGTAATGAACCTATTGCATGAATACATGCTAAAAATTACTTGATTATAGTTTTGTTTTAAGCCAAAAAGAGAGCTGAATGAGAAATCATGCTTTTTCTACCCATTTCACTCCCATCAGACAGTATAGACATGGTTTCCGCGCACCTGGAAAGTCAGGGAAAGTCATGGAAAACCATGGATTTAGACAAGGGATTAATTTTGTCATGGAAAGTCATGATTTTTCAAGTAAAATGAGTATAAGTCATGGAAAGTCATGGATCCGCTAAACTACCGATTAAAAAAAATGCATTGAATCGTTTAATTCTATTTTTACTTGTCATTTGGCTGAAGTTACTGAGTTTGGTATTTATGTATTATCCTATTGCCAAGTAAAATTTGTTCACCAAGGAAACTCAAAGCAAGAAAGCTTAATGGGTGGGTAAATGTATATCATTCAGTTTTTTTTTCTTAAATTGTAGATTAAAACTTTATTAATATAATAATTAATATTTTTTAATAAAAATTAGTTAATAATTTTGCATAAAATATAAGTTTATTTCTAGGGATATTGTATATAAATAATATAGGGTTATATTTGTTTATTATTCATGGTCACCTGGATAATACCAAAGTACCCTGAATTCAAATTGGAAACATTTTGATTGAAAAATTACTATATGATTAAACTTAGGTATGTAGATACAACAATTTATTTTTACGTATGTGAGTTTATTAACACTTATAAAGTAAGTTTATAGTTGTTTTTATGATAAAATTCCTGTAATTTCTCTAAAATCATATATTTTATTTGTATGTACATCATAAGTTTTAGTTATATATACTTTTAACGAAAACTTTTAAAAGTCATAGAAAATGATCTGCTAAATCAGGGAAAGTCAGGAAAAGTCATGGATTTGAAACATTTTATTTTGACAGATACCTTGTATAGACTTCCACAAACTGTCTAAAATCTGCTAAAAGAAATGAATTTTTGAATCAAGCACCATGTTTCAAATAAATGACACAAAACAGACACTTTTTTTTTGTAAGACTCCGACATTTATTTCACTACAAATGGATACAGATGATCATACAGAAAAAAGATTGCTTCAAAATAATCTTTATTTCATTTCTTTCTCTTGAAAAAAATGAATTCAAAACCTGTATTGAAAAATTTGCATGAATAATATATAGAAGTTCAAAATACAGTCTTTCTTTTTAAATATCAGCACATTGATACAATTTTTCACATATTTTATGTAAAAATATTAGTTAAAATATATTACGGCGAGTCAAGCTTTTCCTTTTGAATAGGAAAGATTTTTTTTATAATTTTTTATTGATATGTCATATTTTTAAGAAAAATTCAGTATAAAATTTCTCCCTCTCTACTAAGATTTTGCTTTGATAATGACTACTCTTATTTATTCCTTATAATAAAAATTTCTTATAAATTTGTGAGTTGGAAGGCTGTAAAAGCTGTTCGCTTATTTTCATATAAATATGTTTTAAAAAGCATTTGATATGTAGGATAGCTGTATAAAATTTGAAAAGATTACAAATTGTTTTAAAGACTTTTATTTTACGAATTCTAAATTATTATTTATGAAAATTATTAATTATTTCTAGCACTTCGAAGTGTATGAGAAAGTCTATAAAGTTTTTGCAGAGCTGAGTAGAAAGTGAGTAGATTATTAATCTATCTATTGTGATATTACAGGAGTATAACTTTTTTATGATGCCTAACGAAACAAAGCACCTTAAATATTAAAAAAATTCGATTAGGAACACGAAATGGTTTACGGGATAAAAGTTACGTTACGTGTGTATTTCCCAATAGGATTACATATTTACTTTCAAATCATTATTTCATTTCATTTAAACTCGTTTTTTCTTACATATTCTAGTTTTAGAATTAAAAATATTTTATTTTACAATTTGTTTTTTTTTTGTTCTTTAATAACCCTTCTTTGCATGATTAGGGAAATTTCCATCCCAACATTTAGTATATTATACATTTATACTAGGTTTTCCTTTAATTTAGAATATGAATTATATCACCCTGATTTATTTCACAAAAATGGAAGAACAAAATATGCAAAGAAGGGTTATCACACATCAATTTAGGGCAGATTTAGTTTAGAATTTCTTTTCCCGCTAAAGAATACACAGATTTCTCGTGTGTCAATGAAATATTTTCAGCGAATTAAAGGTTTTATCAGAAGTCAACTTGAACTAAAATAAATCAGTTGAAAAGTTTTCAACTAATTAAAAGTTTCATCCCAACTCAACCTGAACTAAAATAAGTAAGTTGAAATGTTATCACAAGTCAAACGGAATTCAAATAAATCAGTTGAAAGTTTTCGACAAATTAAAAGTTTTATCACTATCAATCTGAATTCTGAGCTAAAATCAATCTGAACTAAAATAAATAAGTTGAAAAGTTTTCAACCAATTTAATATTTTATGACAAGTTAACCTGAATTAAAATAAATCAGTTGAAAACTTTTCAACGAATTAAAGATTTTATCACGTCAACCCGAACTAAAATAAATAAGTTGAAAAATTATCACAAGTCAACCTGAATTAAAATAAATCAGTTGAAAAGTTTTCAACCAATTAAAGGTTTTATCCCAAGTCAACCTGAACTAAAATAAATCAGTTGAAAAGTTTTCAACCAATTAAAGGTTTTATCCCAAGTCAACCTGAACTAAAATAAATCAATTAAAAGGTTTTCAACCAATTAAAGCTTTTATCAGAAGTCAACTTGAACTAAAATAAATCAATTAAAAAGTTTTCAACCAATTACAGGTTTTATCACAAGTCAACCTGAACTAAAATAAATAAATTAAAAAGTTTTCAACCAATTAAAAGTGTTATCACAAGTCAATCTGAACTAAAATAAATCAGTTGAAAAGTTTTCAACCAATTAAAGGTTTTATCCCAACTCAACCTGAACTAAAATAAATCAATTAAAAAGTTTTCAACCAATTAAAGCTTTTATCGGAAGTCAACTTGAGCTAAAATAAATCAATTAAAAAGTTTTCAACCAATTACAGGTTTTATCACAAGTCAATCTGAACTAAAATAAATAAATTAAAAAGTTTTCAACCAATTAAAAGTGTTATTACAAGTCAATCTGAACTAAAATAAATCAGTTAAAAAGTTTTCAACTAATCAAGGCTTTTATCAGAAGTCAACTTGAACTAAAATAAATCAATTAAAAAGTTTTCACCCAATTACATGTTTTATCACAACTCAACCCGAACTAAAATAGATAAATTAAAAAGTTTTCAACGAATTAAAAGTGTTATCACAAGTCAATCTGAACTAAAATAAATAAGTTGAAAAGTTTTCAACCAATTAAAGCTTTTATAAGAAGTCAACCTGAACTAAAATCAATTAAAAAGTTTTCAACCAATTACAGGTTTTATCATAAGTCAACCTGAACTAAAATGAATCAATTAAAAAGCTTTCAACCAGTTAAATATCACAAGTCAATCTGGACTAAAATAAATCATTTGAAAAGATTTCAACCAATTAGAGGTTTGATCAGAAGCCGACCTGAACTAAAATAAATCAGTTAAAAAGTTTTCACCTAATTAAAGCTTTTACTTAGGCCCTTACTCTGGACGTTGCGGTTCGTTTCGCACCTTCGTTGTGACGTCATTTTGACGTCAGCTTACGGACATTATATGAGCAAATGATCAAGCTGACGTCAAAGTGACGCCATAACGAAGGTGCGAAACGAACCGCAACGTCCAGAGTAAGCCCCTTAGAGTTTACTTAGAATTGTACTTAGCGCAGAAGAAATGCGATACACAATTTTGTTTCTATGCAAATCCTCAACATACAGTTGTGGAAAAGGGAAAAACGAACTATGATCTATGGTTTTTCCTTTTGTATTTTTTGCAAAGTTTTTCCCTTGCCGAATGGCAACAAAAAAGGAAGAACGATTTAAAAAAAAAATTTTTTTTTTGATTACGGTTTTGAGTTGTTCTTTGAAATCTATGTATAATGTTCGTGTTTTTTTAATGTTTCTTCAGAAAGTTTTAAATAAATGTATTATTCATTCCGAAAGGCTTCTTTAAATCGTGCCTGAAGAATATATTTTTCCAGTGCGTCCCACAGAATCCGAAGGTGAAAGGGTAAGAGCCTTTTGATATTATTTTTTCGATAATACTTTTCCCTTAAGTTCGAAATTGAATAACAGTAAAACTCTGAAATTAAATGGCTAATATGCCGAGTTAAGGAGTGTTTAATGCCGTAACACAAAGAAAAAAAAGGGTTAAAATATTTCAGAAATATAAAGGATTATTTTATGTAAGTTGTACTTAACATAAAAGAAGTTACAGGCTTGCAATTCCGTCACTTTTCTCACCTTTAGTCACTTTTTTTTTACAATTGATCATTTTTAGTCACTTTTTTAAGTAAACAGTCGCTTTTTTCATGGTGTATCACAGCAAAAGTCTGTTGTTGAAAAAAGAAAATCTGAATTAATAACAAAATATTTTAATAAAAGACCAAAAATGTGATGCTTTAGTCTTATTTTCCTTATTAAAATGTAATTAGTCATATGGTTTCCAGAATTTAGTGATTTTAAAAAGTCGTAAAGAAGTTCATGAAATCTACATTTGTACTGAAATGTACATTTAATACATTAAAGTTATTTACGTCAAAGCACACATTTCTCTTTTTCTTTTTCTTCACAATTTTTGTTTAGATACTCTAATCTAGCTATGTACATATTTCAAAACATCATTACTCTATGCAGAAATCTGTGATTATAAAATTAATGTATTGTATGTACTCAAATTTAATTTATAGATTTTCTTGAATAAAAAGCAATGTTGAGTTGTGTTAAACAAAATTTTTAACCTTTTTGTATTCGACGCTAAAATTATGTCTTGCATGAATCATTTGATTTAGAGTTAAAATAAATAGAAAAATCTTAATAATAGCATCTGTAATCAAGAGGAGAAAAAAATCGCTTTTTTTCGATGTTTAGTCACTTTTTAGTCACTTATTATGTATTATTTGTCACCTTTCCCACCTTTTTGAAAGTACCTTAGCAGTTGCAAGCCTGAAGTTAGAAACTCAATTTAGTTTTTATAAAATTCCCCAATATACAACAAAAATCTGTAAAAATTGGCTAACATGTCGATGTTACAGAGTGTTTAACACCGTAACACAAAGAAAAAACGAGTTAATGCATTTTAAAAGTATGAAGGATTGTTTTAGATGTGTTGTACTTAGCGCAGAACAAATTTGATACACAATTTTGTTTCTATGCAAGTCCGCAACATATAGTTAAACTCTGAAAGTAAGGGGTTAATATGCCTAGTTAAAGAAAGTTTAATGCCGTAGCACAAAGAAAAAACAGGTTAAAACATTTCAAAAGTAAGAAGGATTGTTTTATATTAGCTGTACTTAGCGCAGAAAGAAATTGATACACACTTTTGTTTCTATGCAAATCCTCAAAATACAGTAAAAATCTGAAAGTAAGTGACTAATATACCTAGATAAAAAGAGTTTAATGCCGTAACACAAAGAAAAAACAGGTTAAAACATTTCAAAAGTAAGAAGGATTGTTTTAAATGTGTTGTACTTGATGCAGAAGAAATTTGATACACAATTTTGTTTCTATGCAAGTCCTCAACATACAGTAAAACACTTAAATTAAGTTGCTAATATGCCAAGTTAAGGAGTTTTTAATGCTATAACACAAAATAACAGGTTAAAACATTTCAAAAGTAAGAAGGATTGTTTTATATAAGCTGTACTTAGCGCAGAAGAAATTTTATACACAATTTTGTTTCTATATAAGTTCTCAATATACTGTAAAAATCTGAAAGCAATTGGCTAATATGTAGTAACTAAGGATATAAAGTTCCTAGGAATATTTTTAATGATTAGTTTTGATTTAATTAATTTTGATGAATTTTTTTTGTATTTTCGTTAAAATTATTTCCTTATAGATTTTTGTACAGTATGCATTTTATATATAAATATTCCTGAAAATGATATTGTTGGAAATTCATTATTTAAAAAACATAAGATTTAAGTTTTTTGTCTCCTTAATGAGATAGAAAAATCAAATTTTCCCCTGCAATATTTCGATCATCTAAAAATACTGTCACCTTAAAACTGTTTTAATAAAGATAATGGAACTCTTGTTACATTTCATCATAATTAGCATCGACATCATTTGCTTTTCTTTTACACTCCAAGTTTTATTTGCTGTAAAGTTTTATGTCATCTAACATATAAGAATTGGCATTTAATCCCTTCCCTGCTTTTCACAGCTTTCGGGCCTTTACTGATTTGCCGTACGGCGTACGGGCAATCTCATTTTATTTCGCTTGCACTGTTTCGGCCGTATTTTTTCCAATTTTAGTAACAAATTATTCGTATAGATGTCCAGTAAATGATAGTTTGCAGTTTATTGTATTTTCTACTCTAATTGGTTCAAAAGTGTGGGTTTTTTCGCATGTTTTGTATCAGAAGACTTGTTTTGTATCAGAAACTTTGTATTATCTTTCTAAATGAATTCAACGTGATACTAAACTGCATTCACAGTATCGGAAGACTTTCGAGGAGTATGAAAATAAACAAATTAATGAGCGTGTACCAGATAATTCTCATAAAACAAAAACAAACCATATTTTTACCGGCCTTATAGGTTACTTTATTATAATTCTGGAAAATTAAAAACTTCACTGTTCCCGTCATATGAAGGGTTATATGCTAGTCTTATATATTATAAAATACATCTACACTTAAGGCATATGTACTGTGCTTAACATTATTTTTTTACATTCGAAAAATGTTAAACTGTGTTTTAAGCCCTTCCCTGTTTTTCCCGTATGGCGTACGGGCAATCTGATTTCTATTTCGCTTGCACTGTTTCGGCCGTATTTTTTCCAATTTTAGTAACAAATTATTCCAGTAAATGATAGTTTGCAGTTTATTGTATTTTCTACTCTGATTGGTTCAAAAGCGCGGGTTTTTTCGCATGTTTTGTATCAGAAGACGAATTGTTATCTTTCAGTGTATAGCTTTCTGGTTATATTTTACTAACCGCCTGATAATTTTATTGATGTAAGAGTTGAATAATATATATTTAATTTAAATAATGGATAGTTCAGAGCGTATGGAGCTAATTTCTTGCGATTCGAACTGTGACTCGGAATCAGTAACTGAATTATTTGTAAATGATAGTAGCGAAAGTTTACTAGATGATCTAGAGATAGTAGCTACTCTGATAGTAGTACAGATGGAATCAGTCAAGCAAGACAGTTTTCTTAAATTAATTGTGATAATCCTTCGGATCCGCCTCCTAGATTTCCTTTCACTGGAATTTCAAAAATGAACTTGGATATCGATGAGACTAAAGGTAAACTTCAGTTCTATGATACTTTCATACAAAGAAAAAAGTTGTAATAAATGATTAAAAAATTTTAGAAATGTTAATTTTAATAACATATCTTTACTTAACAACGTAAAATGAAACAAAAAGCAATAAAATAATGTGCAATTTTTTTGACCGAATTCTGGAAAAAAATGAAACTGTCAAAGAGTTAAAGTAAAAATACACAAAGAAAGACAAAGTCATAGGATATAGAGATCACATATCACCAAAGCTAATGAGAGCTAATAGGTGTTTACACTAGAACGCCAGTCTGTGCCTTTCTAACACTAATACATGTCAATTGTTCTGTCATATCTAGATCAAGAGTGGCTAAAATTTTCCAGGCTGAGGTAATAATCAAGAAACTTAAAATTTAAATAAAATACAGTGTTTGTTATAAAAATATAATATTATTTGACTGATTTACCTCTTATTAATATAATTATTTACTCACATTAAAACATTTTAACTGTTCTATTTAGGATTTATAAATAATAACAATAAAGCTTTAATAATTAGGTATCATTTTCAATTTTCGCTCTCTCTCTCTCTCTCTCTCTCTATATATATATATATATATATATATATATATATATATATATATATACATACATATACATACATACATACATACATACATACATTTATAATATCTATACATATATGCATAGATAAAACTTTGATAA
>CM063499.1:79765427-79790427 GCA_032207245.1 Pardosa pseudoannulata | reverse complement strand
CTTCTGTTTGTAAACTGTGGCTGTATCCCAGTGTACGGTACGCTATTTTGGCGATTTTTTGGCGCCATTTCTCGGGCGATACTTATTTTCTCCTTGTCAACTTCACCCTTTCTCTCCCGTTAAAAGATGGTAACCTCGTTCTCTCCTTTGGTTTGTGTGCGTTATCGGAAGTGTTTATGCCTTTGTTGATTTTATGAAAGTGTTTTTTGTCTTTCTAAAATTTTTGAAATTTATTGTTGTTTTGTTGTATTTTCTTGTTTTTGGTGACTATTTTCGGAGCACGACTCCATAGAGTTCAAGCTGAGTTTCTAGGTCTAGCACGAAGATACATCGACCGCTCGCCATCGGAACATCGTCGGCGTCACGTTTTCCGATTTTGCGATGGCGAACGGTCGGCGTCCCGCTGTGTGTTAGGCTTAGGTACTTGGCGTGTGCTTCGCGGAGTCGTGTTTCGCCAATAGTTGCCAAAAACAAGATGGCGGATAAGGAGCGTACCGTTCACTGGGAATTAACCTAATTCTATTACGATGGCGCAATGTGCATTAATTCAAGTCACCCAGAAAAAAGCAAGAAATACAATGTTTAGATGGATTACCTTTGTGCTTTAGTAAATATCGCCAATATTTTAGCCAAATTTGCCAAGGGGAACCCAATTCTTAAGTAGTCCCAATTGATCTCATTATGCATATTAATAAACATGCGCTGCAATACCTAAATATCATCACCATTTGCATCGTGATACCAATAATTATGGTACTTGTAGTCATGATATTGGCATTATAGAGAAAGTGCATGTTCGTAAACAAATACGAGTGCTGAATACAACTCAAATTTTCGTTGGCAAAACATTGCTTGTTTTCATTGTATCTTATGAGTTTCGATATGTATCACGTATACAACAAAACTAACTTTTATTTAAGGCAAGGGGAAGGAAGCATCAGAAACTGGCCAAATTATTCAAAATAGATTTTCTTAGCACTTACAAAAGTATATATATGTAAGGAAAATTCTCAGGGGTTTTCAAAACTTGAATCAAGGGTAAAGGTTCCCGCGTCATTTTCCATTCCCCTTTTTAACCCCTAACCTAAATTGACCACTGGGGCTACAGGTTACGCCCTCAGAGAAGGGGCCTGGCCAATTATAAACCTACATGGCCCTAGCGGACAATTTAGGAAATTTCCAAATAAAAAGGAGATACACGCTAGCGGAGACAGATTTTTCTAGAGATATTTTCCCACAGATGTTGACCCAGGTGTTACTTGTCTTGTACATAGAACTTCATGCTAGCTGACCCTTCAGTTTGTCCCTATGATGAAGTGGGAATCCGTCCTTCAAAGTTATCTTAATAAAGGTCTTTAGCTGAAACGGTATCATTTTTATGGCCATGACTGCAACCCCCCATCGAGAAGTCAGTCTCATTACATATATATATTTAAAAAAATTAAACACTTTATACAGTAATATTAAGTATAATAATCAAAGTATAACTATTTTGCTTATGTTAACAGGCACAATAAACTATTACATAAATAAGAATCTAATAAAAATGTACAAATCCGGATAATTTTAAGGACAAAAAATAATTACATTTATAGTTACAGTACTGCTCGCAAAAGCATAGAAAATACATTAAAAATATGAAAAAAAAACTTAGTAATAAAAAAAAATTTCTTAGAGCAGAAAAATTTTATAGAATCTATTACATTACAGTAAGGTTAACTTTTTATTACCATTCTGAAGATGCTTGCCGCAAATTTTCCGAGTCCAGACTTGCCTTTTCAAAGCTTTTATCCGAAGCATTCGCAATGTAGGATCTTTAGGAAAGCGACAAAATCCAATATTTTCACCTTTTTTGAAACGCCGAGGACAGCGATACGTACAACAGCATGTTACCATTTTCAGATTATTGACAAAATTAAAACCTCTATAACAAGCACAATTCGTATGAAATTCAAATGCTTTGCCAACGAGGAAGTCGAGCTGCAATTTTTGCAGCAACTGACGTTATGCGATCATTCTCTAATTACTTATAAATAATTATAATGCATTTTGATACCCATGTATCATGGCCACCTCTATTATGATACCTATTGTCAAGGTGGCTGCAGTATGTTACTCTTATGCACTACCATCTAAGTGTAATTTCTATATAATTATATCCATAATGTAGGTGGTCATAACTATGAGTATTATTGGTTATCAACAAGGATTTCAGACCATTATAATAATGATTATTTATGTACAAGATATGCCGATGTACCCTCAAAAGGTAGATTAATTTAAGGCTTGACTAAAGAACTGCGTTCCCCGCCAACTTGGCGATAATGGTTTAAGTATGGTAGCCTAACATTTTCTACTGATCTCACCGTGTCCAAACAATCTGTACGTATATTATAATTCATATTATAGTTGCATCCAACTCTACTTGTGTAACTCTTTTCTTATATAAAACTGCGCAATGCTTAACAAAAATTAGATATAACAAACCATTAATAGTTCACTATGGCTGATTTTTAATAATTTGGAGCTGTTGTGTTTGTAAACTGTTAAGGGATTAATTGCCCATAAATATAAATGGTTTTCAAGTCATTTTCTTTAATTAAGAGCATATAATTCTATTACGATGTCGCACTGTGCATTCATTAGTCGCCAGAAAAAGCAAGAAATACCAAGTTTGGATGGATTACCTTTCTGTTTTAGTAAGTATCGCCAATATTTTAGCCAAATTTGCCAAGGGGAACCCAATTCTTAAGTAGTCCTCACCTTAGTAAAGAACAAATCTTTAAATTTGGAGGCTTTTCTCGTCCTCAAGTAGACAAAATTTATTGCAGGACAAAATAAAAATCAAGATGTAAATTTGGAGACTGCTACCTAATATTCAGGGCTTATGGTCCCCTTAATAAAAAATACCAAATTTTTAAATTGAGACTTTTCTCGTCTTCAAGTAGTCAAAGTGTTTTTGAGGAGAAAATAAAAATCTAGATGTAAATTTGGAGACTATCCTCCAATATTCTTGAGCTATGGTCACCTTAGTAAAAAATAAATTTTTACATCTGGAGACTTTTCTCGTCTTCAAGTAGTCAAAGAGTATTTTGACTAGAAAATAAAAATTAAGATGTAAATTTGGAGACTATCCTCCAATATTCAGGACCTATGGTCATCTTAATAAAAAAAACAAATTTTAAATTTGGCAACTTTCCTTGTCTTCAAGTAGTCAAAGTGTTTTTGAGAAGAAAATAAAAATCAAGATGTAAATTTGGAGACTATCCTACAATATTAAGGAGCTACGGTCATCTTAGTAAAGAACAAATCTTTAAATTTAGAGACTTTTCTCGTCCTTAAGTAGTCAGTGTTTGAGGAGAAAATAAAAATGAAGATGTAAATTTGGAGACTATCCTCCAATATTCAGAAGCTATGGTAACTTTAGTAAAGAACAAATATTTGAATTTGGAGACTTTTCTCGTCCTCAAGTATACAAACTGTATTGCAGGACAAAATAAAAAATCAAGATGTAAATTTGGAGACTGTCCCCTAATATTCAAGACTTATGGTCACCTTAGTAAATGGACATACACATATTAAATTTCCAAAATTAATTTTGTACAAATATGAACAATGAAAATATACAAACATTGACTCTGTATTTCAGTTGATAATTTGTGCTTGAATGAATATTGTTTTTTGCAGTTACTACTTACAGAGCAAGTTTATTTATATTATTAAAAATTTTAAGCTTTCATTGCTTAAATAGGTCTATATTTGTCCTATACATGCACATCTTCATTTTGCGCAAACAACATAAAACATGTAGACAATTACAAAAACACATAAAAATCAAATAACGAATAAATTACACTCAAAGTTTGATATTCATCTTTACCAAGGTTGCAAAGATTAAAAAAAAACAATGCAAATTAGAGGTAATTTTAAGACCTTTTTTCTGTCAGTTAAATTTGTTTTAATTAATTCATAACTACTGAAATAACTGTTAAAATACAAAATATTTTCTGAATTACAGAATTGTCTACTAAGTTTTGTGGATTCATAAATTCTAAACTTGTGATATACGAACAGATACTAATGTGCAGAGGTCTAAAATACAAAGTATTAAAAGAAAGAATGTTGATTTATCAGGGGGCAGTGAATTACCAAAACTAATTTAAGCAGTTTTTAATTAAATAATTTGAAAAAGTTTTTGTTATCGGAAATTTAATTGCAATAAACCTATCAGAATTTCAAAGAAAAATAGTAATTATCATAAAAGTTATCAACTATTAATTGTTTCAAAAGGAAATGTGACATGTGCATCAATTTTATTTGGAATAAAGCCATTTTTATTTAAAATATACCTTTTAGACTTCGGATTAAAGCTGATTTCCCATTATCAGAAAAATGTGATGAAGAAAAAAATTGGCATAGAGAAAATACCAATTATCCTGCAAAAATGTCTGTAAATTTTTTGTAAGTTCAAAATTGGCATATTTTTCATTTCAACTTGTGTTATTTTAGAATATTTTATAATTTTTCACATTTAAAGGACGTTTTTCAAACTTGCTTTAAGTTTATATTTTAATATAAATTTATATAATACTTAATATAAGTTTATATTTTTATAAACTTCAAAGAGTAATGTTGTTTAGAAATGTACCTGGAATGTTTTAAATATTTACAAAATGTACAAAGTTTATTTGTAGTAATACATACATATATATATATATATATATACACATATTATACACATATATACACATATATATACATATATATACATATATATATATATATATATATATATATGTATATATATAATATATAATATATATATAAAATATATATATACATATATATATACATATATATATATAATATATATATATATAATATATATATATATAGATATATGCGCTTCGCATTCCCATGCCACAGGTCCGAGGTTCGATCCCCTGGCTGGGCAAGGTTGACTCAGCCTTTCATCCCTTCAGTGGGTAGAGAAACTGAGGACCAAGCATGCTTGGGAACTAAACACTGGGAATTCCGCGTAAGGCTGACTACCTAACCGGAACATGTGCTTCGCACCCCAGGGCTCTTGGTCTAGAAAATGGAGATTGGCAACGTAGGCCCTGTCCCCTAGGGGCTGTTGCGCTGAGGAGTTTAGTTTTAGTTATATATATATATATATATATATATATATATATATATATATTATATATATATATATATATATATATATATATATGTGGGGGGGGCTTCACCAAAGTTTCATATTTATTTATCCACTGTTTTGTGACATTTCGTTTTTTATTAACGGTTTTAATAAAAAAAAATTATAAGATACCAATTAATTTATTTTCTTATCATAACAATATCGATTGCCGGATTATCGATTATCGACTGTACATGTTAACAATTTTATCGCATAATATTATCAATTGAAATAATTTTTATGAATTGTGGGAAAAAGTAGTTTTTATAGTTTTTATTCATTTTTATTTTTTATTTTTATCCTCATTTTTTTCATTATTTTTCGCGTACCATCAACCCTTAATTTTCGCACCACTAATGGTACTTGTACCACAGGTAATGGTACTTGTACCACAAGTAATGGTACTTATACCATGCTGTATTAGAGGAGGGAGGATAAACGAAATGATTTTATCTTCTCAACCAGAGATGTATTTCGCTGAAACAGAAGAAAAGGACAAAATTTATTTAAAACTTTCAAATTTCATATAATAATCTAAAATTACTTTACTAAAAAAAAAGTTATTTTCCAACGCATATCCTATTTTTTATATGTAAGGAAAGTGCGCGTGTGAAAGAAAAATGTTTTAACTGAAATGATTTTATTAAAGCTCTAAGTTAAAAAAAAAAAAGCTCTAAATATAATTTCTGTCCTTTTATGATATTAACAAAATGTCCAGTAATTTTTCTTCTATGGATGCCATTGTTTTCCTACCCTGAACAATTCTCCTTGCATGTCTCTAGATTAGTACGTACTTTGATCTAAACAAATTAAAGCTCTTTAAAAAAGCTTGAAAAATGATTTTTATATTTTATAATTTCAACTGATTTTTCAGTAATTTTTACTTCATATGGTCAGCGTCTGCTTACCATAAACGATCCTGGATTTGCATTTTGATCTAAGTTATACATACGTTAAAATATGAGCTCTAAAAATGATTTTTGTTATCTTATAATATCAACAAAGTTTTCTGTAATTTTACTACATAAAGATTAGCGTTAGCCTACTCTGAGCAATTACTTTATGCAAGCGCGTGGATTAGTATGTATTTTAATATGAACAAATTGAATAAAACTTTAAGTTTAAAAAATAAAGCTCTGAAAAAGGATTTCTATAATTTTATAATATCAACAAAGTTTTCAGTAATTTTGCTCCATAAAGATTAACGTTAACCTACTCTGAGCAATTACTTTATGCAAGTGCGTGGATTAGTATGATTTTAATATAAACAAATTGAATAAAGCTTTAAGTTTAAAAAATAAAGCTCTAAAAAGGATGTCTATAATTTTATAATATCAACAAAGTTTTCAGTAATTTTGCTCCAAAAAGATTAACGTTAGCCTACTCTGAGCAAATACTTTATGCAAGTGCGTGGATTAGTATGCATTCTAATATAAACTAATTGATTAAAGCTTTCAGTTTAAAAATAAAGCTCTATAATTTTATAATATCAACAGTTTTCTGTAATTTTTACTCCGTAAGGTCAGTATTTTCCTACTTTGAACGATTATTTTTTGCACTTGCCTGGATTAGTATTTTAATCTAAATAAATTGATTAAAGCTAAGTTTAAAAAGTAAAGCTCTAAAAATGATTTCTATCATTTTATAATATCAACAAAGTTAGTAATTTTACTCCATAAAGATCGATGTTTGCCTACTATAAACAATTTCTCTCTGAATGTGCCTGGATTAGTATTTTATCTAAAGAAATTGACTAAAGCTTTAAGTTTAAAAAATGAAGCTCTGAAAATTATATCCATTTTAAATTATATCCATTTTTTAATGATTTCCATTTTATAATGTCAGAAAAGTTTTCTTTAATTTTATTCCATAAGGATAAGCGTCTGCTTTCTCTGCACAATTACTTCCGTCATGTATCTGTATTAGCATGCAATTTGGTTGAAACTAATTGACTAAAGCTTTAAGTTTTAAAAATAAAGCTCTAAAAATTATTTCCATCATTTTTTAATGTCATCAAAGATTTTAGTAATTTTATTCCACAAAGACAAGCGTCTGCATACGCTGAACAACTTCCGCACATGGATTAGTATGCATTTTCGTTTAAACTAATTGACTAAAGCTTTAAGTTTAAAAAATAAAGCTCTGAAAAAGGATTTCTATAATTTTATAATATCAACAACGTTTTCAGTAACTTTGCTCCATAAAGATTAACGTTAGCCTACTCTGAAAATTTAATTTATGCAAGTGGTGGATTAGTATGCATTTTAATATAAACTAATCGAATAAAGCTTTCAGTTTAAAAAATGAAGCTCTATAATTTTATAATATCAACAGTTTTCTGTAATTTTTACTCCGTAAGGTCACTATTTTCCTACTCTGAATGATTATTTCTTGCACTTGCCTGGATTAGTATTTTGAACTAAATAAATTGATTAAAGCTGTTTAAAAAGTAAAGCTCTAAAAATGATTTCTATCATTTTATAATACCAATAAAGTTAGTAATTTCACCCCATAAAGTTCAATGTCTTCCTACTATAAACAATTTCTCTCTGAATGTGCCTGGATTAGTATTTTATATAAAGAAATTGACTAAAGCTTTAAGTTTAAAAAATAAAGCTCTGAAAATTATATCCATTTAATAATGTCAGAAAAATTTTCTTTAATTTTATTCCATAAGGATAAGCGTCTGCTTCCTCTGCACAATTACTTCCTTTATGTATCTATATTAGCATGCAATTTGGTTGAAACTAATTGACTAAAGCTTTAAGTTAAAATTAAAGCTCTAAAAATTATTTCCATCATTTTTTAATGTTAGCAAAGATTTCAGTAATTTTATTCCATAAAGACAAACGTCTGCATACGCTGAACAATTACTTCCGCACGTAACTATATTAGTATGCATTTTGGTCAAAACTAATTGACTAAAGATTTCAGTTTAAAAAATAAAGTCCTAAAACGATTTCCATCATTTTATAATATGAGTAAAGTTTTCAATACTTTTACTCTATAAGCAGAAGCGTCTGCAGACTTTGGATAATTACTTGCTGCACGTATATGGATTAGTAAGCATTTTCGTTGAAACTAATTGACTAAAGCTTTAAGTTTAAAAAATAAAGCTCTAAAAACGATTTCTATCATTTTTATAATACCAACAAAGTTAGTAAATTTACTCCATAAAGATCAACGTCTGCCTACTCTGAACAATTTCTTCTTGTAAGTTCCTTAGATTATTTTGATCTCAAAAATTGACTAAAGTTTCAAATTTAAAAAATAAATCTCTAAAAATGATTTCCAGTATTTTATAATATCAGCAAAGTTTTCAATAATTTTACTTTATAAGGATAAGCGTCTGCCTCCTCTGAACAATTACTTCCTGCACGCATCTGGATTAGTATGCATTTTGTTCGAAACTAATTGACTAACGCTTTAAGTTTAAAAAATAAAGCTCTGAAAATTACATCCATCATTTTATAATATCAGCAAAGTTTTCAGAAATTTTATTGCATAAGGTTAAGCGTCTGCCTATTATGAACATTTACTCCTACACGTATCTGAATTAGTATGCATTTTGGTCAAAAATAATTGACTAAAGCTTTAAGTTAAGAAAATAAAGCTCGATAAACAATTTCCATCATTTTATAATATCAGCAAAGTTTTCAATTATTTTACTCTATAAGGATACGCGTCTGGCTCCTCTGAACAATTACTTCCTGCACGCATCTAGATTAGTATGTATTTTGGTTGAAACTAATTGACTGAAGCTTTAAGTTTAAAAAATAAAGCTCTAAAAACGATTTCCATCATTTTATAATGTCAGCAAAGATTTCAATAATTTTATTCGATAAGGATAAGCGTCTGCCTACTCTGAACAATTACTTCCTGCACATATTTGTATTAGTATGCATTTTGGTTAAAACTAATTGACTAAAGCTTTAAGTTTAAAAAATAAAGCTCTAAAAACGATTTCCATCATATTTATAATATCAGCAAAGATTTCAATAATTTTATTCGATAAGGATAAGCGTCTGCTTACTCTGAACAATTACTTCCCTCATATATTTGGATTAGTATGCATTTTGGTTGAAACTAATTGACTAAAGCTTTCAGTTTAAAAAATAAAGCTTTAAAAATGATTTCCTTCATTTTATAATACCAATATAGATAGTAAATTTACTCCATAAAGTTCAACGTCGCCTACTCTGAACAATTACTCCCTGCACTTGCCTGAATTAGTATTTTGATCTAAACAAATTGACTAAATCATTAAGTTTAAAAAATAAAGCTGTGAAAATTATTTCCATCATTTTATAATTTCAGCAAAGATTTCAACAATTTTATTCCATATGGATAAGTGTCTGCCTACTCTGGACAATTATTTTCTCCATATATCTGGATTAGTATGCATTTTGGGTGAAACTAATTTACTAAAGCTTTCAGTTTAAAAAATAAAGCTTTAAAAACGATTTCTTTTATTTTATAATACCAACATTGTTAGTAAATTTACTCCATAAAGTTCAACGTCGCCTACTCTGAACAATTATTCCCTGCACTTGCCTGGAATAAGTTCTGAAATTCTTCTACTGTATATTAGTACAAAAGCTCGTTACTGTTATTAAAAGCTCGTTAATGTAATAACAGAATTTTATATTAATGTTCAATAGTTCCTACTTTAAAAAATGTGACACTATGTAGAGGCCTAATTTGTTCTGGAACGAATTGAACTGTGGTAAAAATATATTATAAAATTATTCTTCGCCGCAGTCATATTCTGTGGTGCTAACATACTACTCGTGTGGCTATAATTACAAAGATTACTAACTTTTCTATGATCATTTATATTTACACGCTACTTTTAATAACTGTGGAGAAGTTGGGAAGAATATTATTTAATATGTGTTTTTGATTAAAATTAATAATTGACATGTTTTAACTCGAGTCAAAAATATCTCGTTCATTTAAAAATATCAAAGGCAGTAATTTGATTTATTGACAATAAAAGGAAAAAATTAAGCAATAGACATCTTGGAAATACAGATTTAAACAATTTGTTTGTAAACATTTAATAGTATTTAGATGTCTTCAAAATATTTTAGCGTGAATGTCAGAGCGCGAGGCATCTGTTAATTTAATTACAGGAAATTTTTGAACGTGAGACTTCTGGTAAAAGAAATACAATATATTAATTAAATATCTGAACAATTGAGACATTTAAATGTCGTTTAATAGTATTTAGATGTCTTCAAAATATTTTAGCGTGAATGTTTAGAGCGCGAGGCATCTGTTAATTTAATTAAAGGAAAATTTTGAACGTGAGATTTCTGGTAAAAAAATAGAGTATATTATTTAAATATCTTAACAATTGAGACACTTAAACATGATTTTAGAGCATTTAAATGTCTTTAAAATATTTTAGAAAACTTTCTTGAAAACTGTAGCAAAAGATTTCCTAAAATTTCTATTTTTCATCCTCTTAAAAACGTGAGTTTTTAGTTATTTGAAATCTTAAATTTCTTTAAAACCTTATTTAAAATTTTAGACTCCGAACATGGTAGGTTACATTAAAACTAATTTATTTACAGAAAGTATAGAAAAATTTGAGCTTAAAATGTCTGTTAATTTAATTGCAGGAAAGTTTGAACGCGAGAGGTGTATTGAAAGAAATGCAATATATTATAATTAAACAACTTAACTCAATAATTCTAAATTTTTTTAATTCGTACATGTCATCAAATGGTCTATATAAAATTTATAGAAATATTTTAAGACATTGAAATAGTCTTATGTAACATTTAAATATCTTAAAATTATTTTAGAAAAAGGTTTACAAAAATATAACAAAAATTTTCTCAAGAAAATCCTATTTTTCAATTTCTTGTAACTTGTTTTTTCAGTTGCTTCAAAATGGAATTCAATAAAAATTATTTTAAAATTTTGTCTCTGGATATGCTAGGTTACTTTAAGGCTAATTTATATATAGAAAATATCAGAAAACTTGAGCAAAGCTTGTTAATTTAATTAAAGAAAATCTAAGAAAATGTTATTTTTACTCTTCTATAACTTAAATTTTTTTATTTCAAAATGAAACGTCATAAAACCTATTTAAAAATTTTGTCAACAGACATAGTAGGTTACATTGAACATAATGTATTTATAGAAATTACTGGGAAATTTGAACTTGAAGTGTTTGTTTAGAAAGAAATACAACTTATTTAATAAAATACAACTCAACAATTGCAATTTGTTTAATTTGCACATGTATTCAAACAGGTTTCTGTAAAATTTATAGAAATATGGAGATATGTAGCTGTTATTTTACTCCGAAATATTTTAGAAAAATACATATAAAAGAAAAAATTTCTAAAAATGCGTTTAATTTTTCAATAAAGCTCAATTTTACAGTTACTTCAAAATGTAATTCCATAAAACCTTACACAAAATTTTTTGGAGCATAGTCGTTTACTTCAAAAAATTTTATTCATTGAGACTACAAGGAAAATAATTCAGATTTGTTACACATGTATTTTTTGTTATTAAAACTATTTTTTTATCAGGTACATCGACTGAAATAATGATGAATGAATATACCTATTATAAAAACAGTCTGTGTAAATGTGTGATAGCAACAACAAAAAAATATTATATCACGAAATTTTTCATTTTTATAAATGGTATCCTATTTAAAATTACAACTAACCACTAACAAAAACAGGCTGTAATATTCAAAGTTTTTAAAATTTTTTATTTCTTGTACTCCCAAGAGTATAAAATTACTGTGCAGTTTTCTTAAAAGCTAGTTCTTTTATTAAATTATACTTAATTACATAAATTGTGACAATTTGAAAATTAACAGAATTGCATTACTTCTATGTTATTTTTATTGCTTAATAGTATTATTTTCTACTGTATTAATTTCAATGTAATAATTTTTGAAAAATTTTTTCTTTATTATTTTTTATTTGAAGAACCTTTTATGTAGTTTTTATTAAAAGTAATTCATATTTAGTAGATTATTAAAAATAATAATTAATTAATGTATTATAAAAACAGTATGTGTATATATGGGATAGCAAAAAAAATTTTTATCACGAAATTTTTCATTTTTATAAATGGTATTCTATGATATTTAAAATTACAACTAATTACTAACAAGAACAGGCTGTAATATTCAAAGTTTTTAAAATTTTTTAAGAATACATAATTACTGCTCAGTTTTCTTAAAAGCTAGTTCTTTTATTAAACCATACTTAATAACATAAATTATGCCAATTTGAAAATTAACAGAATTGCATTATTTCTATGTTATTTTTATTGCTTAATAGTATTATTTTCTACTGTATTAATTTCAATGTAATAATTTTTTAAAAACTTTTTCTTTAAAATTTTTTATTTGAAGAACCTTTTATGCAATTTTTATTAAAAGTAATTCATATTTAGTAGATTATTAAAAATAATAATTAATTAATGTATTATAAAAACAGTATGTGTATATATGGGATAGCAAAAAAAAAATTTTTATCACGAAATTTTTCATTTTTATAAATGGTATTCTATGATATTTAAAATTACAACTAACCACTAACAAGAACAGTGTGTAATATTCAAAGTTTTTAACATTTTTTATTTCTTTTACTTCCAATAATCTATAAATATGTGAAGTTTTCTTAAAAGCTAGGTCTTTTTTTAAATCATACTTAATTACATAAATTATGCCAATTTGAAAATTAACAAACTGTATTCTTTATATGTTATTTTTATTACTTAATAGTATTATTTTTCTGCTGTATTAATTTCAATGCAATAAATTTATTTAAAATTTCTTCTTTATTATTTTTTATTTGAATAACTTTTTATGTAGTTTTTATTAAAAATATTTCATGTTTAGTAGATTATTAAAAATAATAATTAATTAATGTATTATAAAAACAGTCTGTGTATATATGTGATAGCAAAAAAAATTTTTTTTATCACGAAATTTTTTATTTTTATAAATGGTATTCTATGATATTTAAAATTACAGCTATACACTAACAAGAACAGGCTGTAATATTCAAAGTTTTTAAAATTATTTTAAGAATACATAATTACTGCGCAGTTTTCTTAAAAGCTAGTTCTTTTATGCAATCATACTTAATTACATAAATTATGCCAATTTGAAAATTAACAGGATTGTATTTTTTCTATCTTATTTTTATTACTTAATAGTATTATTTTTTTGTATTAATTTCAATGCAATAAATTTATTTAAAGATTTTTCTTTATTATTTTTTATTTGAAGAACCTTTTATGCAGTTTTTATTAAAAGTAATTCATGTTTAGTAGATTATTAAAAATAATAATTAATTAATGTATAATAAAAACAGCCTGTGTATATGTGTGACAGCAAAAAAAAATTTATCACGAAATTTTTCATTTTTATAAATGGTATTTTATGATATTTAAAGTTACAACTAACCACTAACAAAAACTGTCTGTAATATTCAAAGTTTTAAAAATTTTTTATTTCTTTTACTTCCAATAATCTATAATTACTGTGCAGTTTTCTTAAAAGCTAGTTCTTTTATTAAATCACACTTATTTACATAAATTATGCCAATTTCAAAATTAACAGAATTGTATTATTTCTATGTTAGTTTTTATTATTTAATAGTATTGTTCATTTATTGCATTAATTTCAATGCAATAAATTTATTTAAAAAATTTTCTTTATAATTTTTTATTTGAAGAGCCTTTTCTTTAGTTTTTATTAAAAGTAATGCATGTTTAGTAGATTATTAAAAACAATGATTAATGCAAGATTAATAATTGTAATTGGAAGATTATAATTATATTATTAATGTTATAAAAGTTATTAATCTTATGTTAATACAAAAATATTTTTAGTTGCACATTTTTATATTGATTAATAAATAAATAATTTAACATTTTTTGTATTTTTGGGTTGACTGAAGAATTGGGTTCCTTCGACAACTTGGCGATAATGGTTTGAGTATGGTCGCCTAACATTTTCTCCTGATCTCACCGTGTCCAAACAATACGTATCTTTATTATAATTTATATGTTATTTGCATCCAACTCTCCTTGTGTCACTCTTTTCTTTTATATTGAAAGTGCAATAGAAATCCGACTTGACTAAAGAACTGGGTTCCCTCGCCAACTTGGCGATAATGGTTTAAGTATGGTCGCCTAACATTTTCTCCTGATCACACCGTGTCCAAGCAATATCTATATTATAATATGATATTTGCATCCAGCTGTCCTTGTGTAACTCTTTTCTTATATATTAAAAGTGCTCAATGCTTAAAAAAAATTTAGATATAACAAACCATTAATGGTTCACTATGGCTGACTTTTAATAATTTGGAGCTGTTGCGTTTGTAAACTGTTAAGGGATTCATTGCCCAGAAATATAAATGTTCAGTTTTCAAGTCATTTTCTTTAATTAAGTAAGAGTATATAATTCTAATACGATGGCGCACTGTGCATTCATTAAAGTTGCCAGAAAAAGCAATAAATACAATGTTTGGATGGATTACCTTTGAAATTTAGTATATATCGCCAATATTTTCGCCAAATTTGCCAAGGGGAACCCGATTCTTAATTAGTCCCATTGAATTCTTTGCCTTCTACTCATGTGGTTTTACGCATTTACTAATTTCATTGACATACCCCGGCCTCTTCAATCGGCCTTGGCGAGATTTAGAAGTGGCCACTTAAAATGTCTGAGGTTCTTGGATGGGTTAGAGGTTTACTATTCTATCCCCCCTCTGCTAGTCCTCCTCACCTCCTTATTTGTCTTAGCGCCTCCTGGAGGTGGCTGTGGGATGAGCAGGATCTGATCTATGGGAATCTGGCGCTTCGGGGAAATTTTGGACCTGGTGTAGACTTTCCTACACCAGGGATTAAGTAACAACAACAACATACTTTTCATGGCAACAAAGAGAATACTGTATTCCTTGTGACGTTCTTTGTCTAATCGAATTTTTTCTCATAAAAGATCACGTTATTTTTGAATTTTAAATTTTTAAATTTGGAGACTTTTCTTGTCCTCGAGTAGTCAAAGTGTTTTTGAGGAGAAAATAAAAATCTAGATGTACATTTGGAGACTATCCTCCAATATTCTATTGAGCTATGGTCACCTTAATAAAGAACAAATATTTAAATTTGGAGACTTTTCTCGTCCTCAAGTAGACAAAGTTTATTGCAGGACAAAATAAAAATCAAGATGTAAATTTGCAGACTGCTACCTAATATTTAGGGCCTATGGTCACCTTAAAAAAAAAAAAAAAAATTAATTGAGACTTTTTTTGTTCTCAAGTAGTCAAAGTGTTTTTGAGGAGAAAATAAAAATCAAGATGTAAATTTGGAGACTATCCTCCAATATTCTTGAGCTATGGTCACCTTAGTGAAGAACAAATCTTCCAATTTGGAGGCTTTGGATTTATTACCCTTGTGTTTTAGCAAATATCGCCAATATTTTCACTAAATTTGCCATGGGGAACCCTATTTTTCAGAAGTTCTTTTTTTTCTATATAATGCAATAAATTGATAAAATTATAAAAAAACTGTAATATTTTCTCCAAAACCACATATATAAGTGTATCAACTTATGCGGCCTTGTTTATTATGTAAACGTCGCCTCTAATAGTAAAAATGTTCGCCATTTCTCACTTTGATAAGATATTTAGCAATATACATTCGGAAAAAATGATTCGAGCTGTAATGTGTTGAAATACATGGTGATTTATGTAGATATGAGTGCGATTGATTGGGCAATTTGACAGCAAACATGATTTTTTTTTGACAAAAGTAGCTCTTAAATTAATTTCACTCCAAATATTTTGATCCAGTTCAGTGATACGGAGAGACACAGGCATAAATGAAAAGTCAGCACAGATTGTTTCACTGAACCCAATGAGATAAATGATAAAGACTTTAATGTAATGACTTTTAATGATAAATACTTTTAATGATAAAGACTTTTAATGTAATGACCTTTAATGATAAATGCTTTTAATGTAACTTGATTATGCGATAATAAGCTCAAAATAATTCTAGCTGTTTCAAAATATTCGAAGGATGGAACATTTTGATTTTCTGACATCAATATCGTGCTTATAATGTGAAAAACAAAGCATACTCTTCAAAATTTTTTTTATTCTGAACTGGGAAAAATTAGACTTTAATGTAATGACTTTTAATGATAAAGACTTTTAATGTAATGACTTTTAATGATAAAGACTTTTAATGTAACTTGATTATGCGATAATAAGCTCAAAATAATTCTAGCTGTCTTAAAATATTCGAAAGATGGAACATTTTGATTCTCTGACATCAATATCGTGCTTATAATGTGAAAAACAAAGCATACTCTTCAAATTTTTTTTGTTCTGAACTGGGAAAAAATTAGACTTTTAATGTAATGACTTTTAATGATAAAGACTTTTAATGTAATGAGTTTTAATGATAAAGACTTTTAATGTAATGACTTTTAATGATAAAAACTTTTAATGTAACTTGATTATGCGATAATAAGCTCAAAATAATTCTAGCTGTTTCAAAATATTCGAAAGATGGAACATTTTAATTCTCTGACATCAATATTGTGCTTATAATGTGAAAAACAAAGCTTACCGTTCAAATTTTTTTAGTTCTGAACTGGAAAAAATTAGCCGGACAATTTTCCTACGAAAAAAACCCATTTATACAGGACAGATGTTGTAACTGACGTGACTGTCATATAGCGAAACTGATCCCGTGTAATTTATACCTCTTATGCATACTTCACACCCTTTGCAGTTGTATTTAGTTTGGACACATGTACTTTGGCGCTGAAAACGTGCGTACAGCTGCAAAAGGGATGAAGTAGCATACGACATTCGTCTTTTCTTTACCTCCAATTACATGTTACAAAGAACGACATCATACGTGCAACACATCAACGAAATAAAAAGATGAGTTTACATGTTGGTTAATAACTTCAGTCAACAAATGGTATCAAATCCACCAAGAAAAACATATGTTACTTTTCACAACAATAAAAAAACCTCCTGTAGAAATAGCTGTTTTCTTTCTCTTATAAAATCCTTCTCGGCCCAAGTTGTTGGCTGAAGGTCGGTGTGCAAGGACACACGTTGAATGCAAAAATATCGCGCAGATTCTTTTTATCCCTGTTGTACCGATAGTTGGTGCAAGTTCTGAGGACTGTAAAAAGGATTAACGTCGTCCCGTGTCCTTCGTGCACCACACGTAGGCTCTATACAGCCCCACTAGTAGGAATATTCCGAGTAGGGCACAGAAGATCAAGATCAGGACTTTGGTAGCTGGAGAAAGAACTGAAACAAAAGAGAGATTTCTATATTAGAGTATTACAGGATGTTTCAAAAATGACAGGGATATTTGAAAAATCAATAAAATTTAACGGACAGTGATAGAAATACACAGTTTATTGCAATATGCTTGGGACAAAATTAAGTTTTTAGGCAGACAAACTTTCAAAATTAGTTACAATGTTCCACAACAGATGACGCTGCAGTGTGGAAAAATCTGAACTAAGATATTTTCCAGATATCCATCCTGCGCAGTAATAATATGGCATATTCTCAGAGCGAAATTATCAGAAACAAGTGTAAACGTCTCAGGCTGGATGGCTTCACATGCAGAACAGATGTACTGTTCCACTTATTTGTTTCTGAATAGTGGCGGTACACCTAGTCTTTTAAGAGTCCCCATAGATAATGTCTAAAGTAGAACAAAAGTTCCTGTTCTTCATGAGCATAACAACCTATTATAAATCCCAGCTGCCTCGACAGCATGCTTCCTCCAACTCAAACGTCTAGAGCAACTCTTTTCCAGTTCTTAATCTTCAAGGATTTGAGGTCAATTTCAACATCGTCTAGCCATCTTGTAGGTGGTCGTCCTCGGGTACGGGATCCCTCAGGGTTTTTAAAAGTATACAGTTTAGTAGGGTTGTTATCAGGGGTTCTCCAGATATGTCCAAGCCATCTCAGTCTATTACTACGAATGACTTGCGTAACCCGAGGCTCTTTGTAAAGCCTATAGAGTTCAAAATTAAATCTGGTTCCCCAGCACCCCTGATCGTTTACAGGTCCGAAGATCGCTCTTAGAACTTTAGATAGTGGCGGATCCCCACAGACGAGTCCCCACAGACAATGTCTAAAGTAGAACAAAAGTTACAATTCGAAAATAACATATTAAATTATTTCATAACCGGTCATGGAAGTTTCCCAACCTACTTGTACAGAATTGGAAAACTAGATTCACCAAACTGTAAATGTGGAATGATAGGCAACCCTCAGCATTACATGCAAGTAAGATGTCCTCTCGTTCCGATGTTTATTAATAAATACGAAAACGAAACACAGATCGAATATTTAAAAAAAAAAGATAATAATCGCAATCATATTAAAAAGTTAAAGGAAATTTATAATATATTAAATTCAAATTACTCTTATATACAAAATAAATTTTAAAATTTTAAAATGAGGGAAAATACTTGGTAAAAATAGTGATAGTGATAAAAAAAGTGTTTTTTAAGTTAATAATTCAATGTATAACATAAAAATAAATAATGTCGAAAGGTTCTCCCCACCCATTTAGGCTTTTGCATCCATAAACTTCTTCAGTTGGATGTGAGTGTGGGTCAACTAAGTCCCCACAGACAAATATCGTAGTTTAGATTTATTCAGGCTGAGAACCATCTGTTGTGGAATGTTGTAGCTAATTTTGAAAGTTTGTCTGCCTGAAAATTTACTATTGTCCTAAGCATATTGCTATAAACTGCGAATTTCTATCACTGTCCGTTTAGATTTTATTGATTTTTCAAATATAACTCCCTGTAAGTACAACTGTAACATAAGTTGGAAATTAATTCTTAACTGCTAACTAGACTATACCTTAACTACAATCACAGACTCTTAGACCTTCATCCTTAAGCATTTTCCTCTCTCAAAATCATAAATGATTCTTGCCTTATTCAGTACCTTTCTACAGAGTGCTGCCAAGGTCACTTACCGACTTTCATGTCTTTTAAACCTGCTGTAGATTCAGTACATATAATATCGCTGTACTAGTAACTTAGCTAGTCAAGCTACAGCGTTAACTAAGTAAGATTATGATTACTTAGCTGCAAGATTATTTATAACACACTGTGTGCGGGTAAGTTTCTCAGAGGAATTGTACCTGGAGCGGGCGTTTTGCGCGTAAATTTAGTTATTCAGTTAAATCTCAATAGATCGAAAATTATTTCATTTTTTAACCAATTTTTCGTATTTTATATTGGAATATATAAACAAATATATAAATAGAAATATATAAATAACAACCATAAGATTTTTTTAAACAAAAAATATATTTTTTGGTGGATAAATTTATAATAGTATCGTCAATATGAAAAATCAAACAGAAATTGTAGTACAGTAGAACCTCGGTATAACGACCCCCTGTGGGACCAACATCATATGGTCGTTGTAACGAAAGATCGCTGTAACGAATTGAAAAAATAATAATAAAAAAATCAGCAAAGATATGATGCAAGAGTACATACTTAGAGAACACTTCTATTTATTTGTATTTCCATTGCTGAATTTTCGAAAAAAAGACTTTGACTGACGCCTGCTTCAAGTACATTTGGGAATTTTTCATTATCACTGATTTCATATCCGTTAGATTTTGAAGGAAATCTTTAGAATTAAATTGTCCTTCAAAATATTGACGCAAGGCACTGATTGCATTGAAGGCTTCTTTTTCATTCACTTTTATAAAAGCTCGGACGATTTCTTCTCCGTCGTCAGAATCGCATATTTCTTCCTTTCCGGTAATACGGGCAATAAAATCGTCCTCATTCAAAATTTTTTTCGCAGCACTGTAAAGTTTCGTCTACCGCAACAAACTCATCAAAAGATAATTGAAGATCCGTAAATTTGACACTGAGGAGCTGGGTCATTTCATTAATGTCTGGAGTGTCATCTACCTAGGACATCAATGTCGTACGTGACGAAAGGGTCCCTTTAACCCTTTATCTACTGACGGTACTTATAAGTACCAATCGCCTTAACCGTTTATGTACTGACGGTACTTTCATACGATGGTACATTTCATTTCCCACTTTCATCAATTAGTTCTAACAAACTAAATTTCACACCGGGGATATTTTTTACTTGCATATTTAACTTGTATATAATTATCAATGTGACAGCTAAAAAACAATATAAAGACATTTTCAGTATTTCATAATGCAGTAGATAAAGGGTTAAAAGCAAACGCAAAGAGAGGAGTACGGGTTTCTTTAAATTGCACCACAGTACAATAATTTAAAATAGCCCCCTTTCTTATGAGTTCTGTGGACTAAAATTGGCGGTCTCTGTAACGAAAAATAACACGCTTGGGGTCGTTGTAATGATTCAAAATTAACATTATTCCTATGGTAAAATAATTGAGATTTTTTAAAATGGTCGTTCTAACGAAGGGGTTGTTGTATCGTGGGGCCGTTAAAAAGAGGTTCTACTGTATATAGTTTTAATTTTTTCCCGTTCTGTGGTTCCGCATCGACTGATGTAAAAATTAGTTTTTATTTGTCTAAATTTTTCCAGAATCTATGTAGTAGACAAGAACATTCGGCTTCGTTTTCCTGTATATACAGTTATTTTTGTACCTACAAACAAACCATGTTGTTACATTAACCCGTATTAGTACGTGATCCGTTCTCAAGTATCAATCGTCAGAAAAAGTATTAGTACGTGTCCCGCGCTCAAGTATCAATCGTCAGAAAACGTACTAGTACGTGTCCTGCGCTCAAGTATCAATCGTCAGAAAACGTACTAGTACGTGTCCCGCGCTCAAATATCAATCGTCAGAAAAAGTACTAGTACGTGTCCCGCGCTCAAGTATCAATCGTCAGAAAACGTACTAGTACGTGTCCTGCGCTCAAGTATCAATCGTCAGAAAACGTACTAGTACGTGTCCCGCGCTCAAGTATCAATCGTCAGAAAACGTACTAGTACGTGTCCCGCGCTCAAGTATCAATCGTCAGAAAAAGTACTAGTACGTGTCCCGCGCTCAAGTATCAATCTCAGAAAACTTACTAGTACGTGTCCTGCGCTCAAGTATCAATCGTCAGAAAACTTACTAGCACGTGTCCAGCCTACAATGTGTTAATAATATTTTTATAGAAAATAATTTGCTTAGTATGTTTACAAAAATTTTTCATATTTCTATGTGAACGATTATGATGATGCATCAACTTTATTCATATGACAATTTTTAGCTCATTTAAAATGTTCAGCATTTTAATTCCTAGTTAAGAAGAGGAAATAATTACTGCTTTGCACTTCATGAAACAGATCTCTATCAAAGGCCCTTTTCATATGTTTCATTCTTTAAGAATCTTTTAATATAGTCAAAACTACTATTCAGGAATTTATTACCCAGCTTAAGTCTTTTTTTCAAATGATTTAAGTTCAAATATCTTCTTTGAGACTCCATATAACAATTATAAAAGCCCTTCTTCTATTTTTAACTTTGGACTTTGTGTAAAAGGTTTAAAATTCGTCGTAGTTCAGATCAGTTTTAGTTAATACTAGCAATTATGCCCGTGCTTAAATATTACTTTTAAACAAAGATTTTTTTTTCGTGAATAACTCTCTAAATTCCTCACAGTTTAGTTCGAGTCATTGGCATATTTATATATTTCTATCATAAGCGTATTATGAAATTATTCAGTTTTTTAAATCGAATTTGTGTCTTATATTAAATTTGCTCAATCTTTTTTTATGGTAACATATAAGTTTAACCCTAAATTACATTACTGTATTACCACTGTACGTTGATTAGCAAAGTTAACAGATCTTGCCATATTAGAATAGAAAGAGGTTTTGACAACAACAGAGCTAATTTGGGTGGTATAAATAAATGTTGTCCAAAACTAAGGAAATTTATGACAAACCACATGGTTTTGTGTGACACAGAAACAAACATTCATATTGACAACCATATGAATATAAAGATAACTATATAACTGTTCTGAACGTTTCTGACTGACTTCTGACCTCTCTGCTCTCCTTGATTCGACTCCACTCTCGAACACCTTCCGTCGGACGTGTATCCCCCTACTCGACTCCCGAACACGTTCTCTCTCTTTTTAGATTTTTCTTATTTTATTAATTTCATCCTTGTCCCCTCTTCCTTCTTATCGTCCAATCGGGATAGTTGTAAGAATCTAATTGATCTACTTAACCCCGCCTTGAGACCGCCAACGTGGAAAACCTTATCCCTTCTAATTAAGTACTGTCCCTTAGGGACTCGTAAATAACTCCACAAAGGTACATTCTTATTTAGTGTCAAGTACGGAGACGGGATTCTAATCTGGGACTGGGATTAGATCCTCGCCCGAGACTACAAGACAACAATATCCGTAGAATATAATTTTATGGTCCTCTGTCTTTTTACAAAGATCTGATGAGGTCAGATTTAGATCCCAAGTATTTTACTTCTTGTATAAATGAATCAATTATATTACTGATCAAAATCGCCTCATTACAAGTTTATATTTTAAAAGTTTATATATGCGAACATACACATACACAGGGATTTTTGTATATAACTATATATATATATATATATATATATATATATATACATATATATATATATATACATATATATATAATCCTGGTAAACATGCTTTTAAAGCATTTACTAGTACTGCACTATAAATGTAAAAGTTTACTCGTTTTTTTTTCAGCGGTAACGCTTATTTTTCCAGTTTCGTGTCTATATTGCGAAAGCCGATAGATCTGAAAAAATGTGTATATGTTTGCAATTATGGTACATTTGGAATACTCATAAATTCTTTCAGAAATATTCGACAGTGTTTCAAAAAAGTGATGAAAACTGTTTTATTGGTGGTACTAGACTGATATTACGACAAGTTGGTTAATCCTGGAGTAAGACACTATTATTGAACAATTTACTGAGAAGTAGATACTCTAAGCAGATCGTTCAAAATATTCTGTATTCATTCCAATGCATGTTCGACAAAAATTTGAGCAAACAAAAAGAGAAAAAGGAAAGTAATTACCTGCCCACCTGCTGGACGCTAGGGAAAACCTTCCTCCCCTGCCACCAAATCTGAAAGAAAAATTCGTCTTTTGAAATGAAATATTGAGAGTTGGTAATGATTCAAGATACAACAATTCACAATAAGCCTTAGAAAGAAATTAATGGATGAGCCAAAGTAAGTAAGGCAGAAAATGTGAACTGCTCTTATTTAATCAGATTTTACAGCCACTGAGATTGCTCGTGTAGGTTTGGCTTGGTTAAGAGTACTACGGTCTACTGGTTTACTACACGAGGGCTTATGATACCGGGACCTACTGCTTAAAGCCGATTCTGAACGACTACGAATATCCAGGCTATTAATGGGATTCGAAACCATAAACTATGGTACTAAAGAGCAACGTTCTCAAAGGTAGCAAATTTAGTTTGCAGCAAACTTGTAGCAATCTTGCTTTGCAAAGCCTGCAAACTTGTAGCAATCTTTCTTTGAAAGCCTAGAAACATGCAGCAAGTTTAGCATGACAAGTCTGCAAGTTTGAAACAAGATAGCAGCAAGTCTAAGAATTTTTGCTTGCTGCAAGTTTATCATGACAAAGGTTTCCACAGTTTTGCAGCAGTCTTGTCTTGCTTTGTAAGCCTGCAAACTTGCAGAAAATTCAGCATGACAAGTCTGCAAGTTTGAAACGAGGCTGCAGAAAGTCTAAGAATTTTCGCTAGCTGCAATTTTGTAATGACAAAGGTTGCCACAGTTTTGTACCAGTCTTGCTTTGTAAGCCTGCAAACTTGCAGCAAATTCAACATGACAAGTCTGCAAGTTTGAAACAAAACTGCAGCAAGTCTAAGAATTTTCGCTTGCTTTATGGTTGTTATAGATTGCCACAGTTTTGCAGCAAAATAGCTTTGCAAAGGAGTGGTTGCTTTATGTTCCGTGTAACTTGCAGGAGTTTTGCTGCAAATTTGTCACGTTAAGTTTGTTATCACAAGATATTACAAACCTGCAAGAAAAAATCAAACTTGCTGCAAGTATGCATGGTATTTTTTGTCATTTGGCCATCGTTCGGCTGCTCGTATAAGAAATATAGATAATTCGTAGCAGCGAAACAGCTGTTTAACCGCTTTTTTTGTGCCTTAATTACATTGGCTTATTGCTATATTCTGTAACAATTATCTTAAGTTGGATATAGAGGGCACAGTGTCCATTTTAATAAATTGATATTTTTGCATATTCCTGTATAATTTATTCTCTTTTATCATGTGATAAAATCATAACCTATATTGCATAAAATTGAGGGACTTAATGTACTGGAAAAGACACAATGAAACAACATATTTTAGATGTATCCCTCCCCTATTAGACATAATCCTTCTTATTTCTACTATCTATGTTTACATATACCTGGTGGCCATAATTAAACTGACAGTGCTCACAGTGTTCTGCAGCGCGATCTATTTTGCGAGAATGACGCCACATTTTGTAGGAAGATTAAACAAGACAGGGGACGAAGGATTCCGCGAAAAAACAAATTAGTTCCAAAAGTCACCGCTAGGGAAATATTTGGCGCTGTGTAATAGAAAATACAGTGTTAACAAATGCAAATCCATGCGGAAATTAATTTCTTAATTGTGCCAACGGATGTAACGTTAAATGTGAATAAAGAACTTCTTCTGCTCAGCGTATGTGATATTGCAGATCACAGACTTTATAGGTGTTTATGTAGATTTTAC
>CM063499.1:79742927-79752927 GCA_032207245.1 Pardosa pseudoannulata | reverse complement strand
AAAATGAAAAGTCTATAATTGTTTTTTATTTACTGGAAATTTGTCAAATGGGAATTTAAATATCAGTTTATCGGTAATTTACCGGAAATTTTTTTTCAGAAAATAAATAAAAAACAGATTTAATTAAAAAGTCGGTAAAAGTTTCTTCATTTGCCGGTAATTCATTAAATGTCAATTCCAATATGATTTTATGAGTAATTTACTGGAAAAGGTTTCAGCAAAAAATAACTTAAAAGAATAAATGAATAACGGTAACTGAAAGAGTCGGTAAATGTTTTTTATGTACTGGAAAATTTTTAATGTGGAATTTGAATGTCAGTTTATTCGTAACTTACCGATAATTTTTTTCTTGGAAAATAACGTAAAAAGTAAATTAAAACTGGAAAAATATAAAAGTTGTTTCATATATTCTCATTTACCGATATATCATATGATGGGAATTTGAATATAAGTTTACCAGTAATTTAATGGTAAATGTTTGCTCAGAAAATATAGACATAAATAGAAAATGAAAATTTTATAATTGTTTTTTTATTTACTAGAAATTTGTCAAATGGAAATTTGAATATCAGTTTGCCGGTACTTTACCGGTAAGTTTTTTTTTTCAGGAAATAAAATAAAAAGATTTAATAAAAAGTCGGTAAAAGTTTCTTCATTTGCCGGTAATTCGTTAAATGTGAATTACAATATGATTTAGGAGTAACTTACAGTAAAATGTTGCAGCCAAAAATAACTTAAAAAGTAAATGAATATCGGTAACTGAGAAAGTCGGTAAATGCTTTTTATATACCAGAAAACTTTTAAAATCAGTTTATTTGTAATCTACCGATAATTTTTTTCGCAGAAAATAACGTAAAAAGAAAATGAAAACCAGGAAATTAAAAAGTTGTTTCAGATTTTCTCACTTACCGATATATCGTAAGATGGGAATTTGAATATAAATTTACCAGTAATTTAATGGTAAATGTTTACTGAGAAAATATAATAACTCAGAAAATATAGACATAAATAGAAAATGAAATAGGCTATAAATGTTTTTTATTTACTGGAAATTTGTCAAATGGGAATTTGATTACCAGTTCACCTGTATTTATTAATTAATTTTTTTTCCTAGAAAATGACATAAAAATAATAAAAAATCGGTAAAGATTTTTTTTCACTTATAGGTAACTCATTAAATAGGAATTTGAATATTAAATTATCAGTAACTTACTGGTAATTCACAAAACAACTTGTAAAGTCAATGAAAGCCGGTAAATGAGAAAGTCGGTAAAGGTTTAAACTCTTACCGGTAATTTAAAAAATAGGAATTTAAATATCAATTTATCAGTAATTTACCGATAAATTCACAAAATAGCATAAAATATGAATAAAAACCAGTAAAGGATAAAGACGGTAATTTTTTTTTCATTTATCGGTAACTCATCAAATGGGAATTTGAATAACAGTTTATCAATGACTTACCGTTAAATTAAGAAAATAATATATGCAGTAATTAATATATATATGTATATTCATATACATACATTTTAAAAAATATAACAAGCTAAAACTGGCCCTTGTGATGGATATATATATATATATATATATATATATATATATATATATATATATATATGTATATATATATATATATATATATATATATATATATATATATATATAAACATATATGTATATATATATATATAAACATATATGTATATATATATATAAACATATATATATATACATATATACATAAATATATATATATATATATATATATATATATATATATATATATATATATATATATATATATATATATATATATATATATATACATACAATTTTGTAATATGAAGTAGTAGATTTAGGAAAATTTCTAGGATTCGACTTAATTGATGAAATTTAAAACTTTTCTGTTTAAGAAACCGATTAGAATTCTGAACAAAAACTTCCGTTTGGAAAACAAATCATTAAAACTGTGAAAAACTATTTCTTAACTGAATTTTAGCTCTTCAGAAAGGACACTACATTCTTTAGAAATACATGTATGGAATTTAATCAGCACGATATAGTGATCTATAAAACAAGCAAAATGCTTTCCTTTTTAAAATATTTATGGCAGTTCTTGAACTCTCCGCATTTTCTTCCGCAATGTCGGACGGTAATTTCGGAAAATCCAGCCATTAGTTTACCGAAACTTGGGTGTGGTTCAACAATCATTGTAGCGGATTTCGTGATTATAATTTGCAAATTATGCCTTACATCGCTGCCTAGCGTGCTACGGTTAAGGAACAACAAGGATAAAAATAAGTTTTTTTATTAGTACAGTCTGTATCGGTTATATGGTCAGCTGAGCAGTCCAGAAAAATTAGACCATATAAGAGGGGGGACCATATATGAAGAATAATACAAACCTATTGAATTATGGCAGGATTATATTCATCTAATAAACAAATAATTATACTTTGAAGAACATTTGAAAAATTAATTCTAAAAATAAAAACTGTTGGGTTGTTCGGAAAGCAATTTCGTTTTTTTCTTTTGAGGAAATGAAAGACAGTTTTCGTATAATAAACAAATACTTTATTAAATTATATATTGGCCGTTCTGGTCCAACACCTTTTGCCATCTTTCTGATAGTAGCATAACTCCACGCTCATAAAATTTTTGGTCTTTGCTTGGTCAAAAAACTGATCGAGGTATTTTTTGGCCTCCTCATTTGAGGTGAAGGTTTTACCATCTAAAAAATTTTGGTGTGACCGGAAAAAATAATAATCCGATGGTGCCAGTTTTGGAGAATATGGTGGGTGTGGCATTGTATACCATTCAAGCTGTAAAAGCTTTTGGCGAGTGACCACTCTTGTGTGAGGTCTCGCGTTGTCTTGGCAAAACACTACACCTTTCCTGTTGATTAGTTCTGAATTTTTCTGTTGAAGTGCATCATTCAGTTTGACCAGCTGATGACAGTAGACTTCCGATTTAATCGTTGTGTTATCCGGTAAAAACTAAAAAAAAAAACGATTCTATTAAAATCCCGCCAAACAGACAGCATCACCCTTTATTTGGTGAATATCGGCTTTGGAAATGGTTTGAGCCGGTTCATCTTTGTTGCTCCATGACCTCTTGCGTTTGACGTTGTTGTGTACAACCCATTTTTCGTCCCCAGTCATGATGCGCTTCAAAAACGGATCATTTTCGTGACGTTTGAGAAGCGAATCGCAGACGTCAATGCGGCGACACATATTTCTCTCTGTGAGAACATGGGGAACCTATACATCGAGCTTCGAGGATAATCCCAGGTCTTTCAAGTGGTCATAAACTGTTGAATTTGATAAATTTAACCTCAATCCCATCTCACGTGTTGTTATTCGCCAGTTCGCATCAACTAATGCCTTTATCGCGACTTTATCAGCTTCAACCAGCCTTCCCGATCGTGGTGCATCTTCGACATCAAAATTGCCGCATCGAAATTTAGCTAACCAGTTCTGGCACTAGTGTACTGTCAACACACCTTCTCTATACACATCGGTCAATTTCTTTCTTTCTTGAACAGTATTTTTACCCTTTCTGTAGTAAAACAGTAAGATATGTCGAAAATGCTGCATATCGCTCTCCATTTAAAAGGGCACCAACCAAAAACTACTGCTTAGAACCAAAAACTACTGCGTAGAATTAATTGTAATTTTTCACACAAAAGCCTTGCTATATGAGCTCTCAAAGCATATAAAAATTATGCAGCTTAAAAGTGAATTTGGGTGCAAAAAAATACAAATAAGTCCTCTGTCGGGAAAATACGAAATTACTTTCCGAACAATCCATTACATTAAAATTATGCAATATTTTTTTTAGGGAGGGGATTTATTAGCTTACCTTACTAATCAAGGTACATACGTACATTCATGTTCAATGTATTTAAAAATAATCAGGTATATAAGTGTGCTTCCTTTTGTTGGTTGTTAACACAACTTAACACCGGAGGTCATATATGAAAGAGATAACTTCAATCAATAAACAGACAGATGTCCACTTGCTATCAGGGGAGACAAGAACTGAGAGAGGTGGAAAACTCCGACGATGAGTCTACACAAGCAAGAAAAGGGGAAAGGGTGGAAAATAAAGGCTTGAATTCAGATCTTCTCCAATTTCGCACTGACTTCTAAAAAAAAACTGAAACTCGTTGAAAATATGAAACTGACCATATAACCGGTAACAACAACAAAAAAATGACTGTATAAGCAATGCGCTTTAACACATGTTCCCTTTTAAGTTAGACGGGTCTTTAGAAAACTGACCATATAAGCGGGTGACCATAGCTAGTACTGACTGTATTAATGATATATAGTCAAGAGCCAAAACATTATGATCACCCCTACATTTTGCAATGAACTCGCCTGGATGACGTGAAAGGCACGTGATCAGGTGAAAGTGGTATTTAACTTCCGCTGGAGATTCTGAAGAATCATTCTTTCACTTACTTCTGTGTGTGATGGGAAAGGCTGCGGTTCTAAGTGATTTTGATAGAGGGTAGATTGTAATGGAACAAAGATTGGCGACGTAGTCCATGTCCCCAGTTACTGGATTGTAGCGCTGGAAGTTTTGTTTTTAGTTTAGTTTAAAAGATTCGTTACAAAAATATTAGAACATTTTATTTTATCATAATTCGAAAAAATTCTGGTATGAAAATTTTAAGTCTTGAAAGGCATTATATACCCTTAATTAATGAAGTTCAAAATGTTTTAGCAATGATAAAAATTCAGGAGAGCATAAGGTAATCGACTGGGTTTGAATGAAAAATTTAAAATATTTTCTTTTTATTAAAGATTAAAAATTATTAAAGATTTTTAATTAAAATTAAAAATCTCTCTTGTTGATTTATTGAAAAATCCTAATATTATTTTTCCAACATAGTTTTTCTTTTGTTTTTAACCATTTATGAAACAAATTTTGAAATATTTTTCTCCTTATCGATAAATCGGATGTTCCATTTAAATAACCGGAAATTTGAGTTCAAATGGATTATATTTTTAAAGATATCGTTAAATTCATATTATTGTTTTTAAATTCTACTCTTATAGTTAATTTCAGTTTAATTTCACCTTTTAAAGTTAGAGATTTTTATATGACTGCATTAAACATTTTGTAAACTTTTTTTGCTGCAAGATCTTTAAATGCATTTTAAAATGGATTTTTACTAATGTTTTCAGTTCCTTTTAGACTTTGGGATTTTTACGCCAATAACAAGCCAACCACAGCCCGTTTAAATCCACATATTAAAGTTGAACATTTTTAAGTGGTTGCATTAAACATTTTGTAAACTTTTTTTACCTCAAAGATTTAAATGCATTTTAAAATACACTTTTACTTATGATTACTCCAATAACAAGCCAATCAATGCTAGTTCAAATCCACATTTTAGAGTTGAAAATTTTTAAGTAGTTGCATTAAACATTTTGTAAACTTTTTTTTTTGAAGAAAAAACTTCAAATGCATTTTAAAATACACTTTTACTGATGATTTCGCCAATATCAAGCCATTCACCGCCAGTATAAATCCTTCTTTTGAAGTTGGGGATTTTGTAATGGTTGCATTAAACATTCTGTAAACATTTTTTTTGGTTCAAAACTTTTAAATGTATTATTTAAAATACATTTTTACTGATGGTTTCGCCAATATCAATCCAATCACTGCCAGTTTAAATCCACCTTTTAAAGTTGGGGATTTTTAATTGGCCGTATTAAATATTTTGTAAACTTTTTTTGCAGCAAAAACTTTAAATGAATTTTTAAAAAGTTTTTACTGATGGTTCTACCTTGTAAAGTTTGGAATTTTCAGTGGTTGCATTAAACATTTTGTAGCCTTTTTACTACAAAAACTTTAAATGTATTATTTAAAATACACATTTACTGCTGATTTTGCCAATAGCAAACCAATTACAGCCAGTATAAATCCAGCTTTAAAAATTGGGCACTTTTTATTGGCTGCATTAAACATTCTGTAAACCTTTTTTACCGCACAGAATTAAATGTATTTTAAAATACACTTTTTCTGATGATGTTGCCAATAACAAGCCAATCACTACGAGTTTAAATCCACTTTTTAAACTTGAAGATTTTTAAGTGGTTGCATTAAAAATTTTGTAAACTTTTTTGCCTCAAAAACTTTAAATGAATTTTTAAAAAGATTTTTACTGATGGTTCCACTTTGTAAAGTTCGAAAGTTTTAGTGGTTGCATTAAAAATTCTGCAACAAATGCATTTTAAAATAGAGTTTTAATGATGACTTCAGTTCAAATCCACCTTTTAAAGTTGGGAATTTTTAAGTGGTTGAATTAAACATTCTGTAAACTTTTTTTTGCAGCAAAAACTTTAAAAGTATTATTTAAAATACATTTTTATTGATGATTTCTCCAATATCAACCCAATTACTGCCAGTATATTTTTACCTTTTGAAGTTGGGGATTTTTAAGTAGTTGCATTAAACATTTTGTAAAACATAGTTTTTCTTTTGTTTTTAACCATTTATGAAACAAATTTTGAAATATTTTTCTCCTTATCGATAATCGGATGTTCCATTTAAATAACAGGAAATTTGAGTTCAAATGGATTATATTTTTAAAGATATCGTTAAATTCATATTATTGTTTTTAAATTCTACTCTTATAGTTAATTTCAGTTTAATTTCACCTTTTAAAGTTAGAGATTTTTATATGACTGCATTAAACATTTTGTAAACTTTTTTTGCTGCAAGATCTTTAAATGCATTTTAAAATGGATTTTTACTAATGTTTTCAGTTCCTTTTAGACTTTGGGATTTTTACGCCAATAACAAGCCAACCACAGCCCGTTTAAATCCACATATTAAAGTTGAACATTTTTAAGTGGTTGCATTAAACATTTTGTAAACTTTTTTTACCTCAAAGATTTAAATGCATTTTAAAATACACTTTTACTTATGATTACTCCAATAACAAGCCAATCAATGCTAGTTCAAATCCACATTTTAGAGTTGAAAATTTTTAAGTAGTTGCATTAAACATTTTGTAAACTTTTTTTTGAAGAAAAAACTTCAAATGCATTTTAAAATACACTTTTACTGATGATTTCGCCAATATCAAGCCATTCACCGCCAGTTTAAATCCATCTTCTAAAGTTGGGGATTTTTAAGTGGCTGCATTAAACATTCTGTAAACATTTTTTTTGGTTCAAAACTTTTAAATGTATTATTTAAAATACATTTTTACTGATGGTTTCGCCAATATCAATCCAATCACTGCCAGTTTAAATCCACCTTTTAAAGTTGGGGATTTTTAATTGGCCGTATTAAATATTTTGTAAACTTTTTTTGATGCAAAAGCTTTAAATGAATTTTTAAAAAGTTTTTACTGATGGTTCTACCTTGTAAAGTTTGGAATTTTCAGTGGTTGCATTAAACATTTTGTAGCCTTTTTACTACAAAAACTCTAAATGCATTTTAAAATATACTTTTACTGATGATTACGCTAATAACAAACCAACCACTGCCAGTTTAAATCCACCTTTTAATGTTGGGGATTTTTAAGTGGCTGTATTAAACATTTTGTAAACCTTTTTTACCGCACAGAATTAAATGTATTTTAAAATACACTTTTTCTGATGATGTTGCCAATAACAAGCCAATCACTACGAGTTTAAATCCACTTTTTAAACTTGAAGATTTTTAAGTGGTTGCATTAAAAATTTTGTAAACTTTTTTGCCTCAAAAACTTTAAATGAATTTTTAAAAAGATTTTTACTGATGGTTCCACTTTGTAAAGTTCGAAAGTTTTAGTGGTTGCATTAAAAATTCTGCAACAAATGCATTTTAAAATAGAGTTTTAATGATGACTTCAGTTCAAATCCACCTTTTAAAGTTGGGAATTTTTAAGTGGTTGAATTAAACATTTTGTAAACTTTTTTTTGCAGCAAAAACTTTAAAAGTATTATTTAAAATACATTTTTACTGATGATTTCTCCAATATCAACCCAATTACTGCCAGTATATTTTTACCTTTTGAAGTTGGGGATTTTTAAGTAGTTGCATTAAACATTTTGTAAACTTTTTTTGATGCAAAAACTTTAAATGCATTTTTAAAATACACTTTTACTTATGATTTCGCCAATATCAATCCAATCACTGCCAGTTTAAATCCACCTTTTAAAGTTGGGGATTTTTAATTGGCCGTATTAAATATTTTGTAAACTTTTTTTTGCAGCAAAAACTTTAAATGAATTTTTAAAAAAATTTTTACTGATGGTTCTACCTTGTAAAGTTTGGAATTTTCAGTGGTTGCATTAAACATTTTGTAGCCTTTTTACTACAAAAACTCTAAATGCATTTTAAAATAGACTTTTACTGATGATTTTAGTTTAAATTGACATTTTAAAGTTGGGAATTTTTAAGTGGCTGCATTAAACATTTTGTAAACTTTTTTTTTGCTGCAAAATATTTAAATGCATTTTAAAATATACTTTTACTGATGATTACGCCAATATCAATCCAATCACTGCCAGTTTAAATCCACCTTTTGAAGTTGGGGATTTTTAAGTAGTTGCATTAAACATTTTGTAAACTTTTTTTGATGCAAAAGCTTTAAATGAATTTTTAAAAAGTTTTTACTGATGGTTCTACCTTGTAAAGTTTGGAATTTTCAGTGGTTGCATTAAACATTTTGTAGCCTTTTTACTACAAAAACTCTAAATGCATTTTAAAATAGACTTTTACTGATGATTTTAGTTTAAATTGACATTTTAAAGTTGGGAATTTTTAAGTGGCTGCATTAAACATTTTATATATGTAATATTTTTCTGTTGCAAAAACTTTAAATGTATTATTTAAAATACATTTCTATGAATGATTTCAGTTTAAATACACCGTTTAAAGCTAGAGATTTTTATGTGAATGCATTAAACATTTCATTGTAAAATGTTTCGAAGAAAAAACTTTAAATTCATCTTAAAATAGACTTTTACTGATGATTTTAGTTTAAATTGACATTTTAAAGTTGGGAATTTTTAAGTGGCTGCATTAAACATTTTGTAACAAATTTTTGCAGCAAGATCTTTAAATGAATTTTAAAATAGCCTTTTACTGATAAATCTACATTTTAAAATAGGGTATTTTTAAGTGTCTGTCTTAAACATTTTGTAAAGTTTTTTTGCTACAAGAACTTTAAATGACACTTTTACTGATACTTTCGCCAATATCAAGCCAATCTCTGCCAGTTTAAATCCACCTTCTAATGTTAGGGATTTTAAGTGACTGCATTAAGCATTTTGTAAACACTTTTTGCTGCAAAAGTTTCAAATTTTTTTTAAATTAGACATTTAATGGTGATTTTCTTTTAAATCTACCTTTTAAAGATGGGAATTTTTAAGTGGTTGCATTAAAAGTTTTGTAAACCGTTTTTTTCTGCAAAAACTTTAAATTCATTTTAAAATAAACTTTTACGGATGATTTCGCCAATAAATAACCAATCACTGCGAGTTTAAATCTATCTTTGAAAGTTGGGAATTTTTAAGTAGCTGCAATAAACATTTGGTAAAAATCTTTTGTAGCCAAAACTTAAATTGATTTTTCTCTGAGAAACTAGCTGAACGATGGCAGATTGGTTAGGGTGCTGGCCTTCGGTACCGGAGTTCGTGGGTTCAAATCCCACTGGGGCATGGATGTTCGTAGCCATTCGGAATCGGCTTTAAGCTGTAGGTCCCGGTTTCATTAACCCTCGTGTTGCAAAAAGTAGACCATAGCACTCCAAACCAAACCAAGCTCTGAGAAACTATATTTTGCCTTTTCACTATTCAGGATTAATGTAATAGCAAAACAAATTCTGTTATTATAACAATATGAATCTTTAAGCTAATAATTTACTTAGTATTATGTGTGTAATGAAATAAAATTTTGATAGTGAAAGCAATTTTTGAAAAATTACAGCTGTTTCTATAAGCTTATATATGTAATTAAAAAAATACATGATATGATACTTCTGTCATTA
>CM063499.1:79715427-79727927 GCA_032207245.1 Pardosa pseudoannulata | reverse complement strand
CCTATGCTTGGTATTCTGTTTTAAAAGATCACTTACGAATGATGCAATTATTAATTAATATATTATGAGTTTTGTACGCTTAAGTACCAAAAATAAACTAATTACTAAAGTTTGTTAAGCAAACAATTACAAAAGTTTTGTTAGTAAAGTTTGTTAAGCAACAGTAAGACTTTATGATTAAATTTAATTATTAATAAAAAATTCAATACAATTTTGTCTTTAAAACTAGTTTTTCCTGTACCATTCATTATATTTCGAAACAGAAACATGCTTGTATTCTTTTCCATTCACCGAATCTTTTTCTCTAAAAATCGTAATCATCAAAATTGTTCATGATACTACCTATGCTTGGTATTCTACTTTAAACACTCATTTCCGAATGATGCAATTATTAATTAATGTATTATGAGGTTTGTACACTTAAGTACCAAAACTAAACTAATTACTAAAGTTTGTTAAACAAACTTTTCTTTATGCAAAAGTTTTGTTAGTAAAGTTTGTTAAGCAATAGCAAGACGTTATAATTAAATTTTATCATTAACAGAAAATTTAATACGATTTTGTCTTGCCTGTAAAACTAGTTTTTCCTATAGCATTATATTTCGAAACAGAAACAACCTTCGAAATGGAAATAAACTTGCTTTCTTTTCCATTCACCGAATCTTTTCCTCTAAAAATCGGAATCACTAGAATTATTCTATAAACGACCTATGCCTGGTATTCTGCTTTAAACACTCATTTAAGATTGATGCAATCAATTAAAAAATTATGAGGTTTCTACTATAAAGTACTAGAATTAAACTAGTTATTAAAGTTTGTTAAGCTATAGTACTATAGTAATAGTGAGCGTAACTATAGTAATAGTAAGATTTTATGATTAAACTTTATACTAAATACAAAATTTAATACAAACGTAACTGTAAAACTGGTTTTTCCTACAGCAATGTATTTCGAAACAGAAACAAACTTGCCTTTTTTTTTCCTGTCACCTGTGTCCTGTAATCTTTCTGAGGAACCTTTTCCTTAACGATCAGTATAACTATTCTTTAGGCAACTTATGCTTGGTATTCTCCTTTTAAACACTCATTTTCGAATGATGCAATTATTTCTTAATCAATTATGAGGTTTCTATTCTAAAACTAAAACCAAATTAATTACTAAAGTTTGATAAGCAAACTTTGGTAACAGCAAGTTTTTATCATTAAATTTTATCCTTAATAAAAAATGTAATTTAGTACAAATTCGCCTTGTTTATAAAACTATTTTTTTTCGTATAGCATATTATTTCGAAATAGATTATTATTGTTATTATTACAACTAATAAATCGGAATTACTAGAATTATTCTATTTGTAACCTATTCTTCGAATTCTACTTTAAAACACGCATTTACGAATGATTCAATTATCTGTTAATTATTTAAAAGGTTTCTCCAGTAAAGGGCTAAAACTGAACTAATTACTAAAGTTTATCAGGCAAATTTCAGTAATATTAAGTTTTTTTTAATTAGTTTCATCCTTAATACAGAATTTGATTAAATACAAACTTGTCCTGCTTGTAAAATTGTTTTTCCCAATAGTATTATATTTCAAAACAGAAACAAACTTACATTCATTCGAACCACCGAAACATTTCCTTTATCAATGGGAATCACCAAAATTATTCTATATACAACTTAAGATTAGTATTCTAAGTTCAAACGATCATTTTCGAATGATTCAATTATTTGGTATCAGGTGAAGTTATCTCTCTAAAGTATTAAAATTAAGCTAGTTATTAAAGCTTGTTAAGCAAAATCTAGCAATAGTAAGTTTTTATAATTAAATTTTATCCAAATTACGAATTTTTACTTGAAACAAACTTGTCTTGCCTGTAAAACTAGCTTTTCCTATAGCATTATATTTCGAAACAGAAGCAAACTTGTATTCTTTCCCATTCACAGAATCTTTTCCTAAAAAATCGGAATCATCAGAATTGTTCTATACGCGACCTATGCCTGGTATTCTACTTCAAACACTCATTAACGAATGATGCAATTATCAATTAAAAAATTATGAGGTTTCTACTCTAAAGTATAAGAATTAAACTAGTTATTAAATTTTGTTAAGCAAACTTTAGTAAAAGTAAGATTTTAGGATTAAAATTTATTCTTAATACAAAATTTAATACAAAATTGCCTGTAAAACTAGTTTTTCCTACTTCATTTGTTTTCGAAACAGAAACAAACTAGTATTCATTCCATTCACCGAATCTTTTCTCTCTAGCAATCGAAATCACCGGAACTATTCTATTTTATGACCTATGCTTCTCCGTTCAGACACACGTTTATGAATGATGTATTTATTTATTAATGAATTGTGAGTTTTTGACTCTAAAGTGCTAAAACAAAACTAGTTAAAATTTTGTTAATCAAAATTTAGAAATTTGCTTTACAAACTTTAGAAAGTAAAATTTTATGATTTAATTTTATCCTTAATACAAAATTAACATAAACTCATCTTGCCTGTAAAACCAGTTTTTCCTACAGCATCGTATTTCGAAACAGAAACATACTTCGAATCAGCAAGTTCTTTTTTTTAATTAATCGGAATTACTAGAATTATTCTAATATAATACTTATGCTTGGTATTCCCATTTGCGAATGATTCAATTATCACTTAATCAATTGTGAAGTTTCTCTACTAAAGTACTAAAACTAAACTAGCTATAAAAATTTGTTATGTGCAAAATTTAGTAATCTTAGATTTTATAATTAAATTTTATCCTTAATACAATATTTGATTTAATACAATCTATTACATTAATATTAAAATAACAATCTTGACTTCCCTGGGAAACTATTTTTTCTTATAGCATTATATTTCGAAACGTACTAAAGTAATAAAACTAAACTAGTTAATAAAGTTTCTTAAGCAAATTTAGTAATTTTAGTTTTTGTAATTAATTTTATTCTTAATACAATATTTGATTTAATAAAAACTAATACATTAACATCGAAATATCTTGACTTTCCTGTAAAACTTTTTTCCCTATAGCATTATATTTCGAAACGTACTAAAGTACTAAAACTAAACTAGTTATTAAAGTTTCTTAAGTAAAAGTTAGTAATTTTAGTTTTTGTAATCAATTTTATTCTTAATACAATACTTGATTCAATAAAAACTAATACATTAACATCGAAATATCTTGACTTTCCTGTAAAACTATTTTAACTAAACTAGTTATTAAAGTTTCTTAAGCAAATTTAGCAATTTCAGTTTTTGTAATTAATTTTATTCTTAATACAATATTTGATTTAATAAAAACTAATATATTAACATCTAAATATCAATCATGACTTTCCCGGAAAATTATTTTTTCTATAACATTATATTTCGAAATGGAAACAAACTTGCATTCATTCCATTCACCGAATCTTTTCTTGTAGCAGTCGAAATCACCAGAACTATTCTATTCATGACCTATGCTTCTCTGTTCAAACACTCATTTACCAATGATGTAATTATCTTTTAAACAATTATGAGGCTTCTTCTCTAAAGTACTAAAACTAAACTAGTTAAAAGTTTGTTAAGTAAACTTTAGAAATAGTAAGATTTGAAGATTTAATTTTAACCTTAATACAAAGTTAATGTAAACTTTTCTTTAAGTGAAAGCAGTAGTTTCTTATACGTTTTGCTGTAGGAAAACCAGTTTTTCCTATATCATCCTATATCGAAACAGAAACATAATTCGAATCAGTCTAGTCCATTTTTTTAATCAATCGGTAATAAACAAATGCATAGGTAGTTAATAAAACAAGGCATATGTAGTTAATAAGGCATAGGTAGTTAATAAAATAAAGCATAAGTAGTTAATAAAATCAACTACCTATGCTTAGAATTCTTCTTCCAAACACTCATTTACGAATGATTCAATTATCAATTAATCAATTGTGAAGTTTCTCTACTAAAGCACTAAAACTAAACTTGTTATTAAAATTTGTTAAGAAAAATTTAGTAATCTTAGTTTTTATAATTTTATCTCTAATACAATGTTTGATTTAATACAAAATATTACATTAACATTGAAATAGCAATCTTGACTTCCCTGTAAAACTATTTTTTCCTACAGCATTATATTTTAAAAAGGAAACAAACTTCCATTCATTCCATTCCCCGAATCTTTTCTTGTAGCAGTCGAAACCACCAGAACTATTCTATTCATGACTTATGCTTCTCTGTTGAAACACTCAGTTACGAATGATGCAATTATCTTTTAATCAATTATGAGGTTTCTGCTCTAAAGTACTAAAATTAAACTAGTTAAAAGTTTGTTAAGCAAACTTCATAAATCCTTATCCTTAATTTTATTCTTAATACAAAATTTAATACAAATCTGTCTTGCCTGTAAAACAAGTTATTCCTACAGCATTTTATTTCGAAACAGAAACATATTTCGAATCGAGTCCTTTTTTTAATTAATCGGAATTACTAGAATTATTCTAACATACTACCTATGCTTGATATTCTTCTTCCAAATACTCATTTGCGAATGATTCAATTATCAGCTAATCAGTTGTGAGGTTTCTCTAGTAAAGTACTAAAACTAAACTAGTAATACAAATTTGTTATGCAAAATTTAGTAGTTTTGGTTTTTATAATTAAATTTTATCCTTAATACAATATTTGATTTAATACAATCTATTATATTAACATTAAAATACCAATCTTGACTTCCCTGTAAAACTATTTTTTCCTATAGCATTATATTTCTAAACGTACTAAAATACTAAACTTAAACTAGTTATTAAAGTTTCTTAGGTAAAATTTAGTAATTTTAGTTTTTGTAATTCATTTTGTTCTTAATACAATATTTCATTTCATAAAAACTAATACATTAACATCGAAATATCTTGACTTTCCTGTAAAACTATTTTTTCCTATAGCATTATATTTCGAAACGTACTAAAGTACTAAAACTCAACTAGTTATTAAATTTTCTTAAGAAAATTTAGTAATTTTAGTTTTTGTAATTAATTTTATTCTTAAAACAATATTTGATTTAATAAAAACTAATACATTAACATCGAAATATCTTGACTTTCCTGTAAAACTATTTTTTCCTATAGCATTATATTTCAAAACGTACTAAAGTACTAAAACTCAACTAGTTATTAAATTTTCTTAAGCAAATTTAGTAATTTTAGTTTTTGTAATTAATTTTATTCTTAATACAATATTTGATTTAATAAAAACTATTGAACATCAAAATATTTTGACTTTCCTGTAAAACTATTTTTCCCTACAGCATTATATTTTGAAACGGAAACAAACTTGCATTCATTCCATTCCCCGAATATTTTCTTGTCGCAGTCGAAATCACTAGAACTATTCTATTTACGACCTATGATTGGTATTCTCCGTTCAAATACTCATTTACGAATGATGCAATTATATGTTAATACATTGTGCGGTTTCTCTGGGAGAGATTTCTTAATGCTCACATAATAGTAGCAATTCCCGTAAACGGCGTGATTATTGTATATGGGATAACAATGAAAACTGTGTAGGGAAATTGTATATAAATATATTTTAACTTGAAAAATTTATATTGAAAATCGCAGGCTTGCAATTCCATCACCTTTCTCGCCTTTGGTCACTTTTTTTGCAATTGATCACTTTTAGTCACTTTTTTAAGAAAACAGTCACTTTTCGTCACTTTTTTCATGGTGTATCACGGAGTCCGACAATGTACTGAACCGTATTTCGTGTATAGCCCAAGCGTTACGATTACTCGATACGACCGAATCGAAACCTTCTGTATTATTTCTGTACTAGCATATAGCCCGTCATATGACGGTATCAGTAAAATTTTTAATTTTCCAGAATTGTAAAGAACCCTATGAGGTAGGTAAAAAAGGGTTTGTTTTTTGGCTGAAAATTACTTCTCGAAAAAAAAAATAATCGATTAAAATTATCACATATGTATTTAATATTTAAGTCAAATAAAAAAAATTTATGTGATATCTAAGTTCAGTGATAAAACGTATGAAAATAATGCAGACGATATTTAAAATTTAAAATAAGAAATGATTCAATGAGATGATTAAAGGAATGACGTCATAATGCTAGAAAAAATTGTTATTTTTAACCTATTTATTATGTAATAAATTGATAAATGTAATTGCTTGCTCTTAAAATGGAGCTTGATATAATGGCATTAAACGCTCGAAAAGGGGACGGGGTGGATTTCGAACGTTTTAAAGAGGACAGTATTTTTGGCTGTGATACGAATCTTATTCATTCAAATTTACTTCAGAATCGGGTCTATAGTTTAGGAAAAGATAAACTTTACTCGCTTTGAATTTTGCAAACTCATCAAAACTCATCAAAAATCCAATATGGATGCTCTATCCATTCCAGGTCCAACAGCTTCATAACTTCGAGGACAGACGGGCAGATAACTTAGGCTATTATTACATTACGAGAAGAAAGTTTAAGGATACACAACATGAAATGTTTATGTGGCCAGGGACATCCGTAAAGCAATACGTGAATTTAATAAAATAAAAATAATAAAAATTATAAAAAGTTGAAAAAATAGTAAAAATTTATTTTAAAAATAATAAAACAACTTTTGGAATAAGAATTTAAAAGAAAAAGCAGAAAATATTAAATTTATTAGACTTTAAAAAATATGTCTGTGTCGGGGGTAGAACCACCAACCCGAGAAGTACGACGATTAAGTGGGCGGACATTCTACCAAACGTACAACACCTGCACGTTGTGGGCTAACTAATTAGAGTATATGAAGTCAGGTAGTCAAGTAGAAATAGTCCAGAAATTTAAATATTACTCTCTGCCTTTACCATCCTATCAAGAATGAATTTCGTATAGAATAAGAGGAAGGATAAGTTTTGAAATAATAGCATTAAACGCTCAAAAAGGGGGGATGGAGTGGATTTCGAACTCGCTTTCAATTTTGCTAACCCTAACTCATGAAAAATCCAATATGGATGCCTGTATCCATTCCAGGTACAACCACTTCAAAAATTCGAGGACAGACAACTTAGACTATTATTATATAGGGGATTATATATCTGAATTTCCCATTGATCTAGTTTCCGGTTCTTTCTGTTGTTTAAAAAAGAAAATCTGAATTAATAACAAAATATTTTAATAAAAGACCAAAAATGGGATGCTCTAATCTTATTTTTCTTATTAAAATGTAATTAGCCATATGGTTTCCAGAATTTAGTGATTTTAAAAAGTCGTAAAGAAGTTCCTGAAATCTACATTTGTACTGAAATGTACATTTAATACATTAAAGTAACTTACGTCAAAGCACACATTTCTCTTTTTCTTTTACTTCACAATTTTTGTTTAGACACTCTAATCTAGCTATGGACATATTTCAAAACATTAATATATGCAGAAAATTGTAATTATAAAATTAACGTATTGTGTGTATTCAAATCTAATTTATAGATTTTCCTGAATAAAAAGCAATGTTGAGTTGTGTTGAACAAAATTTTTAACCTTTTTGTATTTGACGCTAAAACCATGTCTTGCATGAATCATTTTATTTTAAATTAAAATAAATAGAAAAATCTTAATAATAGCATCTATAATCTAGAGGAAAAAAAATCGCTTTTTTTCAATGTTTAGTCACTTTTTAGTCACTTATTCTATATTATTTGTCATTTTTCTCAACTTTTTGAAAGTACCTCAGCAGTTGCAAGCCTGAAAGCGAAACCTTACTCTTAGTGCTCTAACCAAAAATAGCCATTTTGACCATGCTTGAATCCATATCGACTAATTTAAGCATTACTTACGTACCGGTAAACTTTAAATATCTTTTTTTACTTCTCCTGAATGTATTTTGACTAGTTTCTCCGGGACATCTGTACGTACATACGTACACATGATAAAAAACTATTGAAATAACTTAGAGCAGTGACTCTCAAACTTTTTTAAGCTATTATCCCATATGGAGCCGAAATGTGTTCAACATCCCCTTTGTAAAAAATCCTTAATTTAAAGTGTAGGGTTGGAAAAATACTCAGTATGAGAGGCCATATGTTTAAGTAATTTCTTCAATATAGTTTGTACCGAGGTGTACATAATCAAAAACTATTGAAATCACCTAGAGCAGTGATTCTCAACCTTTTTTAAGCTATTATCCCATATGGAGCCAAAATGAGTTCAACAACTCCTTTGTAAAAAATCCGTAATTTAAAGTGTAGGGTGGGAGAAATACTCAATATGAGAAGCCAAATATTTAAGTAATTTCTTCAATATAGTTTGTACCGAGGTGTACATAATCAAAAACTATTGAAATCACCTAGAGCAGTGATTCTCAACCTTTTTTAAGCTATTATCCCATATGGAGCCGAAATGAGTTCAACAACTCCTTTGTAAAAATTCCGTAATTTAAAGTGTAGGGTTGGAGAAATACTCAATATGAGAAGCCAAATATTTAAGTAATTTCTTCAATAGAGTTTGTACTGAGGTTTACATAATCAAAAACTATTGAAATCACCTAGAGCAGTGATTCTCAACCTTTTTTAAGCTATTATCCCATATGGAGCCGAAATGAGTTCAACAACTCCTTTGTAAAAATTCTGTAATTTAAAGAGTAGGGTTGGAGAAATACTCAATATGAGAAGCCAAATGTTTAAGCAATTTCTTCAATAGAGTTTGTACCGAGGTTTACATAATCAAAAACTATTGAAATCACCTAGAGCAGTGATTCTCAACCTTTTTTAAGCTATTTTCCCATATGGAGCCGAAATGAGTTCAACAACTCCTTTGTAAAAATTCTGTAATTTAAAGAGTAGGGTTGGAGAAATACTCAATATGAGAAGCCAAATGTTTAAGCAATTTCTTCAATAGAGTTTGTACCGAGGTGTACATAATCAAAAACTATTGAAATCACCTAGAGCAGTGATTCTCAACCTTTTTTTAAGCTATTATCCCATATGGAGCCGAAATGAGTTCAACACTCCTTTGTAAAAATTCCGTAATTTAAAGTGTAGGGTTGGAGTAATACTCAATATGAGAGAAGCCAAATATTTATAGTAATTTCTTCAATTAGAGTTTGTGTACTTACGTGCACATAATCAAAAACTATTGAAATCACATAGAGCAGTGATTCTCAACCTTTTTTAAGCTATTATCCCATATGGAGCCGAAATGAGTTCAACAACTCCTTTGTAAAAATTCTGTAATTTAAAGAGTAGGGTTGGAGAAATACTCAATATGAGAAGCCAAATGTTTAAGCAATTTCTTCAATAGAGTTTGTTACTGAGGTGTACATAATCAAAAACTATTGAAATCACCTAGAGCAGTGATTCTCAACCTTTTTTAAGCTATTATCCCATATGGAGCCGAAATGAGTTCAACAACTCCTTTGTAAAAATTCTGTAATTTAAAGAGTAGGGTTGGAGAAATACTCAATATGAGAAGCCAAATGTTTAAGCAATTTCTTCAATAGAGTTTGTACCGAGGTGTACATAATCAAAAACTATTGAAATCACCTAGAGCAGTGATTCTCAACCTTTTTTAAAGCTATTATCCCATATGGAGCCGAAATGAGTTCAACAAACTCCTTTGTAAAAATTCTGTAATTTAAAGAGTAGGGTTGGAGAAATACTCAATATGAGAAGCCAAATATTTAAGTAATTTCTTCAATAGAGTTTGTACTGAGGTTTACATAATCAAAAACTATTGAAATCACCTAGAGCAGTGATTCTCAACCTTTTTTAAGCTATTATCCCATATGGAGCCGAAATGAGTTCAACAACTGCACAGAAGGTATAGATTACGGAATGGCAGCTTAACCCTTTAAAGTTCACAATTAGTAATTCTTTCTCATGTAAAGGGAAATAGTTTATAATGTTATCTATGAAACTTATAAATGCGAAATTATTAAAAAATTTCTTCAGTGATTCTAGATGTGAAAAGTGGTTTAACTGTAACTTCCCCCCCCTTTTACGGCGTGAAAATAATACTTCCCTAAAATTTAAATTACATTGGAAGAATAATGAGTAATTATCATTAATATGATGCAATAAATAAATATATAAACAATTTATAATGTTATTTCTGTTTCGTGTGAGTACTTTTATTTCGGATTATAAAAGACGAGAATAGAATTCCTGATTGTTTCAGACAAAGTAAGATTAAAAAATGTACATTTGAAAGTGGATATTTAAATTATGTACAGTTCTACCATCTATTGATAGTATCAAAAACGTAGTATTCAAGTATCAAAAACGTAGAAAATCCAAAATGTCATTCATATTTCTTTAAACAGAAGAGAAAAAACAATTTTAACAGCTGGTTTCACAGCGAAACCACTGTCCTTTAAAGGGTTAACGGTCAAGCTTGCACAGAGATGTAACCGTGAGTTATGGGGGCAGGGGCTAAAAATGTCAGCTTTCACAAAAGGGGCTGTTTTAATGAGCCCACCTCCCCTCTCGAAAGGGGTGCAGATGTGGGAAAATTTCTCGGAACAAGCGGTTGGAAAGGAAGAAAAGGGGGCTTTAAAACCGAGGTGTGGAGTTAGGAAAGAGAGTTAAGAAACGTGTCGAAGTCGGGATTCAAGAGGAGCTGGATATCGAAATTTCAAGCCCGGCTCGCCAGCACCGACTCATCCCGTGCGCCCGAACACCCTGACCGACACTCCGCATGAGGAAAGCTCCTGCCTGCTCCCTTGTGCCTGTACTGGAGGTAAAGCGTATTCACAACGGTCATTTAGGCCTCTGTTAGTAATTTAACATTATGATTAAGGAATAACGCATAACTAAAGAGAATTATAATAATTATGGTGTAACTATGAATATAAGACATAAACAATTGCTGGTTATGTTATATAATAATCAAGGATATAAATTTGTAAATAGTGTACAGAATAAACGTCTTAATCTCAATATAAGGTATCCTATTTTTACTGTGGTTCCCCTTTGTAAACGAACACTGGTGTTGAGGATGTAAGTGCATTACAACAGAGTTACAAATCAAATTTTGTTTACTGAGACACGCTGAAGCAACGCTTAAAGAATGCCGGATGGTTAAAGCGATAGTCTTCGGTTCGAATCTCACTGGACCATAGATATTCGTAGTCATTCGGAATCGGCTTTAAGTAGTAGGTTTTGGTCAGACCTGCCAACTGTTGAATATTGAAAATAGTAGCACTTGATAATTTTTGAAATCATAAATAGTAGGACATTAATTTGCGAGGTAGGTTGAATGGCGAATTTTTACACCATAAATCCTGGGCAATCGCACGCGTGCCATAACATAATGCACATACTACATGATTCTGTGTATCGTGTTTACTGCTCAAACAAAACAATCAATTCGACGAAAGTATCTAAAATCTCATATAAAATTTCAAATAGACAATATTTCATTTTCAAAATATCATATACATATTTATATACATTTCTGAACTGAAAACCCCCCATAAAAAGTTAGAGGAAGTATTTTATTTAGATTTAGTTTAGTTGTATTAGATGTTATTTCACACCTTAACATTTTTATTGTAAGAAATAATAATTTTTAAAAAGTCTCAGAAATATACTAAGGGAAGAACAAAATATACTTTTGTATTATAACCAATATTACGAGAGAAAAATTTTATTTTTTTTTTTCCAAAAATTTCTATTTTCAAGAGTGTTGTACCGCTCCATAGTTACATGAAAATTGATCAGAAAAGTTGTTTACGGATTTCCCTATATCGCTTGAGAAAATATTGTTACGAATTTGTTTAGTGAACCGTAAATTTAGCATGGGACTCTATGGGCATGGACTTTAGCATGGGACTATCGTTTTGTCGGACTTCTCTCCTAGTCTAGACTATCGAACACCTTCTGTCGGACTCTCTCCTTGTCTCGACTAAAACTTTCTGTCGAACTCTCTCCTCGAGTCTCGACTATCGAACACCTTTTTTGGGACTTCCGAACACCTTCTCAATCTTTATATTTTTCTTATTTTATTAATTTCAACCTTGTCCCCTCTTCCTTCTTATCGTCCAATCGGGATAGTTGTAAGAATCTAATTGGTCTGCTTAAACCCCGCCTTGAGACCGCCAACGTAAAAAACCTTATCCCTTCTAATTGGTCCTTAGGGACTCATAAATACTCCACAAAGGTACATTCTTATTTAGTGTCAAGTACGGAGACGGGATTCTAATCTGGTACTGGGATCAGAACCCCGCCCGAAACCATCGTACAAGACAACACTATCTGTAGAATATAAATTTATGGTCCTCTGTAATTTATAAAGGATGTGATGAGGTCAGATTTAGATCCCGAGTATTTTACTTCTTGTATGAATGAATCAATTATATTACTGATCTAAATCGCCTCATCACAGTTACGCGATGACATTGTACTTTTGAAGTGATTGCCTTCATGCTGTAGTCTTACTTAAAGTCCATTCAATCCCAGAACCTAGTTTTGAAGTTCGTAACAATATATTCATTCGTTTCGATTTTCCGGATGCGATATAATTTTTT
>CM063499.1:79600427-79710427 GCA_032207245.1 Pardosa pseudoannulata | reverse complement strand
TAAGAACTTTTTGAGAAATCACATTTCAAATTTCAACATTTTATTAAAAATACCGTTCTGAGAAAAACGCATTCGAAGTTTATACATGCAACTTTAACTATTAAAAAAATAAAATACACGTTTAAAATTACCCAGAGTTTCTTGCTCCAAAACTTTCTAATTGCCAAGTTGCTAATTATTATAAATACTAGAAAAATGTTTAAACTAATCTTCATGAAATTTTAAAAAGTTTTGCCCCAAAAATGCTCTTTAAAAGGCTTTAAATTCATAACTTCCGGTTCCGAAGACGCTACTTCCGTTTTGTTTTGACAGCTTTCACTGATGTTTAAACAGTTGTAACTTTTCTTTAAAATGCCTTAGAGACAAAACAAAAACATATCTAGAAGCCTAAAAGTTGAAATTTTACAACAGAGAAATAAAAAAAATATGATTTTTGGCAAAAAATGACGTTTTCAACGTAGACGGATACCTTAATAAAAGAGAGCTTAGTTTGATTTAAAGCGCTGCTTTCTATTATTTTTCTCACGACGGTTAATAAGACCAGAACCTACTGCTTAAATCCGATTCAGAATGATTACGAACACCCATGCCAGAAGCGGGATTCAAACCCGAGAACTTTGGTACTGAAGACCAGCGTTCTACCATTCGGCTATTGAAAGAAAACAGTACCCATATTTATATTATCAATTTAATTTCTTCATTTATTCTTTGCATTTTCGTGTACAAAATAGAGTTACATATTATATATTTATTAAAGCATAATTGTCAGAGGCAGTACTCTTTTTCAACTCCTCTTCTTAGCCCACTCTCCTGTTTCTAATGATGGATCTTGTTGGTGCTTCAACCACATTTGGCGAAATTGGCGTGCTTGCAGCTTGCGTGCGTGGCGTGCTTGCAGCGTGGCGTTTGAAATCTGGCGAGCGGATCGTAACTCAACAAATTGATACATAAACAAAAACAACATTTTGAGGAAAGATTTTACAAAAATTGAGTATTTAAAATGTAATTGAATTAACAAAGAAAACACAAAGGAAACACATAACATTCATACTAAATAGACTGAAACATTCACTTAATCACAAATTAAATAAACTGAGTGTGATTTTCATCACAAATTTGTGATTTAGTGTAAATTGTAAAATTAATTTAAAAACTCTTTAATTTAAAAACTCATCCAGCAAAAAACTCTTTGACTTAAAAGAAACTGTATTTTGAGTAGAGGTTGAAGAGGAGTTGTAAAATTGAAAATTTTTTTTCAAATCTCTTATATAGCTTCTAGCATCAGGTGTTTTATTCTCTAAAAATTAGTCTTCGAGAGAGCAAATTAGTATTCAAAAATGAAACATTCGACATCAGCAACAAGAACCATTTTATTTTTTTCCATCTCTTTTCGCGTTGCCACTGGCGAAAAACAAAAACTGCCGAGCTCGCGACATTCTCCCAACTTTTGATTTTTAACTTTTGCAAATAAAAATCAAAACAATTTGGCAATTATCATAAACAATTTTAAATCTCAAAATATTACTAGTGCAAAAATAAACCAAATGAATTAGTTATTTAAAGAAACAGTAAATTAAACTTGAATACTAAATACTAAAAAAATTAAAATAAATGCAAACAATATAAAACATTACTAAAATACACACAGATATATCTAATACTAAATGAATTACGAATTAAATGAGTTCAAGTAAGTGAAGAAAGTTCAAAAGGATATAGCTTTTTGACAGGTCGGATCAAAACGTGGAGCTGAGTTCGCCCGTTCAGCATAATGTCTTCCCCCTCATTTCTGAATTTCATGTCTCTCAGATGATTTCTCGTGGAGTTATGACAAAAAAACCACTTGTTGCTTAAGTTTTGCACACCGGTGTAACATACTAAACTTTCTGTAGAATACAGATTTCAATTTCATTTCTCTTAATTTTATTTCTTTCAGTAATCAGGAAGGAATCTAATTTATTTGTATAATATAAAAAAATGATGAAACAAATTATTCTTATTAGTTAATACAGATTTTTCGGTTTCCTAATTGCCATTACTTATTAATTTGCTTATCACTTTATAAAAGCTTGCCTTTTTAAGTTAACGACTTTTATCACGGAATTTTCCTTCCTGTTTAAAACACGTGTTTGTTTCAGGCCCGGAAGTTTTTAATTTCAATCACGAGTGATTTTTTTTTTTTTTTTTGGTTAATGCATCGTTATTTTCTAAATCTTTAAATAAAAAAAGAAACGAGAAAACATTTGATCGCTATTACCTTCTAAGCACATCATTGGAGTTATTTCTTATCTTTGCCTAATGTTATCGTCCGTATTTTGGTTTAGTTTCTAAGCAGTAAACACTTGAAACATTATCCTTATCATTTCCTAATTTTGTAGACTTCCGCAAAATTTCGTTTCTGTTTGGGGTTTTATCTTCGAGCCGTACCTTTATTCAACTTATTCTTTCCTTGCTAATACAAATGAAATTTAAGTCTTGTTGAATTCTCTCTCACAGTAAATAAAATTTAAAACTTCCTGCAGTTCGAATGTAGACGAGGCTTAAATCTGTACATTTCGAGTTGTTTTGATTTATTGTGTTTTTGTTATATATATATATTTTTTTCAAATGACACTATTTTATCACCCAGAAAGATAAAAGAAAGCAAAAAAGAATAAATAAAGTCTATTGAAATGAAAAACGTTGATAGAAAGTCTGCGCAGTTAAGAAGCAGACGATAAAACAAACATTTTATCTCTATTGTGGAATGAGCGGGATTCAAGATAAAAACTGAATGCTAAAATAAAAGGCCACAGTTCAAGAATTCTTTTCTTTTTTTCAATTTTCCACCTCTTTTTCAGTTGTAAATTTCTAATAGGAACATATATTATATCACATATTAATAAATATTTGAATTGAAGGAATGTGAAAGATTACTCCTAGATTATTAAGAAGTTTATTAGATTTACTAGGCTTACTAGATTATTACTAGATACATTAGGCTTGCTGGATTACTACTAGATTTTGTATGATTAACAGTGCATTTTTCGGAGTCAACCCCAAAGAGGTACAAATATGCCAGTGGTAGGATTCGAATCCAAGAGCCCTGGTAGAAAAGGTAGCATCCTACCTGTTTCTAAATCATCCAAAAGCAAAATGGCTAATACTCTAGATATTCGTAATGAAAAGAAAGACTTTTCAAACCAAAGTGATGTTATCCTTTATCTTGTTTATAGATTAAGCAAGAAAGATCTGTTTAAAAGCAATTAACATTTTATTACGTAAGAAGATTAACTATAATCACTCTAAAAATTTGCGATAAGACCTTGTTCTCACTTTAATATACCAAACGAAAAGCTGGAAAATGAAAAGTCAAATGAGTTCTGTTAATTGATAATTATCAAAATAAAACACTTTTCTACAACTTTCTATTTTATATAAACTAGCATATAGCCCGTCATATGACGAGATCAGTAAAATTTTTAATTTTCTAGAATTGTAAAGTACTCTATGGGGCAGGTAAAAAAATGAATTGTTTTTTCGCTGAGAACTATCTGGTACACGTTCAAGGATTTGTTTATTTTTACTGACCCGTTAGTTGCCAAGATTAATATATATTGTCATATTACGTGATAGGATAAATAGCAGAGCTTTTAATATTGACAGTGATTATTTGGCGATATATATGAATGATGTCCAAAATTTAGAGAATCGATTGCAAACTGCGTGGTTATGTATAAAAGACAAACACACAAACTTCTTAATTTTCAAACGTATATAACTTAAGCGCTAGATATTTATTAGTCCGTGAAATAGACTTTTGTGTAAAGAGTTTGTTGTTCATACGGGTGATAAAATTTTTATTGCAACAAAAAAAAAATCGATTATAAATTTAAAATTATCACATATGTGTACCTAATCTATTATTTAAGCCAAATATAAAAGAAAATTATTTACGTAATATCTAAGTTCCTTAATAAAATGTAGAAAAATAATGCAGACGATATTTAAAAAATTTAAAATAAGAAATTATTAAATGAGATAGTTAAAGGAATGACGTCATAATGCTAGAAAAAAAAATGTTTTTTTCATCTACTTATAATGTGGTAGATTGGAATTTAATCATTGCCTGCTTTTAACTGGGGAAAATAGGGCTTGAATGGCATTAAACGATCGAAAAGGGAGGAAGGGGGGTTTCAAACGTTTTTGAACTCTCTTTGAATTTTGCTAACCTTACTCATGAAGAATCCAATATGGATGCCTCTATCCATTCCAGCCCAACCGCTTCAAAAATCCGAGGACAGACGGACAGATAACTTAGGCTATTATTATATAGGGGATACTATGTAAGGAACATTGACTATCAATAGTCTTATCACAGGAAGAACTAGTAATGTCAAAAAATTATTTGACACGAATAATAAACTCGTATAACGAAAATTTAAAATAGTATTCGAAAGAGATATTTACAGATAGTGTAAGATTTTAATAATTTCGAATATTAATTTTAAACTAATAGTTTATTTTATACATTAGTGAACATTGACTCATGTGAACAGGATATTTGATGGTTCTTTTAATAAAAAAAATCTCTCGGAAATCTTAAAATAGTTCGTATAATATATTTGATACAGTAAAAGAATCTTAAATATTTTTTTTGTATATTTGATAAAACAATGCTTAAAATAAACACCTACTGTCAAATTATTATTTAAAAGAATTTAAAAAAATAAATTAATTTATCTATTATTATTTTAATATTGTTTTATTTTTGTTTTAGTACCCTGATACCAATAAATATTTGAAATCGAAACTTCAGTGGGCATTGAATATTTTTATTGACGACTAGCGCCATCTATTAAGAATTAAAAGAAACTTTATCATCTCTTACAAACTTAAATTATATATATTCATTAATTGTTTTAATTTGCAGATATGCACATAAAATTCCTTAAATCATCTTAGAAATTCAAGACTCGTAAAAATAATTATAGAAAATTTGTGGTTTATTTTTTATAGAAGATAATGCGAAGCTTACAAAAGAGCAAATTATTCTCTAATTATTCAAACTGTGCAAAATATAAATTGTTTAATAATCTCATTACCTCGCCATAAAATATAAATAAATAAAAATAAAAATGAATGCTATTTGAAAAAAGATTATCAAAATTGAAAGTAAAAATTCAGATTTTTTTAGCTTAATAAGATACAAGATGTGTTTTTGTTTAGAACAGTATTATTGCAGTTAATTTTAATTCGTTTTATTTATTTATTTTTAAATTTCTATAAAATAATAATTATTTTTTAATAACTTTTTCATTATATATTTTGTATTAAAAGGTGAATATAAATGTATATGTTGTGAGCAGTGGAAAAAACCCAAAAAACCGGGTTTTTTGAAGGGAATTTTGATGCCATAATTTTGACAAAACGAAACCATTTTTTTTCTGTCTTTGTTGTAACTCAAAAGTTGATATTCACAAAATTTAAATATTATATGCTAGGAAAAAGAATTGAATAATTGGGATTAACTAACTATATTTGGCAAGGTATCATGTTTAGCATGAAAGTATGAATATATTTTACTTTGAGAAATATCCAATGTTTTTTTTTATTACATAAATATTAGGCAACATTCTGTAGTGTCACAAAAATCAAAAATCATTATTTTTCTTGGATAACATCTCTCTCTCTCTCTCTCTCTCTCTCTCTCTCTCTCTATATATATATATATATATATATATATATATATATATATATATATATATATATATACATATATATATAATGTGTGTAAATGTAGAAATTAGACACACAATGAAACTGTCATTTGATGACACCATTAAATGATATATGCATTACAAAAATAATAAACTGCTATTTTAAATTTAAGATGTTTAGCATTTAAAACAATTTACATAATAAATAATGATAAAAATATGTATATAATTATTATATTAGCAATTAAAATTGAAGCAACCAGTTACGTATTTGATAAGACTAACAGGGTAATTAACTAACGCCATCTATTAAGGATTAAATGAAACTTTAACTTCTCTCTTGCACACTAAAACCACAAACTTAAATTATATATATTCATTAATTACTTTAATTTGTTTAGACTTATACATAAAATTAAATAATCTTAGAAATTCAAGACTCGTAAAAATAATGATAAAAAATTTGTGGTTTAATTTTATAGAAGACAATGCGAAGCTTACAAAAGATCAAATTCTCAAATTATTCTGTACAAAATATAAATAATTTAATAATCCCATTACCTCCCCACAAAATATAAATAAATAAAAATAAAACGAATGTGATTTGAAAAAAGATTATCAAAACTGAAAGTAAAAATTCAGATTTTTTAGCTAGTTACCCAATAAGATACAAGATGTGTTTTTGTAGAACAAATCATAATTGCAGTTATAATTTACCCATTTTCGTTTTATTTCTTTTAGATTTTTCCAAGACCCTTTCTATCCCAAACATGCTATTCAACAGAGGTGAGTGTTAAGACCAATCCGGTGTTCATTATATATTTCTGTTATTAAAGAGGTTATCACTAAACCCTGTAAAGCAAGACTTTTGGACGATGACATCATTTTATGGCATTCTAGCCTTGATATCGGAATGACCATTTGACAGGATAACGGTACAGATTGTTTAAAACGAGTTCATTTGCAGCTTGAACATGTGATGTGTAATTCAGAAAGGCTCACACAGAATATTTGGAGAATTTGGTTGCAGAGAAGATGGTAAACTTGTGGTAAATTTAATATGTCACTCATATTTTGCACCTAATACTTTTGGCTGTAAACCAATTTGAACTTGAATGAATCTTTTACAATAGTCCTCTACGCTCATTAACTTGTAGAAAGAATGGTACTACTGAAGAATAGGGTGCCCTTTGGTAAATTTTGTGAAATTATTGGCGACATTTACTAAAACACAAAGGTATTTATTCCGAACAACGTTGTATCCCTTGCTATTTGGGCTACTTAATGGATGTAGATTGCACCATTGTAGTAGAATTGTATATATTTTCTTAACACTAGATTGCCCAAGGCAGTCATTTTGACTGTTTTTTAATTTCAATTAGAAAAACAATTATGAAATATCATGACACAATTTCTTAGAATTTGGTGACTTTTTCTATAACATATAAATGGGTTTATGAATAATTGTAGTTACTTCCGCCCTCCTTTATTATATAATATTAAAAATTAATTTTAAACAAATTTCTTTACATATGTTATTTTTTCACAATGCAGTCATTTTGACTGTTTTTGGGCAATATAGGTATACAAGAAATCTCGGGCAATCTAGTGTTAATTAACCAAAACTACTGAAAAAAAGAGCATTTACATTTATGAGTAATTAATCCCTTAACAGTTTACAAAGCTAACAGCTCCAACTTATTAAAAATGATCCGTAATGAACCTTTAATGGTTAATTATATCTAATATTTTTACCATTACGCGCATTAAATATATAAGAAATGGGTTCCGAAAGAAGAGCTGGATACAAATATAATATAAATTAAAATATAGATACAGATTGGTTGGACACGGCGAGATCAGGAGAAAATGTTAGGCTACCATGCTCAGAGCTTTATCGCCAAGTTGGCGGGAGCATCCTGTTCTGATGTCAAGCCGAAAGAATAAAGTAAAACAAGATAAAAACATGCATCTTAAAGAGATATAAAAATAGAAGTATTAGAGAGACATTCATTCAACCACATCACTCGAAAATAGCGAGCCGTGGTAAATCAGTCGGCAGAGGCAACGATCTCGTAACTGAGAGAATGCGGGTTCGGAACCCGAGCCGGCCTAAGATCCGCCCTGTTCTTTAATGGTGACTGGGCCACGTAAAATACGTTCGTGCAATGCCGTAGGCAAAGGAGGGGATTTAGGGGACCAGTCCCTCCCCGAAATTCCAAAATTCTAAAAGAAAACTGACCACGTATGTGGGTGTGTCATCTGCCTAGCTGTGCACAGAACAGTGTTCTTAAAAAGAGACTGCTTCTGGCTTATATGTCTAGCGGGGCCGCATGTTTTTCAACTCCTCTTCTTAGCCCACTCTCCTGTTTCTAATCATGGATCTTGTTGGTGCTTCAACCACATTTGGCGAAATTGGCGTGCTTGCAGCTTGCGTGCGTGGCGTTTGAAATCTGGCGAGGGGATCGTAACTCAACAAATTGATTCTTAATCAAAAACAACATTTTGAGGAAAAATTTTTCAAAATTTGATTATTTTAAATACTTTTAATAATAAATTTTTAATAAATTAAATTAAATTAAATAAAACTAAATAATAAATTTTTAGATACTTGGTAAATTATTTTTCCAATTTTTCAAGTAAATCGACCGATCTTTGCAGAACACGTATTTTGAGTGGAGGTTGAAGAGGAGTTGTAAAATTGAAAATTTTTTTTGAAATCTCTTATTATCTACTCCACATCCACACCCCCTAGAATCATTCGTCTCAAGTTCATTTTCCGTAATCTATTGCATATCGTCTTCCTGTCTGGAGTGTTCCATGGTGAGTATTTTAAGACAGAGGGGCTTACTCTGGACGTTGCGAGTCTTTTCGAGCGTTCTTTGTGACGTCAGCTTGCGGACATTTTGCGAGCAAACGGTCAAGTTGATATCAAAGGGGTGTCACAACAAACATGCGAACCGACTCATAACGTCCAGAGTAAGCCCCAATTCTATCTTCTAAAATATCTTCAAATTATTACGTTAAACTAGATTTTGGTGTATAGCTAAATGAGAGAGAAATTTAAAGGAATAAATGTAAAAACAGTTTTTAATGTTAAGTTTACTATTAAATTCATTGCGCAGATACTTTATTACTCATTCTAAACTTTAAATTTGTTCATTATATCATTTTTTTTTATCATTTTGTTATTTTAAAACCACATTGTGTTATGGTATTTATTAGGGGTATACACACATAAGGGAACTGGTTGTTTTACTGAAGTATCATTCACAAAGAACAATATATTTCCCCTTGGTCCCCCTCCGAAAATAATGTCTAGCTACGGCCTTGTGTTCGTGGTCACAGTGTCCTCCAAGTTCTTAATCAGTACTTCTGGGGGTGGCAGGCCAAGTCTGTGGGTCTTCTGCTTGGTCCTTGCTTCAAAATGACTACTTGAGTGAAGTCGTTCTTTCTCCTTAATGATGCTCTTTAAAACGAAAGGCGCACCCCTTGGCCTCAATACGAGAGCTTGCAGGTTCAATCGTGCTTGGTTGGTCTAACTGGCATTAGAAACATCAATAACAACAACTCTAAAATAGCAATTGTCCTCCTTTCGAAATCAAAATCTTCTTAATCAGAGAACACCGGCCTCTGAAACACATCAGAAATTAAATTTAATGATATATTGCCTATCAGAAATTAAATTGAATGATACTTAAATAAAGAGAATTGTAACATGTCCTAGAAAAATTGTAATTTGAATAAAAATTACGACTTGACTGAAGAACAGGGTGCCCCCGCCAACTTGGTGATAAATTTCTGATCATGATAGCCTAACATTTTCTCCTGATCTTGCCGTGTCCAAACAACCTGTAGCTATATTTTAATTTATATTATTTTTGTATCCAGCTCCTCTCGTGAAACCCATTTCTTATATATTAAATGAGCGTAGTGATTAAAAATATTAGATATAATAAACCATTAGAGGTTCATTATGGCTCAATTTTAATAATGTGGAGCTGTTGGCTTTGTAAATTGTTAAGGAATTAATTGCCAATAACTATAAATGCTCGCTTCCTCAGTGGTTTTGGTTAATTAAAAATATATATATAATTCTATCACAATGGCTCAATCTGCATCAATTATAGTCGCCCAAATAGCAAGTTGTTCGGATGAAATATCTTTGTATTTTAGTAAACATCGCCAATAATTTCACCAAATTTGCCAAGGGATACCCTATTCTTCAGTAGTACCAAATAATACAATGACTAACTATTGAAACTATTGCTCTTTATTAATTAAGCTTTTACTATTGTTATAGAAGTTACAAAAATGGATAGATGGGTTTGAGGCAAATCAGTTGGTGTTGGCAGTAGAGAATAGGTGATGTTGGTCATGTCACATGTCAGTCTAAAGTCAACTTCGGGAAATAAAAGTCACAAGTGGGTGGCAGCAGAAATAGTTGGAAAGTCCACGTTTTGGTTTCATAAAAGTCATTTCCGGTCAAATAAAGTCACAGTTAGGTATAGACTGAAGTCTCGTTTCTAATAAATTAGTCATAATCGGATGCAGGAAAGAAAACGATTTCTTCTGCGCTCCAATTTTAGTTCAAGCATGTAAGCGTGAAGGTCTTCTGTCACCGAGTGGCATCTTCGATCCATGACAAGATTTCGTCTTTCAGTTCGTCATCGAAAAGCTGCCAAGATAGACAATGTTCATTCATATTCAGCAGATACTCCTCCAGTGTTCGGAGCCGGATAATTTCGTCCGGTACCCCGTCCCAGACCTGCTGGACCATCCTCTGCTTGACGAGGAACCACTGCTGGCTTTGTAAAGTGGCCGAAGGATTTTCATGAAATTTTTGGAGGCGGCGAGAGATTTCCTCCCCATGAATTGAATTAGCGTCCATTGCACTGATAATTTGCTTCCTTTCAGTTTCCAAGTCTTGGAGCTTGGCTTCTCTTTCCAACCATTTGCGTTCGAAGTACCCTCGAAAAGGCATTGCATCCAGAATCCTTTTTACGTTTTTCAGCATGTTTAACAAATAAAATCCCCTATATAATAATAGCCTAAGTTATCTGTACGTCTGTCCTCGATTTTATGAAGCGGTTGAAACTGGAATGAATAGAGACATCTATGGTTAGCAAAATTCAAAGAGAGTAATGTTTATCTTCTCCTAAATTATAGATCCTATTCTAAAATAAATTGGTATAAATAGGCTTCCTATCACAGCGAAAAATACTGCTTTCTTTAAAACGCTCGAAATCCACCCCTTCCCCTCTTTTCGAGCTTTTAATGTCATTATTTCAACTCCTATTTTCCCCGGTTAAGAGCAGGCGATTAAATTTATCAATTTATCCCATAATAAATAGGTAAAAATAACATATTTCTAGCATTATGAAGTCATTCCTTTAACCATCTCATTGAATCATTTCTTATTTTAAATTATTTAAATTATGCCTTATTTTCATACGTTTTATCATTGAACTTAGATATGACGTCAATAATTTTCTTTTATATTTGGCTTAAATAATAGATTAGGTACATATGTGATAATTTTAAATTGAATCATCGATTACTTTTTGTTGCAAGGTAACTCTCAGCAAAAAAACAAACCATTTTTTTACCTGCCTCATAAGGTAATTAACAATTTTGGAAAATTAAAAATTTTACTGATCCCGTCATATGACGGGCTGTATGCTAGTCCAATTATAAAAATCGTTTTTAGTATTTTTTCGCTCTTAAAGGTCATACTCGTTTAGAGTTTCGTTAAGAACTGAGAAACAACAAAGAAATGTCGCACTTCTTATTCATAACAACGAAACCAACAATGACAACCGAATTTTGGTTTACATTTATTTCTGGAGATATTCCTTCTGTTGATATCGTTGTTGTTGTCTTATATGCCACTTGGTCTAACCAAGCACGATTGAGTTGGAGACTACTCGTTATTAAGACAAGGGGTTGCACCTTCCGTTTTGACGAGTCTCTCAAGGGTGAAAGTACGACTTAAGCTCAAGTAGGTCCCCGTAATTTTGAAGCAGGGGCCAACCAGAAGTCTCATAAGCTTTGTCCTGAGGTGACTCTTTTTCACTTCGTGAAAAAAAGGTTTATTGGGTATGTCATTCCCAATATAATAATAGTCTAAGTTATCTGTCCGTCTGTCCACGAATTTATGAAGCGGTTGGACCTGGAATGAATTCCCCGGCAGGCGATTAAATTTATCAATTTATCCACATAATAAATATGTAAAAATTACAATTTTTTCTATCATTATGACGTCATTCCTTTAACCATCTCACATAACCATTTCTTACTTTAAATGATTTAAATATCGTGTGCATTATTTTCATATGTTGTATCACTGAACTTACATATTAAGCAAATAATTTTCTTTTATATTTATCTTAAATAATAGATTAAGTATATAAGTGATAATTTTAAATTTATTGGTCGATTATTTTTTATTGCAATGAAAATTTTATCATCGGTATTAACAACAAATTCTTTTCATAAAAGTCTAGGAGTTTATTTCTCGGACTAATAAATATCTAGCGTTTAATTTATATATCTTTGAAAATTAAGAAGTTTGTTCGTTTGTGTGTTTATTTTTTATACATAACAACACGGTTTGGTTAAGTGAATTCGACGTGCACTCAGATTATCGGGAGAGCACTCAGAGTACTAAACTGCATTCAGAGTATCGGGAGACTTTAGAGGAGTATGAAGATAAACAAATTATTGAGCGTGTACCAGATAATTCTCAACCAAAACACAAACCATTTTATTACCTGCTTCATAGGGTACTTTACAATGCTGAAAAATTAAAAATTTTATTGATCCCGTCATATGACGGGCTATAAAGCTAGTGTAAAATAAGGGGACTACTTAAGAATTGGGTTCTCCTTGGCAAATTTGGCAAAAATATTGGCGATATTTACTAAAATACAAAAGTAATCCATCGAAACATTGTATTTCTTGCTTTTTCTGGACACTTTAATGAATGCACAGTGCGCCATCGTAATAGAATTATAAACTCATAATTAAAGAAAACGACTTGAAAACCGGACATTTACATTTATGGGCAATTAATCCCTTAACAGTTTGCAAAGCCAACAGCTCCAAATTATTAAATATCAGCCATAGTGAACTATTAATGGTTTGTTATATCTAATTTTTTTAAGCATTGAGCACTTTTAATATATAAGAAAAGAGTTACACCAGGAGAGTTGGATCCAAATTTCATATAAATTATAATATAGATACAGATTGTTTGGACACAGTGAGATCAGGGAAACTGTTAGGCGACCATATTTAAACCATTATCGCCAAGTTGGCGGGGGAACCTAGTTCTTTAGTCAAGCCAAAATAAGTACTGTAAAATGGAATTTTATAAGAGATAAAGCAGTTTGTCATGATTTCAGTCTATGTACCTGTAAAGTAAATTTATGGGCACTGTTTGAAAAACCATAAAATGCCAGTCTAAATGTAAAATTTATAAACAGAAAATACTAAAAAATTTTGTAGGTTGTTTATACGACTTCCATCTAGCTACTCTCAAAATGAAAACTCGTTTTAAGAAAACATAAAAACTCTACAAGTTATTTTTAACGGTATCTAAAATAATACACTATGCATTAAAGGGTTAAGATCTGGATATCTGGACAGAGGGATGTGGTTGGATTTTACTAAGATATTGCTGAACAGAAGTGAGCCTTATCGTGATGTAATGACCACGCTTTCTCGATATGTGCTGTTGCAAAATTTTCAATTTGGAGGCACAGCATTGATAGATTACACCTTTATACTAAATAACAATCAGAACATTTCCTCCGATTTTTTTTTTTTTTTTGAGTGTCTTTCCATACACTTATTGTGGATTAGGTTGAGGTCACAATCATGCACTTAAGTTTCCTCACCTGCTATTGCTTTAGGTTGAAAATATGCCCAAACTAGATTTTAACCGATTGTCATGCCTCTATACAGCACCTTTCTGATTGGATACATATATAGAACTGGACCAGCTTGGATATTTTAGATCTTCTGAGCTTTCCATGCAACACATTATCCATTTTCAGGGAATCTTATCCCCTGTCAGCCTACAAGGCCGACCAAGGTAATGTCGAGGGCGACTGTTTCTGCTAAAATCATGCATGGAAATAATGACCCACACTTTTTCTGAGATCTCAATTAAATACTTGAAAAGTTCTCCCCAACTGTACATGGTACTTTGGAAGATGTCCAAGTGAGTATTTAAGAATAAACTTCCCAGAAATCAGACAACTCTTGCATATTTTATTAGTACACACACTAGCGTTCTTATGTTCCAGCAGGATGGAATTCCTTCCAAATCACCATTGGGGGTGAAGCTGACGAGGTCTCCCCTTTTCATGTACTTCATTATTTAAGTTTTTCAAAATAAGAAGGTTTATGACCTGATTTCCTTCATACACTTTTCGAAGGTTTTCATATCATATAAATTGTCCAGCCATGCTAGACAATCTCCATGATTCCAAAATATTCCGTATGGTCTAATAAAGCTAAATCATCTGGGTTTGGTAAAACACAATAATGAAAAAAAAAAAATACTTCAGAAAGTCTAAAGCTACAAGAGCAGATGCTAAAAAAATTTTTTATTAGTGCTCTAAAGTTGCATTTATCGAATATAATTGTAAGCTAGGTTCTGGTGGGTATGCAGCAAATGCCCTATGCTGAGACAGCAAAAGGCACAAAATACATACCTTTGGAAATATGTTTTGAGGAAGAGGGAAGGGGTTCAAAAACTATTTATGTTAAAGATAAGTATTTTTCAAGTAGTAATAAAATACTGAATTAAAAATGAAATATTCTACGTCACCTCATATTTCTTTTGTTCTTCATCTCCAAAAATTTTCTGCTAGGGTTTTGTTTTTAAATATATGTTGCAATGTCAAGTGCTATTAATATTTTGATCAACAGCCTTCCCAACTTAATCTGTTGGATTGGATACAAGGAGTCTCTTTGCGGAAGGCAGTCTATCAGTACTGGGTTACGGTTCAGTTGTGTTGAATACGAAATTATAAAAATGTGTAAAATCACTTACTGCAGAAAAGTCTGTAGAAGCTCTTTAAGGAGTTTGATATCTGATGTTTTTTTTAATGTTGTGTGGGAAGTTTGCCCTACTTCATCTTGCAAACTTGTATATTTAATAGCAAATGTGTTGTTAAATATATTGTATTTAGTAAAGTATATTTTAAAATAAACTCCATTAAAAGTGGAAAAGCAATAAAGGACTTGTGAACCCAACTTGTTTCCAGGAATCTAGACAATTCAACTTTCTTTAGCTTACTTTATGTATTATTCCCTTTTTTTAAGATTTTGTGTCATACCTGTACTAAATATAGGTGGACAACAAATCTATTAAAATATTATTTCATTAAAGTAAGTTGTTGGCAGAACTTCCCAGTATTTGTTATTGTGATACAGTTTGGATTTCTGTTGGGGAGAGTCAAGGGTAAGTAATCCTTAACTCTTTTCATTTTTTTCAACACCTCTTCTTAGCCCACTCTCCTGTTTCTAATCATGGATCTTGTTGGTGCTTCAACCACATTTGGCGAAATTGGCGTGCTTGCAGCGTGGCGTTTGAAATCTGGCGAGGGGATCGTAACTCAACAAATTGATTCTTAATAAAAAACAATATTTTGAGGAAAAATTTTTCAAAATTTGATTATTTTAAATACTTTTAATAGTAAATTTTTAGATACTTGGTAAATTCTTTTTCCAATTTTTAAGTAAATCGACCGATCTTTGCAGAACACGTATTTTGAGTGGAGGTTGAAGAGGAGTTGTAAAATTGAAAATTTTTTTTCAAATCTCTTATGTTTAAGTGTGAGCTAATTTGAACTCTCTTTAGTGGTGCATCAGCCCAGGGTGGGCCATGGCTTTCCATAGAATTGAATTTCAAGCAACCATCATCTTTGACAGATTTCTCTATTTTTTATTCTGAGGACCATCAGATCTGATTAAAGTGCCTCAATCTACCGGATCCTTGGTCTTACCCTTTTTGGGGCTCCAGTTGGTTTAGCAATGAAAATCTTTTTGGTGACTTGCCCATCTTCAATTCTGGTCAAATGCCCTGCCTATTTCAGTCTTGAATTGAAATAAATTTTATGGCTGGCTCTTTGTATAATTTATAAATTTCCAAGTTTGTTCTTCTCAGTGTATCATTACTTTTTATGCTTAGCAATATCTTTCCTTCAAAGACTGCAAATATTTTTTTAATCCTTTTTCTTTATATTTATTTTTTCCTTTATCATAATATTTTTATTATTGCCCACATTTCAGCTGCATAAGTAACTATGTGCCTTATCAAAGTTTTTAATAGAGTAATAGTTTAGTTTCCCTGCTAATCTGACGAGATATTGAATATTTTATTATTCCATAGACACATTCGTTGCCAACAGTGACTATTACATACTTCTGATGTTACAGAGACATGCCAACTACTCCGGATTCTCCAGAGAAATAAGAAAATTTGGTAACTCAGGAAACTTCTCAGATTGCTCCGGAAAATAACAAAACTTTTAAACAGCTAAAAGATTACTATTCAGCAATTAAGTAGTAAGTTTGCAAAAAATAATGCTCTTTTCACACATTGGGTGGAACTCTAGAATACCTGACCATAGAAAAATGGAAATATTTTAATCAGGTTTTTCAGAACAGTTTCTTAAAGCAACAGTCTGAAAAATAAGTTATTAAAGCTAAAAAAGCTACTCATAAATTAAAATTTATGCATTTAAAAATTTATCTTTTACAATTTACTACAATGTAAATATTTTTAATTTAATTTAGAAACCAATAAGATATGTACTTATGTATAATCTGTAATTGGCATGTTAAAATTTTAAACCATGTTGTTGCTCTGGACACAAGTGCCTGAATGTTGGCATGTCTGCGTTACATCATTAACAACATTCAGTTCAGAGCCCAAATAGGTGAAGCTGCTTCAAATCTAGTCTATTTCAAAATAGATGTCATTAAAATTGGTAGTTGTCACATACTTAGTTTTGGTTTAATTGAAAGATGCATTTTTTTTGCCTCATTTTTCAAAGAAAAAGAAATCTTGTTTGAGAGCCTGGAGTCTATGCAACTACGACAAAATTCAGATTCTAAATATTCCTAACCTATTCTAAGTAAATTTAACTATTCATAGCAAATAATTAAAAATGTCCTAGTAAAGATTTACATTTTTGATTGAGGTTATTAAATCTTAGAGCTGATTTGATCCTAAAAAAAAAAAAAGGGAGAAACAAAACATGAATTAAACTGAGACCAGATTTTATGACAATAGTTTATTCTTTACTTTAAACATAATATAAACCACAATTGAGTGCTTATATGCACTACAAGTGTTAAAGTACTTTACAAAAAACATATCGCCAGCAACATATTCACTTAAAAAATTAAATATAGAAAACTATAACACACAATTTGATGAAGAACTGCCATGTTAAGCAAACAACATTAGTCTTTAAAGAGGAAAAGGAAATAAGTCCAACATACTTTTTGTTATAAAATGAACACAGCAAAGTTACCACTTTAAATTCACTTCCAAATACATATCACAGATTCTTGGAAATGAACTAAATCCAACACCTAAACTCAAGCATACTTGCCAACATGCCTTTTGAGAACTTTACAGTTCCGTGTACAGAAAGTGAAAATTACGCATCAAGACTAAAAGTAAATTTGCAGGCTTATACAGGAATTTAATGCATAACAATTCAAAGTTAAATTTAGGCATATTAACAGATAATTTTTATTTCAATTGCTTTTCTCTGCACTTACTGGTAACAAAGTAAAGAGAATTGAAATTTAGACAGATAATTGTATCCAAACAGCAGAAAGTATTAAAATCTAGGTGGGATCAACAATATACATTGATGTCCAAACAATGTTTTAGACAAATGTATGATCATTGATGTGCTGTTAATAGAATTATATATAACATCTAAAAAAAATTTTTTTTAAGCAGAAATATCTTCATTACATATAGACAAGTTTCTCATCTTCCCGTTCTAAGAGAAACTTATTTTTTTTTTAATTAAAATTCTTTTTTCAAATTAGAAAGTTGTTAAAACTAAAAAATTGTAGCTCAAACTTACAATCTGCAAAATGTACTGCAAAAAAGTACAAATTGGCAAGTATGCATCTGTTAGTTCCTTACCAGAAAATTCTTTCACCTGAACTGTAAAAACAATAAAATACCCAACTAAACAAAGAAAATAATTTAAAAAGATGAGTAAATATTTAGATAATTTCCTAAATTCCTCTTTATTAGTGAGCTAAACTTGAATATTTTTTTTTTTTTGGAGGCCCACTTCTAGAATGAGATCTATTCAAAAAATCCCTGACTGAAAGTATAACCGGTATTTACTATTAAAAATGTCAAATGCAAGTCTGGAGGCTGCATTAAATCAAGTAATGAAAAATATGATATACAAAGTCGAAAACAAGTTCATTCTGGAAGTATGGAACTTCTGAAGAAGTGTGAGTGAATCATTTTATACAAAATGGTCGAATAAAAAGTCATTTGTCTAATCATCTCATAACTCTGATTTCTGATTTGTATCGGAAGGCTCATCAAGTTCAACATCACTAAGGTCAATATCTTCTTCCACTGGAAGCTGCAATAGAATAGAAAATACGCTATAAGTACCAAGGTCGAAAAAAAAATATTTGATTTAAATCAGATTTCTTTGATTTTAATCGGATTTCTTTTGATTTTATTCTGAATACTACTTTCAATTGTTGTTTTTATGTTTTTATTTGCAATATACAAAGTATAGTTTGTTATAAGAAATAACATCTTATCTATCTAGTATATTCTACACACCGATTACCTAAAATTAAATATATAAATTTTCATCTAAATACTTTCCATTATCTTGTAACTGGATAGTGCATACTCAATAAAATGTAAATTTAAAGAACAAATTAAATGTTCTTTTAATGCAAACTATTTATTTAAAAAAACAAATCACAATTATTTCAATATTTTTAAGCACTGAATTATCTTAATCCACTCCTAATTGGTTATGAAGGCTAGAATGAACAATACCAAAACTGTCTTTCCATTCCAGCAGATGAAGCCACGGCTGTTATTTAGTAGACAAACTGGATTTCAAGTTCTGTAATACTCTACCTCCCATTATATAAAATGAATTCAACCAGTCATAATCATTGTACTACCCCTACTGCATACTTTCTGATAACAACCCCTAAATTCTTGGAAAGCACATGCTATCTATTTACACTTATTTACTTATTGGTATTACTGTGCTGACTGATTCCCAATTCTCCTGTCTTTGGAATATAGGTTTTACAAGAAGTGAAAAAAAAAAAAAAAATCAACTGATTTAAATCATGCCAACACGTACATTTTCCAAATTACTTTAAATGTTTCATGTACAATGGTACCTTGAATTACTAGTTACATTCATTATGTATGGAGCTAGTATCTTAAAATGGCTAAATCAAAGCAATGTTCGCCGAACGATGGCCGAATGGTTAGGGCACTGACCTTCGGAACCGGAGTTCGTGGGTTCGAGTCCCACTGAGGCATGGATGTTCGTAGCCGTTCGGAATGAATCGGCTTTAAACAGTAGGTCCCGGTCTCATTAGCCCTCGTGTAGCAAAAAGTAGACCGTAGTGCTCCCAACCAACCAACCAACCAAAGCAATTTTCATTGTCAGAATGACCTTAAACGCTACTAATTAGTTAAAAAACCATTATCACATACAAGGGATGATACAGACATTGAATCTGCTTTGTGGACCCTTTACGAAATTCTGTACCTTAAAATTGGCTTCTTCACAAAATTCCATACTGTAAAATTAGTCTTCCAAACACTGCCCTTTTTTAATTCCAGAAATAAAAATTCAAATTTGTTATTTCTGCAATTAACTAAACATTGAAAACTTTTTCATTGTACATATGTTTGTTTCGTCAGATATCCCCACAGGTCTTTAAAATTTTAATTTTTTTTTATTTCCTGCTTCAAGAAAAACAATTAAAGAGATAAGAATTAGCATTTTGTTTAAATAATTTGCCTTTATCATATTTTTGGGGATTTCAAATAGGATTGTGACCACTAAAAGTGGTCAATCACAAGATAGAATTTATTTTTTTCACAAAAATAAAGAAAATGTCCATTTTTTAATAACAAAATGGGGGCCTTAAATAAAAAAAACCTGGATTGACCCCTGCAGACTTACCAACCTAGGTCAAAAACTAATTTGAAGTATTTCATAGTGTTACACTATGAATGGCTTAAAAATTATTGAAATCAATGTCAGCAATAATGTAGAACTTAGTTTATAATTATAAATCAAATATTTCTAAAATGTAAATGAAACATTTTGAAAAAACGGCAAACAACCATCATAATGTATACAAACTTTTTAAATTGTATCAGAAATACAAGAAACTAGCTTAAAAACATGAATGAAGAGATAGAAGATATCGCAGAAATAGAAAAGAATTTTGTTATAGAGTAACAATAAATGGAATGCAATATACATCATGATATTCAAAACAATAATTACTCACGATCAGATTGTATAATAAAATAAAAATACACAGATTAGAAAAACATGCATTCACATTATGCAAATCCACCCTATAGAAGATTATAATGGTAGAGTGCAGTAGTAAATAAACTTATGCTGAATTGCACTCAGAGTTTTGTTTTTGCGTGCCTTTCTCATTTACAACTACAACCACCCATAATGGCAAACCAGTTCATTGTATATGTAACAAAGACTATGATTTCTTTAAATCAATGATTAGTTATATAACATAAGTTATTACCTGTCCATCTTTACCATCCCAAGGTTCAGTGTTAACAATATTGGGCAGTTTAGCACCTTTGATTGGACTACTGCTGCCTCTACCAACAGACACAGTTCTAAAAAAAGAGAAAAGAACATTTATATCTTACAAATGATTTCAAATTAAAGTATAATAACTACTCTAAAAAACAAGGTAAACTAGCATATAGCCTGTCATAAGAAGGGATCAGTAAAATTTTTAGTTTATTGGTTGTGTATCAAAAACACACACAAATGAACAATCTTCTGAATTTTTAAAGATATATAACTTAAATGCTAGATATTTATTAGTCTATTACATAGACTCCTAGGGGCTTACTCTGGATGCTGCAAATATGTTCAAACATTCATTATGACATCACTTTGAAGTAAACTTTATCGTTTGCTTGCATAATGTTTGCAAATTGATAAGCTCCCTAGAGACTTATGAAAAGAATTTATTGTTAATACCAGAGATACAATTTTCATTGCAACAAAAAATTTATGATTAAATTTAAAATTGTCACATATGTACCTTAACTATTTAATCCACATGTAAAGGAAAATTATTTACATAATACCTAAGTTCAGTGATGAAACGTATGAAAATAATGCAGACGATATTTAAATAATTTAAAATAAATGATTCAATGAGATGGTTAAAGAAATGACGTCATAATGCTAGAGAAAAATATTATTTTTACCTATTTATTATGCAATAAATTGATAAATTTAATCACCTTCTCTTAACCAGAGAAAATAGGGCTTGAAATAATAGCCTTAAACTCTCAAAAAGGGGAAACAGGGTGGGTTTTGAACATTTTAAAGACAATATTTTTCGTTGTGATATGAAGCATATTTATACCAATTTATTTTATAATTGGTTAGATAGTTTAGGACAAGATAAACTTTACTCGCTTTGAATTTTGCTAACTAACTCAATCAAGAATCCAATATGTATGTCTCTATCCATTCCAGGTCCAACCGCTTCATAAACTTCAAAGACAGACAGATAACTTAGGCTATTATATAGGGAATATCAGCTTTAATTCATTCCTTAAGTCATAATTTTACAATTGCTCTAATTTAATGAAAACACATGAGTGTTATGCTTTAAGATATTAATAAAATTACACTTAAGTTTATTTTAAAATACTAAGAATATGTCAATAGTATAACTCAGCACACTGTAATTAAGGATTGAATATGATGTTTAATGAATGTTCAAAGCATGATAAAGTAATTTTCTACATTGTAAAATTTTTTGGTGCATAATTTTTATTTATTTCTGTACTTAAAAAATACGTGCATATAGCTATTTTATAAGAGTTGTAAATAATCTTGGATTACTGCTTCCTCAATGAAGAGAAGGTAAGTTTATTGATATAAAAAAAAGAGGGCAAATAATGTACATTTCCATATCATTTTGGTGGTTCTCTATCTTATGAACTATTTTGAGTGTTTCTTACAAGTTTGTAAAAATGACAATCAACTATATCAAAGATATAGGTAGAATAGGTAACCAAACTAATTACATTAGAATGTATTTAATACAGCATAGCTATGATATGGTTCTTTTATGAATATATGAGAAACTAGAATGCACAGATGTACTTTTTATATAGAAAAATTTAAAAAATACCTGATAAATTCTGAAATTCCATCATAGCTGAAAGGACCTCTAAGAATGGAAAATTTCATTTTCCTAACATTTACAACAGCCATAGCCTAAAAAGGAGAAAAAATTTAATGAATACAATACTTGCAATCAGTTTCAGTAACTTAAAGACCTTCTCTATACTTATGCTTTAAGACTCAAAATTAGAATAAAAAGAAAGTAAATTGGCTTAAAATAAAAGTTAAAATTTTGAGAAATAGTCCATTAGTTTAAAAATAAAGTCACCAGTAACAGGCAAATATTTTACAAAGAGGCAATGCAACTCACAGGGTATCCAAAACCACCAATGCCCAAAGCATCTTCCAATTCTGGTTGCTGTATAGCTTCAGCCCAAATCCAGCTCCACCTGTTCTTTTTGTACCTCTCACCCACTTTGGATAAGATATCGATGTATTCATTTCGACAGGCTGACTGACAGTCAAGAATATGAGGAAGAATACTGATTACACACAAAGGATGATCTTCACAAGCTTCTTTCACAACATCAGCATTTGTAATCTAAAATATTCAAAATAAGATTAATAATTTTTAATAGCATGTATAGAATGAAATTTTAAAGCTAATGTGCAGTACTCTCATTCTACTTCTGATAAAATTTCTTTTGAATAGGTTAACAATAATATAATGAATAAAAAAAGTTAAGTAGAAAATTCTTACTTTTATATCAGTTTAAACCTAAAGCATCAAGTACTAAAACTTAAAAAAAAAAATTTCTAGCATGAAGGTATCCGTCTACATTCGGACAACTTTTTTCTTTAAACGTAGAAACTAATTCATATTTTTACATTCTTAGATTTATCTATTATCATAGAGATTTGAACTTAAAAAATTTATTCCTGTAGAAGTTTTTATAAAATTTCTAATAAATGAAGAAAATTTAGTAAAAAAAAAATCTGGTTTTTTTCAAAAGGTCTAATTTTAATAAATTAAATTATTTTAACATTTTTTGATGAAACATTTGTTATACACTGGACTAGTGAATCACCTAAAATCTTTGCTTAATTTGCATTTGGTAAAAAATTTTGGTCCTTCAAAATCATACACATTGAATTTTTAACGAATTTTCATTACCTTTATAGCTAACCGAGTGTAACATCATTAAAAAATATCAAATTTAAAGCTTTTAGGTCATTCACTAGTAAATACTATCAAAAGCATTCATAATAATTTTCAACGAAATATTTTAAGAACTTTTTGAGAAATCCCATTTCAAGTTTCAACATTTTATTAAAAATACTGTTCTGAGAAAAATGCATTTGAAGTTTATGAAAGCAACTTTAACTATTAAAAAATTAAAATACATGTTTAAAATTCCCTACACTTTCTTGCTTCAAAACTTTCTAATTGCCAAGTTGCTAATTATTAAAAATACTAGAAAAATCTTTAAACTAATCTTCATGAAAATTTCAAAAGTTTTGTCCAAAAAATGCTCTTTAAAAGGCTTTAAATTCACAACTTCCGGTTCTGAAGACGCTACTTTCGTTTTTAAAAAAACAGTTGTCACTGTTGCTTATACAGCTGTAACTTTTCTTTAAAATGCCGTAGAGACAAAACAAAAACAAATTTAGAAGCCTAAAAGTTGAAATTTTACAATAGAGAAATAAAAAGAAATTATGATTTTTGGCAAAAAATGACGTTTTCAACATAGACGGATGGATACCTTAAATTGTTTGACTATTATACGAGTTATTTTATTCAAAGTAAAATATTTTATACACATTTCTTTGGAGTTCATATATATATATATATATATATATGACAGACAAGTAGTTAAGGCATGGAAGAGATTTCTTTTCATATAAACTTTGTTATTGTAATTCTTCTGTCCATGGCTATGCTGTTTTGATATCCTTTGTTCTCATCATTTGCCACAAGCATGAAGGATATTATCAGCCTGAGTTCCTGCTTAGAACTGTCTTTTGGCATTGCTACCTAAGCAAAATTCATGTGTCTACTTCCATGTCAGCCTTTTTACTCTGTATTGTTCCATTTGAGGATGTGCCTTTCTCCTATTACGTTATCATTAATTAGTTCTGTGATTAACATAATTCTTAACCTCCACTTTTAAACCTGACATATTATATATACAGTAGAACCTCTTTTTAATGACCCCACAATACAATGACCCCTTCGCTACAATGAACATCTTAAAAAGTCCAAATTATTTTATCATAGGAATAATGTTAATTTTGAATCATTACAATGACCCCAAGTGTATTATTTTTTATTAGAGCAACAGCCAATTTCAGTCCGCAGAACTCGTAAGCAAGTGGGCTATTACAAAATTATTGTACTGTGGTGTACTTCAATTCGATTCTGACGGGGAATTCCTCTACCCTTTTGAAAAAGTGAATGAAAAAGAAGCCTTCAATACAATCAATGCCTTGCATCAATATTTTGAAGAACAATTTAATTCTGAAGATTTCCTTCAAAATCTAACGGATATGGAATCGGTGATAATGAAAAATTCCCAAATGAACTTGAAACAGGCTTCAATCAAAGACTTTTCAAAAATTCAGACATGGAAATACAAATAAATAAGAGTGTATGTACTGTTGCATAATATTTTTGCTCAATTTTTTAAAATTAATTTTTCAATTCGTTACAATGACCATATGATGTTGGTCCCACAGGGGGTCTTATACCAAGGTTCTACTATATATATAAAGAGAGAAAAGAATAAATCAACTGCAGGTCAATATGTAAAATTTCACTACTCAGTTTTGTACTGGTAATGCTGTTGAGCATGAATATATAAAAGAAATAAAATTAGTACTTTCAACTATACCCCACAGGGCAAAAATGTAAACTTAATGTAGGTATAAAATTTAACCAAGAAAAATTATATAAAATTAAAATGTAGAATTGCTCTTTTTTTTGGGGGGGGGGGGGACTTCAAAAACCAAATTTTGTTCACACATACCTGAATCACTTCTGGAGGTGGTGTAAATTCTGCTACTTTATCAAGGGCCCACGTAATAATATCTTGTGCACTTCTACCTCCAGTATATTCTTCAGCAGTGCCATCTTTAATACCTTGAGGGAAGAACTTAATTGTTGGAAATCCCTTAATCTAAAAACAGCAGAAGAGACAAAATTACATACACAGTTAAAATTTTCAAATGTTAGATATAACACAAATTGCCTTTAAGAATTGCTTTCATAGAAATTTCTGACAAAAGACATGTAACAATATGATATATGGTTAAATACAAGCTTATTTTTTTTATCAGTGATGAAAAAATAAAAATATTGAGAGTGTTTCATATTAAAAATTAGTGTAATTAAAATTTCTATTTAAGATATACTTTTAAATATTGCAGGTTTCCCACTCTTTTTCTAGAACAAAAATTAAGGACTTTCTAAGGACCAAAGTAACTATTTATAAGGACCCACTTGAAATACATAGCATAATGACAAACTATTTCTTGAGGAACTATTTTAATGATTATGAATCAGATAAGGCGTGTTCGATAAATGCCCTACAATATTTCAGAATTAAGTTTTTAAAAATGCCTAAAAATTAACATAAGATAAATCTATTTGACTAACATTAGATAAATCTAGTTGATTTTGAATCTATTTGACATTCTATTAATTTTGAAGAATGTACATCTAAAGTTTTTTGAGTGACCAAATTAAAAGATAAATTGTGAATAAAATACAATATTATAAACAGTACTCTGAGGGTTTAAAAATGACTCATATGTATGTATGTATGTATGCATACATGTATATACTAGCTGATTATACCTGACGTTGCTGGGAAAGTTTTAGACTTTTCTATTAAATTCAATGCAGGAAAAATTAAACTAAGTAACTGAACTATCAACAAACCCACCCCCCACTCTCCATGCTTCATTTAATTAAAATCTGTATGACTGTTAGCTATTAGGAAAGAGCAGCTGACTTTATTCTTTAAACCTTTTCAGTATGCAAAAAATTATTTGTCAAATAAGTTTTCTAGCTCGTGATAATAAAGTATTTTCATAATTTTTTGAAGATATTAAGGAAAGGAATTTTTAATTACTACAGTAATACACTGAAAACATGTATTTGAGGATTTTCTTTATTAATATTGTACTTCTGGCTTGAAAATGTAAAAGAATGTTATGAACATTAACTAATATTTTATATATCCTTAATATATATGTATATTCTTTTACCAGTAATTATCACCTGTACTGGCATTCATAGAACCAGTTTGGGGCAAGTTTAACTCTGAACTTACAAAACCAGAAAGTTCGGAGAGTATGGCAAAAACTGATAGGAAATCATGTTACGACGACAGATCATGTTGGAGAAATTGATCAGCTTCCAATAATTAAAAAAAAATTAAGGAGTTTTTAAGAACTTTTGACAAAAATTTAGTTTTAAGGGCCCTTAAAAATGAAAGCTAAAATTAAAGAGTTCCTAAGGAGTTTTAAGGACTGTGGGATCCATGTATTGGCTTAAACAAGTCTTTGACAAAGTACAATAAAATTTTGAAGAATATAATATTTGATACTCACATTATACTTATTTGACATTAAAGTATGGACTGTAGCATCAAGTGCTCCGAGTTTTACTTTTCCTTTTAATTCTGTTGCTGCTTCTGCCCATTCAGGAGCTAGTTTCTGACAGTGACCACACCATGGAGCATAGAATTCAACTAACCACATATCAGTACTGTCCAACACAGTCTCCTTAAAGTTGGAATCTGTCAACTCTATGACATCCTTTGAATCTCCCTGCAAAGATAAAGAGAATATGAGCAATAGTTAAAACATTGGAAGAAACACCCTGACTAGTTAAAAAAATTTTTTTCAAGGTCATAGTTTAATGTAGAATTTTAATTCAAATCTTAAAAGCAGAAATTTTTGACTTAGAAAATCCAATAAAACAACTTTTGCAGAAAGTTAAGTCTTAAAGTTAAGTAGAGATATACTCGTATCTCTATACAACCTAGATTAAATATCCAGGGAATATTTCTCTTTTTAGATACTGAAAAGCACACATATTTGGAATACTTTTCTACAGGCAATGATGTGAGAACAACTGCTGAGAGCTGGTTGAATAACCAAGGATGGGATTTCTATTAAGCTAGGTTAAACAAGTAGATGATTCTACACCTAGATAACCTAAACAGATTTGGTTAATATATGAAAAAGTGATCAGCAGATATGACTTGTAACTCCCTTTTGTATCATCTCTATTTTACCTTTGAAAAAAAAAAAAAAAAAAGGCTACATCCTTGTCAATAATCTGGAGGAAAATAAGATCATAAATATCAGATATAGAGCTTATTCTGGTTGTTGGGAAGTATTGTGACAACTTTGGTAACCTTCAGGATGGTAGGTCTGGATTTCCTGTGCCAAGCCCTCTATTTCAGAGATTTCTAACAATAAGCAGAAAATAATGAACAGAAAAATAAAACAAAAAAGGAAAGAGGGGATAGGGAGGTGGATTCATGAGTTCCTGACACAAAACTAAAGAGTAGAAAGTTTAGGGAGAGAAACAAAACACATTTCTGCAGCCAGGGATATCCATAAAATATCCGTGAATTTAACATTTTTAGCATTTAAGCTTTGATGACTCACAGGAAGATTTCACAACAGTACTCCCTGGGCCAAGCCCTCTAGTACTGGAGTAACTATTAATGGTAATGCATCAGACTAAGAAAAATGAGTTGGTATGACAAAAGCTTTGATGACAAGATAGCAGATAGTAGCTATATCTGCTAACTGATAAAATTACTGGTAGTTTTGTAAGCAATTGTGAAAAAAAAGGAGAATTTACAGACTACCATTACGTTGTAAATGCCCTAGTACATTTGTACCAAATTAAGTTTAACCATATTAAAAAAAATAGCAAAAAGAAAGTATAATAGTACTGTGAATACTAAGCTATAGATTACTATTATTATTATTATTATTATTGGAAACAAACAGGTAGACAGTCTTGTTTGGGCTGAATCCCTCAATTTGACTCTTCTCTTACTATGTACAACATTAAATGATTAAACTCAGTTAAAAGAAAATAGACATTTAATACACATAGATGTAGCAACAGAAGTCCTAGAATATATGATTAAACAAATGCATCTATCTGTGTAAATTGTTTTTGTACAATTTGAAAATATTTTTGGAAGCATATCACTTATTTTTCCATGACCACTATTATGATGAATCTTTAGGAACATGAGTGATAATTTGATCAGAGATTACATCTTAAAAATTAATTCTGAACAACTGCAAGCATTCACAGCTTCAGAAAGGATTGAACCCCTGAACTTCAGCTAAAAAGATGCAGCATTTTACTTATTTAATCTGCATAGCATGGAACTAAAGATTTGGTTTGGAGTGATACGGTCTACTTTTTTGCAACACGAGAGCTAATGAGACAAGGACCTACAGCTTATAGCCAATTCTGAATGGCTATGAACATCCATGCCACAGGGGGATTCGAACCCACGAACTCTGGTACCAAAGGCCAGCACCTTAACCAATCGGCCATCGTTCGGTGCATGGAACTAAAGGATCTTACCACTTGTACTGTGTCAGCATGGGTACATGGACTATGTTCAATGAAAATTATTTCATTTTCAGTGATCAGAATTTTATTTTTGATAACACTATAGATGGCTGAGAGTGCTATAATCAAGGTTTTGCTATAAGACGACTAATTAGGCTGACTTACTGCTTAAAATCAAATTCTGGATGGTGAGAGTAAGGTTTAAACCCAGACTCTGATCTAGAAAAGTGGCACCTTATCCATTCAGCCATTAACAGGACTAATAATTCTACAAAAGACGAGGTTGATTTTGACTTTTTGTCCCCTTTTCCTCTCTCTCTTTTTTAATGAGTTGGCTCACCGATTCATGATAGAAATAAAGCCCCCCCCCCCAAAAAAAAAAAAAATTCCCAAGAACATAAAAATTAAAAACTAATTACCTGTTTTCGTGATCGACTACCACCTTCACCACCACTCTTTTTGCCTCCTAATTTTGCATCCACTTTATTCTTCAATTCTTTAAACATTTCATCTACCATACCTTGAGCAGTTCTAGGTCCAGAGTACTCTCTAGGCCTGTTTTTATTTGATCCAAATATTTTAATTGTTGGAAATCCCCTAATTTCATATTTTTGGCCTAAAGACTTATGCTCATCAGCATTAACAGCGCCAACTTTGATTAAACCCTGAAAATTATAAAAAGTATTTTATTATTAAAATAGTCAAGAATAAATACACAATTTTAAACACCAAAAATTTACTATATATTTTCTTGAAGTTTTTACCAACGTTAATTTTAACAAAATCAGAAAGGAACAATGCACACTTACAGTTATCTAATCTTATCTAAATATTTTATTAAATACTAAATCAAACATTTTTAAAATATTAACAACATTTATATTAAAGTACCATTAACTTAGGAAGTTTTAATTTATGACAGATGAAAAGTGTCTGAATTAAAGCTATGCTTAGTATGCTTTAAATATAATCATTAACAAGATTTTTTTCTGTATATAAAATATTTTTTAAATTTCGGTTAGCCTTCTATCAATTGAATTTTTTATAGCCTTTATCAATCAAAAATTTGTTTTAATTATGAAAATGTATTTATGCTTTCTAGCAGTGATAGTTTGCTACAAGTTCACAGGGCAGACACAAAACACCTTATAGTTAATACAGATACAACACTAGTGCATGATGGTTGATATTTTTCTACAATTATATACCTAAACATATCAATGGCATAATTTACTCTTTATATAATGCTGTACAAAAACTCCTTTAAATAATTCTGCAATTTAAATTATACTAAAAAAAGAACTATAAAATTTGTTAACCTTCAATAAAATAAAACATTTATAGAGTTTAGTACAAACTCCAAAGTAATCAGTAAATACATGAACAAAGAAATTAGAGAATTATAAAGGATAAATTCATATAATCCTGTCATGCAGTTGAAACTTAAACAGCATTATATATTTCTTCAAAACCAATTTTCTTTACTATGTTAGAGTAACACAGTTATGTTTTCATATTTGTGAGGAATAAAGAATGAATGTTGCTGTTTTTTTGGTTTAAGATCACTACTGAAATCCTACTTGATAAAAAGAAACACAAAGATATTACTGTATAAGGTATTGATCAAGTCAGTTTTGACTTATGCCTCGGAGACTTGGACCCTAACAAGAAAAGAGAAGATGTTGGCAACCTTCGAAAGGAAGATCCTGCGAACCATCTTTGGTGCTGTCTTTGAAAATAACTGGAGAAAAAGATATAATTTTGAATTATATAAGATCTTTCACAGTGATGATGTTATCAAATCTATAAAGCTGAATAGAATGAGATGGGCAGGACATGTAATGAGAATGAGTCCAGAACGAACAACTTTGAGGGTTTTTAATGCACTCCCTTCCAATAAAAGACCAAAAGGAAGGCCTAAGAAATGGTGGAAAGACTGTGTGGAGGAAGATTTTACCATCCTAAAGGTAAAGAACTGGAGATCAATTGCTGGGAGAAGGGCAGATTGGGAAAAGCTTCTAAGGAAGGCCCAGGCCCACAAAGGGCTGTCGTGCCAATGCTGATGATGAAAGAATGAGAAACTTAACTAGTACTATTAGAATAAACAAATCAAAGCTTTTAAATAATTTGTTAACATATTTTGGGAGTATTTTAATTGATATTTCCTATAAATCTAAACAGTTTAAAAAATTAAAATTGAATAACAGGCTATTTCATAAAATGAAAATAATCTTGAAATCAGGAATACATACCACATTACAAAATCATTAAAATAAAAGAAAACTTCAATTTCATTCCACAACCTGAAGCATGACAATTGAAATTAGATTAAACATCTTAGGTAACTGAAATAAAAGATTACATCATACCAAAAACACCCCAGAATAATAAGTGTTATACCTTCAATGCTGAAGCCATTTTAGTATACTCTGAGACTAGTGCTTGACAATGTCCACACCTACAAAACAAATTTATTAATATAACTTGTATGTGCAAAAGAAAATATTTAGGTGTAAAATAAAAACTTCTATAAAATTATTGTAAAAATGTACTTTAAAAGTCAAATTTGAAGAGTTTTTTTATAAACTTTTTCATGTTGACAAATTATATATAATCTCCAATATGATAAATTATACAGAAATAAAATTAAGGTAACCCAAAATACTGTTTGACTCAAATACCAAAAAGTAGTTTACAAATACCTATTGGGTGTTTACACTTCTATAAAAAAGTTAATAAAAATCAAGTAAATCTAGTTTTCTTAACTCATTAACACTTAGAATACCTTTTAAATGAGGTTAAGCATTAATGGGTTAAAGAAAGGTTATGTTAAATAGTTACAGGAATTTATAAAAAATATATATTTTTAAAATTTTTAAATTCTTTTTTTAGTGTAGATAAATTGTAATCTTATTAGATTAAATTTTCAATAATTTATTTTTATTTAATTTTTCAACAAGACTGGCATTTTATGATTTTCTCAGCTTAACATATAAGTGCACTTTTTCAATATGTATACGGAGTGAAGTTGTGATAAATAGCTTTATCTAATATAAAATTCACTGTACTACGTTTACAAATGATAATAAATTAATCAAATTTTTTATAGCAGAGCTTTTTTTTTTCTTTTTTTTTTAAATAAACAGTATCCTATGATGTTTAAAATGACAGCTGATCACTAATTAGAACAGGTTAGATGTTTAAATCTGCGTGTGTTTTATTATGGGCAGTTCTTATTAATTTCGATTTAAGATTCATAAACATTTGGTAGAAATTCTTTGGCATTAATAGATTAACAAAGAGGTAGTAAAACATGTGAAAAGAAAATATTCAATATTTCTTAGTCGCTGCTTTCTTTGCCAAAGATGATTTAAAGATTTGGCTGAATCACAATGGAGAGAAAAAAAAACTGTCTAGATTCAAACATTACATAAAATTACAGAATTTCATAATCGTGCTCAACTGTACAGATTTAAAAAAAAAATCAATAGAGCTATTTTATGTAATTAAAACGTTTACGACGAAAGAGTCATATTATAAAAATTTCTAATGGTAAAGGAGAAATATATTACCATGGTGCATAGAATTCAATTATCCATATATCATCACTGTCCATAACTCTTGACTCGAAAGTGGATGGAGTTAATTCAACAATATCTCTATTTGTGTCATAAAATGCAGAAGCAGTGGAAAGCAAAACAGTACACGCCACAAACGCTGAAAGAACAATTTGAAAAACATTACCAATTTTGCATCGATAGGTGATTTTCATACCTAATTTTTACATCCCTAATGAAAAGCTTTGCACTAAACAAAATAAAACCAAGATAAAGACCATTAGTAGACAGGCAAAACACCATAAAAGTTATATCATTACCTGAGAAATACATGATGAATAATTAAATAACCGCCACAAACAAATTTTCTGACAGAAAACAAATGAACCGGCTCTTTAAACGCTGCCTCTACCACATAGCGCGACAATACCGATTCACCCGGCAGCTGTTCGTTAAGTTTCCGCTGGTAGATCGTGGGCATACATGATTGGTCCAAGTGTCAGAAATATCTTCATACACATCACAGAGCAGAGAGTTTCAAATTTGATGATTCGTCTGGTTACTGATATTTTGCATAGTTTGAGGAAGTAATAGGTTTTCATTTGTGGATGGAGAATGTCCATTTTCTAAATCAAACACAAATGAAAAATTAATGTTATTCATTTGTTCACGCACGACTGTAATTAAAAATTAAAGAATATATTTATACAGATAGATTTTATTTTGCCTTTGAACTAAAATTTTTTTAATAAAAAGAAATGATTATTTAGCCTGTAACTGTGTGTTTTCCCCCTTCCTTTATTTTCTTTTTTTCCCCCATTTTTTTTTTAATACCGTTACGGATTCAGTAACCGGTAATCAAAAGCCACCATGCGTGTTTTGGTGTTTACTTTCATGTTGAATCCACAGTTAGGTGGTAGAAAAACAATTTTAAAAATATAACGTTTTCAATCCTTTTGTTTTTGCTTCCAGGTTTTTTGTGTTACTATAAAGAAATCACGGTCATCTTTTTTTTATAAACTTATTACAGAAACTTGCGATTATCATAAAAATGAAGTTGGTAAGATCATTTTGACTGTGTGCCTTTTGAATCTATTGGGAAAAAAAATTCCTTTCAAGATGCATTTTACGACACATGACACATTTTTAAATAATTTAGAATTTATCGATAATTAAAAAACAAATTAGTGTACTTTCAATTACCCTGCAAGTTTAATATTCTTAAGCTCATGTATGATGTAAGGTAATTTTCTCTTACGTAAGACAACTGAAGTATATATAAACTATCTAAAACGACAGTCTGTCAAAATTATTAAATTTATAATTTGCTGATTTTATCGTAATTGCTTTATTGTCCATAAACCAGTTTTATTGAGTCACTATCCCAGCAAGACCTATATGTTAAAAAGGAATTTGTATTTGGCTTTAAGCATTTTAGTTCCCAAATTTAAGAAAATGTATTATTTTATTTAACCGAAACTATTGTTATTTACTTAATTTATTTAACTCAATAATGTTAATCAAAGAATCGATAAATAAATTTGATATATTTTGGGAGACTGGTAAAAAGAATTTAAGTCGGTGAACACTCCTATAAATCGAACATTTTATGGCTGGGAAGCAAGTATTAAAAAATGAGCAGGGGAAAAAGGAGAATTTTGGGTGTATTAATTTTGATATGTTACATAATGTATATATATGTATTATATGTACTGTAATTTAGTGGTTTTTTTTTTATTAAGTGAGCCATATTTTACATGGTCTGTGCATTGCATTCATAACCTCTATTAATGATTTGCTATTATAATTTTCTCGTCATTTTATTTTATTAGTATTGTTTGAGTGCTCATCCGAATAAGCCATGCAATATTCTGACATTCAAGGGTACTACTATTATGCTAGACTGTGGCCTAGATATGACATCTGCTTTGATGTTTTTGCCTTTGCCTTTAGTTTATAGGTTTGTATTATTGAATTTATGATATTTTCCTTTTCTGTTAAATTGCACAGTATTTTTTTTAATGAAATGTATCCTTTTTACATAATAACAGGGTTGTATTGGTTTTAACCATGGGGTTTAAACCAGTGGTTTTAATCGTCCTAGTCAATATCAATTTTGATGAGTTTTGACCACTGAAATTCACTTTTCAATGTATTTACTTGGTTTATGTGCAACTGGAAAGTCATGGAAAATAATGGATTTAGACGGATTAATTTTGTTATGGAAAGTCTTGATTTTTTCAAGTAAAATAAGTAAAAGTCATGAAAGTCATGGATCCGCTAAACTACCGATTAAAAAAAAAATGCATTGAATTGTTTAATCCTATTTTTACTTGTCATTTGGCTGAAGTTACTGAGTTTGGTATTTATGTATTATCCTATTGGCCATATTGCCAAGTAAAATTGGTTCACCAAGGAAATTCAAAGCAAGAAAGCTTAATGGGTGGGTAAATGTATATTATTCTGTTTTTTTCTTAAATTGTAGATTAAAATTTTATTAATATGATGATAAGTATTTTTTAATAAAAATTAGTTAAGATTTTTTGCATAAAATGTAAGTTTATCTCTAGGGATATTGTATATAAACATTATAGGGTTATATTTGGCTATTATTCATGGTCACCTGAATAATACCAAAGTACCCTGAATTCAAATTGGAAACATTTGGATTGAAAAATTGCTATATGATTAAACTTAGGTATGTAGATACAACAATTTATTTTTATGTGAGTTTATTAACACTTGTAAAGTAAGTTTATAGTTTTTTTATGATAAAATTCCTGTAATTTCTCTAAAAGCACATTTTATTTGTATGCTCATCAGAAGTTTTATTCATATATACTTTAACGAAAGCTTTTTAAAGTCATAGAAAATAATCTGCTAAATCAGGGAAATTATGAAAAGTCATGGATTTGAAAAATTTTATTTTGGCAGATACCCTGTATGAATAACACCAGCAAAAAAACAAATATAACATAACACCAAGAAAGAAAAATTACGTTTTTTTTTTTATACAAGCTGTTTTATATGTAATGTATGTTGAATTCAAAAAACGATTACTAGTAACAAGTTTTGTAGTTGTCTCTAAATTTAAACGATTTCGTAATTTATTTTGGATTACTCCAAACTTTGAAAATAATTTTTCTATAGATGAAACAGGCATAAAAATTTTCCTCTTTTAAGCGGAAATTCGCTTTTTTGAAAGCCTTTAGGACTGTTTCTGAGATCGATGGAAATCCATCGAGAAATCGTGATTGGAAAATGGGGGGGTTGCAATCCTGGTCGAAATCAGTACCTTCTACTGTGTGCTTTAGCTGAGATGTACGCTGGCGGAGATATGACTATGCATACTGATTCACTTCCATTCTGATTGGCTCAACATACTATAGCAATGACGAAACTATTATTGCATGTACCAAACCAACAAACCATATCAGCAATTATTGAATATTTGGCTGCTCCAAATGCTACCATCCAATCATTCTAAATTATTTGGCAGACTCCTCATAAACTACGGTTTATCCTTTAAATTGTTAGTTTAACTGCTACAAAACCACTATCCTGCTCCAAATCTGCATTTTGGCTGCTATGAAAATTTGTTCTCCTACTACAAATTTTGTTTTGCTGCTCCGAAAATTGCTCCAAAATGCTTGAAGGAGCGCAACATTCCTGTATGTAGTACTGAAACCCATTGTGAAAAAGAGTTATGTAACAGAAAATGTAATCATCACCCGGGGAAAGTTAGCTTTTTTTGTCATTGTCTACTTTCATGCCTGATGAAGAGCTGGCTGAACAGTTCATGAGATGTATTGTAAAATCAACCAATTTTATGTTAATGCCTTCAACCTCCTTCATTGCTGCTCACCAGACATCAGGTCCAAGTGTATTTTATGCTTTTTGCTGCAAAAGGATTACATTTTTACAATTGCATGGGCATGGTTCATTTTTAAAATTCAAATATTCTTATACTGTCTAAGCATGTTATATCTCATGAACTTGTTAGTGTAATATTTTGTTTAACTTCACTACTATTTTTATTGCTTATTAAAATCACTTCTAAGTACAAAAGATATTATATATTAAAATTAAAAATATTTAAAACTATTTTTAACAATTCTGACCAGTTTTGGGCTGAACGATGGCTGAATGGTAGAGTGCTGCTCTTCGGAACCGGAGTTCGTGGGTTCGAATCCCGCTGCTGGCATGGATGTTTGTAGCTGTTCGGAATTGGCTTTAAACTGTAGGTCCCGGTCTCATTAGCCCTCGTGTGCAAAACAGTAGACCGTAGCGCTCCAAACCAAACCAAACCTGACCAGTTTTGGACGGCTTAAACCACTTTTATCCAGTATTTTGGTCAAAATCACAACCCTGCATAATAATAGGAGTTTTGAAAATATCAATTTACTGCAGGGTTAGAAAAGAATCAAAAAAGTCGGATTTATTTGATTTAAATCAGATTTTTTCGATTTAAATCAGATTTATTTGATTTTTTTCTGAATTCTAATTGTAATTATTGTTGTGTTTTTATATTTTTTTGCAATATACATGGAATAGTTTGTTATAAGTAACAACTTATCTATCTAGTATATTCTACGCACTGATTACTTAAAATTAAATACATAAATTTTAATCTAAATACATTTCATTATTTTGTAATTGGATGGTCCAAACTAAATAAGATGTAAATTTAAGGAACATAAAATATTCATTTAATGCAAACTATTTATTAAAAAACAAAAAATCACAATTTCAATATTTTTTAAGCAACGAATTATAGATTTAAAAAAAAAATATTTTAATAACATTAGTTAGCAAAATATACATGGATAGAAAATGATACAAAAAAAAAACATTTTCTGATTGGATTTTAGATAAAAAAAAAAAAAAAAAAAAAAAATACATATTTTAAAAAAAAAAAAAATAAAAACATAAAAAATGAAAAAAATACAAAAAAAAAAAAATTAAAAAAAAAAAAAAAAAAAAAATTAAAAAAAAAAAAAACTGATTTAAAAAAAAAAAAAAAAAAAAAAAATCAAAAAAAAAAAATCAAAAAAAAAAAATGAAAAAAAAAAAGATCTTAAAAAAAAAAAAATAAATAAAAAAAATTAAAAAAAAAAAAAAATGAAAAAATAAAATAAAAATGAAAAAAAAAAAATTATTTTAAAAAAAAAAGTATGATCCACAAGATATTCTAATATAAAATACTACTTAAAAAAAAAAAAAAAAGAGATATTCCAAAGTTAAAAAAAAAATAAAAAAAAAAAAAAAAAAAAAAAAAAAAAATGTATAGAGTATTATTCAAAAAACAAATTATACAACAGATTAAAAAGTTATAGTTTAAAAAAAAATAGAAATTATTTGTATTATTATCTACTTTAAAAATGGATTTTTTTTTTTTTGTTTTTTAAATATTTTTATAGTAAAATTATTGTTTATTAATTTTTTAATTATTAATGTTAAATAAAAGCATCATACATTGTTTCTATTCTAGCAGATGACGCTACGGCTGTTGTTATTTGGTAGATAAACTGGATTTCAAGTTCTGCAATACTCTCTTTACCTCCCATTACATAAAATGAATTCTACTAGTCATAACTAGTCATTGTATCTACCCCTACTACATACTTTCTGATAACAACCCCTAAATTCTTCGAAAACATACTATCTATGTACACTTATTTACTTATTGGTATTTCTTTGCTGACTGATTCCCAAATCTCCTGTCTTTGGAATATAGCTTTTAAAAGAAATGAAAAAAAAATGTTTTAAATCAATGATTTAAAAAAAAAATCAACTGATTTAAATCGTGCTAACCCTGACTTACTGTATAATTATATATACATGGTTTCCTTGCACCTGGAAAGTCATGGAAAATCATGGATTAAGACAATGGATTAATTTTGTCATGGAAAGTCTTGATTTTTCAAGTAAAATGAGTAAAAGTCATGGAAAGTCATGGATCCGCTAAACTACCGATTAAAAAAAATGCATTGAATTGTTTCTGTTTTTACTTGTCATTTGGCTGAAGTTACTGAGTTTGGTATTTATGTATTATCCTATTGACCAAGTAAAATTTGTTCACCAAGGAAACTCAAAGCAAGAAAGCTTAATGGGTGGGTAAATGTATATTATTCTGGTTTTTTTTTTTCTTAAATTGTAGATGAAAATTTTATTAATATAATAATAATTATTTTTTAATAAAAATTAGTTAAGATATTTTGCACAAAATATAAGTTTATCTCTAGGGATATTGTATATAAATGTTATAGGGTTATATTTGTCTATTATTCATGGTCACCTGGATAATACCAAATTGGAAATATTTTGATTGAAAATTTGCTATATGATTAAACTTAGGTATGTAGATACAACAATTTATTTTTATGTATGTGAGTTTATTAACACTTTTAAAGTAAGTTTATAGTTTCTTATGATAAAATTCCTGTAATTTCTCTAAAAGCAAATATTTTATTTGTATGTACATCAGAAGTTTTATTCATATATACTTTAACGAAAGCTTTTTAAAGTCAAGGAAAATGATCTGCTAAACCAGGGAAAGTCATGAAAAGTCATGGATTTGAAAAATTTTATTTGTGCAGATACCCTGTATATAACTGCAGAATGAGGTATCATTCATTCTCGGTAGATTAGTTGTTATTGAGTCTTTTTAACGTACAGATATTCAATACAAAGAGTTGTTATTTGCTTTTAAACAGCTTCATTCCATAATGTTAATCTTTATTATGTACATGCATGAAGAATGAATTGTATTTGATTTTATAAAATTTTTATTCATGGATTTTTAGAGTTTTATATAATACCTTTCAATATTTTTATTAGTTAAATTTTTTAAATGTTTTAATCTTAATGTTTAAAATAAAAATGAAGTCATTTTGAATAAAAGTATTTTTAATAAAGGTATTTATACATTCTATTTTTTAGTTCAAGACTTTTCAATCTTCCATCTTGGATTTTAAGAAACAGTACTGATCCACAGATTGAAGGGGTATGTATGATGATTATTTAAAAAAAATTCTGCTGTTGATGTTTAATCTATTTTTTCACCTTACACACACACATATATATATATATTAAGCTTTTTATGAATTTAAAAATAACTAAAATAACTAAATTTTAATCTTGGTAGTTATTACTGATCATTTACTTGACCATTTTCGAACACTTGGATTGTTGTTTATAATTTTCTGTTTCTACTTGATTATATTGCCTTAGAATTATAATTAGTTTGTTACTCATAATAAGTGGTAAGAACTAGAAAAGAACATGTATAGAGATATCAGCTGATATCTGATATATGGAGCATTCTTATCTGCCAGATAGGATATGTGAATATTTTAGTACCAAATATCTAGTGCCCTGCTTTAAAACTTTTGTTATATTTTATGCCTTATATTTCAAAATAACAAAATACAAAATATTTGGTATATAATTTTAAAAATAAATTTAAAATATATTAAAATTTAATTTACAAGATCTGTAGTTTTATATATTTATTAACTGCTTTGCGCCCAGCCTTCAGTCTGGGTTTTAAAATATTTCGATGAAAGATTTAGAACCTCTATTAAAGATAATAAGACGTATTGATAGAAATGCTATGGGATAATTCATTTCCGAGATTGGATGTCATTTAGTACTAATGTTTTATGTACATAAAAATTAAATTTTAAACAACAAAACCTATAACGAAAACTTTTTCTTTAAAAAATGGCAATTGTGAAATAAAAACAAATTTGATAGAACATGGCAATTTGTAATTATTGAAAATAAAAATCATAACATATAACAGAAAAAATACTAACTTCTTAAAAAATTTGAAAAAGTAAAATAAAGATTTACATATTTTGATGGAAAAAAAATTAAGCTATTAAAAATAAAGTGATTTTGATACTGGGATATTTCAGAGAGAAAAAGTTATTGCGTATGACAAATAGTTGTAACATTGGCAATAAATGGCATGACTCATTACATATTTTAATTAATATATTTTTAACTGATTCTAATTATGATATTTTAATGGTGGAAAGAGTATAAGCTTTCAGAGGATTGAGCGAAGTAATGCATCCAAATATATTTGTGTTTATAAATGCATTTATTTACACTCTAATTTTAATGTTATATATATACAAATATGTTTTAAAGAAATATATCAAAAGTAAGGTCTTGAAAATATCTTCAAGAATATAATAAATTACTAACAAAGCTACCAAAATGTGCTGCAGTTTAAATTTTCCAAACAAACAACGGTTTGGCAGGATAGGCGATAGTTGTTCTGCATTCTGTAAAAAATTAAGCACAATATTGTCATGAAGATTCAAATGAACACACTGTTTAGCCTAACAAACGAATTTATTGAAGCAAAGTAGCAACTTGCAACTTTACAAGATCAAGAAGTTGCCTACAACTAGTGGGTATCAGCTTTCATACCCAAACATAATATTTGAGAAATAACTAGTTTACATAATAAAGAAAGATCTAGAATGTTTGAGAACATAAGGCAACAATAAATAACATTTTAAAATTAAAAATCCATATTTTGGATTAACTGCCATGGCGAGCACCAAACCTGCAAACTTTGGGTCTGGATCTCGCGCTCTGATCTATTGAGCTCATTGGCAAAGCTTCTTTATGTGGCAATATAATAAAGTCTAAATATAAAGGGGAAAAAAATCTAAGTTCGTTGTAACTCAGAAGCACAATTTATAAACTGTACACCTATGCTTTTATCAATATGAGTGACAATGAATTAATCAGTACATGTATGGATTCAACAGTCAGAGGGTTAATAAGGTGGCATATTCATTTCTTCTTATGTGTTTCTTTTTGAAAGACAGTTTTTTAAAAATAAAATTGTATTAAATGATTTTCTATGATATATTAAATTGTTGGTTTATATATTTAATATTTTCTCTTAGGGTATTATTCTCTCTGAAACTTTTCCATTTTGCTTGCACAAATCTCGTTAAGAAACTTAATTGGTGACACACAATCATTATTATTGAATTTTGGCATTACTGTTATTATGTATAGAAAAAAGATGTGAGTGATAAGAAATGACCATCACCTGTTTTGAAAATGTAGCAGTAAAAGTTTATCAGTGGAGATATTCCAAACATACTGACTGCTCTCAGAGAAATAAGAGACATTAATAACTCTGGAAACTCCGCAGATTGCTCTGAAAAATAACAAAACTTTTGAACAGCTAAAAGATCACAATTCAGTAATCAAATAATGCTGAATATATTACACTTTTCCAGGATTGGCATGATTTAAATAAGTTGATTTAAATCGGTTGATTTAAAAAAAAATCATTGATTTAAATCATTTTTTTTTTTACACTTCTTTTAAAACCCATATTCCAAAGACAGGAGAATTGGGAATCAGTCAGCACAGTAATACCAAGAAGTAAATAAGTGTAAATAGATAACATGTGCTTTCCAAGAATTGAGGTGTTGTTATCAGAAAGTATGTAGCAGGGGTACTACAATTATTGATTATGACTGGTGGAATTCATTTTATGTAATGGGAGGTAAAGCGAGTATTACAGAACTTGAAATCTAGTTTGTCTACCCAATAACAACAGCCGTGGCTTCGTCTGCTGGAATGGAAAGACAGTTTTCTTTTTTTTGGTATCTAGCCTTCGTAACCAATTAGGAGTGGATAAAGCATCAAAGCTAGTGTTTTTATTGAAACAAATCCATAATTTGGTGCTTAAAAAAATATTGAAATGTGATTTTTTTAAATAAATAGTTTTAGTTAAAAGAATGTTTAATTTGTTCTTTAAATTGACATCTTATTTAGTTTGCACTATCCAGTTATAAAATAATAGAATGTATATAGATTAAAATTTATATATTTAATTTTAGGTATCAGTGTGTAGAATATACTAGATACATAGATGTTACTTCTTATAACAAACTATTCTATGTATGTTTAAAAAAAAATGAAAAACAACAATTAAAATTAGTATTTAGAAAAAAATCAAAGAAATCCGATTTAAATAAAATAAATCTGATTAAAAAAAATTTTTTTTTTAAATCATGCTTTTTTCGTAACCTTGCTTTTTCCACATAGTAATACTGCATGTGAGAGCATTTTCAGTACTGTGCAGAAAAACCAAACTGAATTTAGATCAAATTTGAATAGACAAACTCTAGAATCCCTGATGATAAAAAAATGTAAATATTATGATCAGGGTCAATGTTGTTTCAAGAAACACTTTTCTGAAAAATAAGTTGTTAAAGCTTAAAAAAAAGCTACTTATTCATTCTTAAAAGCATAAATTAAAATTTTTCCTTTATAATTTATTACTGTTTTTTTTTTAAATTTAATTTGCTCAATTTTAATTTAGAAACCAATAAAATATGTAATTATATATAATTTGTTTTGTTCATTATGCATGTAATTAGCATGTGAAAATTTAAAATTATGCTGTTGCTTCTGACAAAGGTTCCTGAATGTTGGCATGTCTGATATTCTATTTGGCATTAGTTGTATCATTTATGGTGACTTTATTGCTCACACCAGTGAAGTGAAAGCATACTAAAATAGAAGTTTAAATAAATAATACCATTAATATTATATTTAACTAACAAATTTTGGTTTTTTGATACAATTATTTTTTTCCATAATTTTAGGAGCTGAGGGATTGTAATGGAAGAGTGTTTGTGGATAGTTGCCCTGAGTTTTGTCCTCCAGAGGTAATATTTTAGCTATAAATTTAGACAATTTTGTATCAGGCATATTTTTATGAAATTGCTTTTCTTCTTTTTACATCAGCTTCAATAGCTGTCACAAATTGCTTTTTAAGCCTTTTTTAATTATATTTTACAAGTGAATGCAATTTCAGTTTTGTTGTTAAAAGTTATTTATGCTAAATAATTATTAAGTATTTCCTAGTAGTACATACAGGCTTGCAATTCTGTCACCTTTAGTCGCTTTTTTTACTCTTGATCACTTTTAGTCACTTTTTTCATGGTGTATCACGGGGTCCGACAATGTAATGAATTGTATTTTGTTCTTAGTGCTAGTGCTATGATCACTCAACACGACCAAATCAAAACCAAAACGACGAATAAAATTCCAAAAATGTGATGCTCTAATTGTTTTTTTCTTATTAAAATGTAATTAGTCATATGGTTTCCAGAATTTAGTGATTTTAAAAAGTTGCAAAGAAGTTCCTGAAATGTACATTTAATACATTAAAGTAACTTACGTCAGAGCACACATTTCTCTATTTCTTTTACTTCACAATTTTTGTTTAGACACTCTATTATAGCTATGTACATATTACATAAAACATCATTAATATGTGCAGAAAATTGTGATTATAAAATTAATGTATTGTACGTATTCAAATCTAATTTATAGATATTCTTGAATAAAAAGCAATGTTGAATTGTGTTAAACAAAATTTTTAACCTTTTTTTGTATTTGATGCTAAAAATCATGTCTTACAGGAATCATTTGATTTAGAGTTAAAATAAATAGAAAAATCTTAATAATAGCATCTGTAATCAAGAGGAGAAAAAAATCGCTTTTTTTTTTCAATGTTTAGTCACTTATTCTGTATTATTTGTCACTTTTCTCACCTTTTTGAAAGTACCTCAGCAGTTGCAAGCCTGTACATATATTACTCTTTCACAGGAATTTTTTATACTAGCCATCTTCATTTTGGTTTCAAATAGTCTTTCATTTTCACTATAAAAAACAAAATTAAAAATATAAACATTGATCCTGTATACTGTTATTTAAAAAGAAAATTTGTGATAAAAAACAATAACTTATTGGAAAGATTTTTACCTTATCATGTCATGTTGTATTTAAGAAACAAAAATTAATATAATACAATTCTTGAACATAGTAAGAATTTACATAAAATATTTTAATAGGTAAAGAGATACAATGACAACATTTTAAAGATAAAATTAGACAGTTTTGTATCAGACATATTTTTATGAAATTTCTTTTCTTCTTTTTACATCAGCTTCAAAAACTGTCATAAATAGCTTCATAAAACCTTTTTTATTATATTTTACAAGTGAATGCAATTTTAGTTTTGTTGTTAAAAGTTATTTATGCTAAATATAATTATTTCCCAGTAGTACATATATTACGCTTTCACAGGAATTTTTTATACTAGCCATTTTCATTTTGATAGGTTTCAAATAGTCTTCCATTTTTACTATAAAGAACCAATATATATATTTGCCTTCTTTTTTTTTTACTATAGCATTTTTAAACCCCAGAGGGAATTGCTCTATATAATCCAGACATACTCAAATAAATGCATAGATAGCTACTTATTTTTAGGTTATATCTTTTACAAATTTTGTAAACTTCTGTTATTAAAATTGTGTATCTATATTTCCTTTCTGTAGGAGTACATCATTGATTTTTCACAGATAGATGTTATATTAATATCTAATTATCAGAGCATGATGGCTCTTCCTTATGTGACAGAGGGTACTGGTTTTAAAGGTGTTGTGTATGCTACAGAACCTACTCTTCAGATTGGAAGGTAATCTGTTAATTTTCTCTCGTCTTATATAACTCTTTATATATATACATATTTGTTATGTTGAACATAGATTTTGATAGCCATTATGATTATGATAAAAAAAAAAATTGATCCAGTAAATGATGATATCCAAAAAGCTTAATAACTGATGAACTTGGGTAGTCATAGCTAAAATAATCTTCTACAGGGTTCCCACGGTCCTTAAAAGTCCTTATAAACTCCTTAATTTTTATCAGAGGTCCTTAAAAACTCCTTAATTTTGAAATTGGAACTTTATCAATTTCTTCCATAGAAAGATATAAAAGAAAAAGTAGCTGACTTACAAAACTTGAGCGAAAAAATTTCTGATATAAAAAAAAGAAATTTGTTGAACTTTCAAAATGAAATTATTTATGTATGGGAATTTGCACAGTTGGAAATTTCTTTGTAAATAGTAAATAAACGCTTGTTAAAGTTCATAACATTCTTTCACTTTTTCTAGCCAAAAGTGCAGTATTAATAGTAAAGGAAAACCTCAAATACATATATGTTGTCAGTATATTACTGTGGTAATTCAAAATTCCTTTCCTTGATATCCTTCAAAAATTATGAAAGTACTTTTAGCTTATTAGTATTTTTTATTTTCACAAGCAAGAAAACTTATTTGACAAATAAACACTCAAAAGACTGTAGATGTACATTTTTCAAAATTAGTTTTTGTCAAATGGATTTATCTTATATTAATATTTATACACTTTTAAAAACTCAATTCTAAAATATTGTAGGGCATTTATCGAACATGCCTTGTCTGGTTCATAATCGTTAAAATATGTTCCTCAGAAAATAGGGTTTATGTTGTTATGCTGTGTATTTCAAGTAGGTCCTTATAAAAAGTTATTTTGGTCCTTAGAAAGTCCTTAATTTTTCTTCTGGAAAAAAGAGTGAAAACCCTGTTCTATTTTCCAGAACTAAAATGTAAAATTATTTATCACTTACAATTTAAAGTTAGTTCTTGGCCATTTCTTTTAAATGCATTATGCTCATGTGTTGCATCTGCATCAGGGTTGTATCAGTTTTAACCGTCCTGGTCAATATCAATTTTGGCCAGTTTTGACCACTGAAATTTGCTTTTCAATATATTTAATACTAATCGAACATAGTTTAGTAGCCTATGATAAAGGCAAGTTACATTTGTTAAAAATGTCATAATATAAATAACACCAGCAAAATTTTGCAAGTATTTGTAACAAATTTTGTAGTTGTCGCTAACTTTAAACGATTTTGTAATTTATTTTGGATTGCTCCGAACTTTGAAAATAATCTTTCGATAGATGAAGAGCTGGCACAACAGTTCATTAGATATATTGTAAAATCAAGCTAGGAAGGGATCCAACATTTCCTTTACTGGACCTGAGCCTGTCCTTGGTATTGCTCTGGGGTCTATTAGGAATTCTGTTTTCAGGCATTTTAGGCACCTTCAGTATTCCAAGTGGTTCATTGGGAATGGTCACAGGCAAGCTAAAGGGCTTAATCGTGACTGCCCCAGCTTGTGTAGTAAGGAGCTCTTGTCGCTTCATAGGAAGGGCCTGAGGAAGGCAGTTGGTCTTCTTACTGGTCATTGTGCCCTCAATAGGCACCTCAACATAATGGAGATTAGCTCTGATCCCTTGTGCCGTGGCTGCCGTCTTGAGGATGAGACTGCTCGCCACATTTTGTGTGATTGCGAGTATTTCTCGGCTCTTAGGTTTGAGCACCTCGGTCGCCACCTCCTTGAGCCATGGGAGCTGCAGGACATTCCTGTCAGTTGTCTGCTGAGATTTGCCTCAGCTTGTGGCCTTTTCTCTTAGGCACACTTGGCTCGTGTTTTGTTCTTCTTGGGGTTGGGTACAATAGACCTCTGATCGCAGTGCCCTGCTCTTGGGAAATCCCCCAAGAGCTGCCCTAAAGGCGATTTCATTCATTGTAAAATCAACAAATTTTATGTTAATACCTTTAACCTTCATTGCTGCCCACCAGGCATCAGATCCAAGTGTTATCGTTTACACTTTTTTAACAATTTTAATTGTAAAATGTCATTTTATTTGTTTTAATTTTAAAATTTATGCTTTTAACTACCACTTATGTTTTTAACTGTAACTTACATTTTATGTTTTTTACTGCAACTGGATTACATTTTTACAATTACATGTGCATGGGTCATTTTTAAAATTCAAACATTCTTATTATATTGTATAAGCATGTTAAATCTCATGATCTTGTTAGTGTAATATTTTGTTTAAGTGCACTACTATTTTTATTGCTTATTAAAAGTCACTTCTAATTACAAAAGATATAATATATTAAAATTAAGACCATTTAAAACTATTTTTAACAATTCTGACCATTTTTGACCAGTTTTGGATGATTAAAAACACTTTTATCCAGTGTCCTGGTCAAAATCAGTTTTGACCGGTCAAAATTACAACCCTGGTCTGCATTGTAATCATGTACAAGAAAGAAGACAGTGAGAAAGCTGTAATGATTCAAAATATAAAAAGTAAAATTGTTGATATAAATTTATCTCTACGCTGATGCTCTGGTAGAATTACAGGTGGATGTTAAAGCATTCTGAAATACTTACATAATATCTCTTTTATTATTAATAAAATTTTTTACTGAATTAAGATGAAAAATAAATGCTAGAGAATGATTATTTCTCATATTTTTTTTGTCATTACTTACATTCATACATACATAGTGTTGTTCAATGAGTAATAAAAATATATTTATGCAGAAAACAGATTATTATTACTAATCATCATTTGCATGTTATTTTTAAATGTGTAATTAATGTGTGAGAGCATTGTATTTGTCTAAAATTTTGTGTACTCTTTAAACACAGTGAAAATTTCTTTTCGGGAGTTGTTTCAAAATTGCCTTCATACATGCTATTTTATGTTCTGTTTGTTTCTTTACGAGCTTTTAAGAGGTGTTACATAATTTATAGGTATTTACTATGGTAATTAGACATACCATTCACTGTTGAGTCAAATATTTTTCTAAATGAAGGTCAAGACGTCATCTGTCTCTAGAAATTTTTTTTTAGTCTTCTGAACTTTAAAAACATTTTAATCATGTTAGAAAATCTAACATTGTGATAATTATAAATTTAACATGATGAATTATACATTTTAACATGTTGACTGTCAACTACGAGATAACTCGTAGATTGCATTCTTTTCTAGGATGCCAACTACGAGTTATCTCGTACTGTGTTTATTTGCCATTTTTGTGCAGCTGTGAGTAAACTTGTAGTATATCAGTGCTAATATCAATAGATGGCTTCTGGGAAAAGAACAAAAATTTAACACTCTTGGAAAATAAATAATTCAGGACTTTGTTAAATTTCTGCCCACAAATTATTGTTTGCATTTGATGTTGCCGCTTACGAATCATCGTCATTATCTTCAGATTCTGGATCAACTTCAGGTTCGGAGTAGACTTTATCTTCACTATCATTTGAATTTTCAGGAGGTTCATAATCGCTACTATCGTTACCATCCTCGTCAAAAATCCCGTTAAATTCTGAATTCCTTAGATTTGCGTAGTACTCGATTTCATTTTGAGTCAGTGGTCTTTTCTAATCCATATTGAGTTCCTAGTGGTTTAGCACTAGTGTCTGGCAAGAAGGTCACCGGTGACACCCACCATGAAAACTACTTCAAACATGATTTTGTAACTCATTTTATCTGCGGCAAATAATATTTCAGCATAATATCCATTGCTTAGTGAAAACAGGGTTCCCACGGTCCTTAAAAGTCCTTAAGAACTCCTTAATTTTAGCTTTCATTTTTAAGGGCCCTTAAAACTACTTAATTTTCATCAAAGGTCCTTAAAAACTCCTTAATTTTGAAATTGGAACACTATTAATTTATTTCAACGAAAGATATAAAAGAAAAATTTGCTGAATTACAAAACTTGAACTAAAAAATTTCTGATACAAAAAAAAAGAAATCTGTTGAACTTTCAAAATGAAATTATTTATGTATATGAATTTGCACTGCTGTAAATTTTTTTGTAAATAGTAAATAAATATTTCAGTTCAAAAGAAAGTTCATAACATTCTTGTACATTTTCTAACCAAAAGTGCAGTATTAATGGTAAAGAAAATCCTCAAATACATATATGTTGTCAGCATATTATTGTAGTACTTCAAAATTCCTTTCCTTGATATCGTTAAAAAAATATGAAAATACTTTTAGTTTATTAATACTTTTATGGTCACGAGCTAGAAAACTTTTTTGATAAATAAATAATCTTTCGCATACTGAAAAGGTTTAAAGTATGAATTCAGCTGTCCTTTTCTAATAGCTAACAGTCATGCAGATTTTAATTAAATGAAGGATGGGAGTTGTAGATATTTCAGTTACATATGGAAGTTTAATTTACTATGGATTGAATGTAATAGAAAAGTCTAAAACTTTCTTCTTTCCCAGCAATGTCGTGTATAATCAGCTATTATATAGTAACATATATATATACCAGAGTCCTTTTTAAACCCTCAGAAAGTACTGTTTATAATATTGTATTTTATTCACAGGTTATGTTTAGTTTGACCACTAAAAACTTTTTTCAAAATTAGTTTTTGTCAGATAATTTATCTTATATTAATTTTTATACATTTTTAAAAACTTAATTCTGAAATATTGTAGGGTATTTATTGAACATGCCTTGTCTGGTACATAATCCTTAAAATATGTTCTTCATCAAATATTGTTTATGCCGTTATGTCGTGTATTTCAAGTAGATCCTTATAAAAAGTTACTTTGGGCCTGTGAAAATTCACGTTGGCATCTTTGGTAAACCATCAAAAATGTGTCTGTCAGTCAATGTGTTAATTGAGTATTCAAATAATTTTTTTATAGTGTTAATCAAATTAAATTATTAGCTTCAATAAAAAAAAATTCTCTAATTAAATTGTAAAATAAGTAGTCTTTAGTTTCATTAAATGTTTTTTTCTTGATTCATTAGCTTTTCTTAATCCTATACTATAATACGAGGAATGGTTGTCAAGTCGAAAATCGCCCCAGAATTAATAAACTGTAGTAAACTTGGGGATCTGGGGTTTTTGGTCACGAGGAATCGATTGGCGCTGGTTTTGACGCGCTAAGGTCACGTAGTTCGGCGCTACAGATAGGGCCGGGTTCGAACCCCGGTGCGGGCAAACTTTTTTCTCATGCGTCCAAACCAAGTGAAAATTGGTACCCGGGGGTTTTCGACCACGAGGAATCGATTGGCGAAATTTTTAGTTCTGACGAATTAATAATAATAAACGTCTTTATTGATTTGTCTTTTTCCTTGATATCGGTTTCCATTTTTATTTTCTATCAACTCTAAATATTAAATTAATGTAGCAAAGTATATATAACACATAAACGATATAGTAAAAAAAAAATATGCAAACAAAAATTTTGAAAACCAACCACAAAAAATTAAAAAATAATGCTTCACTAACGTGCCGAAACAACTTCGCCGTTCAATTTCCAAAGCCACACTAAACACAGAGCATATAACTTATCAAAGTCCGTCGCCGCGTTAGTGTGTAGTCGGCAAACTAGGAGGTGCCGCTCTGACGCGCCAGTGCGTCGGTGGCAGCGAACGTGTTAAGGAACTGATTTCGATTTCAAATCACCGTCAACAAAGTTCGACATTTCAACATTCATCAGATTTCAAGCTACATTTTCAACATGCAGAACGCACCTCTACATGAAATGCTTCAAGGAGCCGGAATTTTGGAACAACAAGCGATCAACTCAATTATACCCACAAACGGACAACTAGAAGATACCGTCATTGTCAGAATGCTTCTCCATTCAACACACTTCAATCTTTACACTGCTCACTTTGTACCATTTCTTTAATTGTATAATTTTTTGTTATCAATTACATTTTATTTTCTATGACTTTTCAAACTTTACCTTTGTATAGAATAGTTCCCTTTCCAAGCAACTTTGTTTAGAATAGTTTACAATGGTGTACTTTAACCGGTTATCTTTTCACTAATGATTTCACAAATTTTCTTATGGCATGTATTGTTTTGATAAATCATAATTGAAAATTTAAATTTTTGAGTTAGCTTCGATACCTGTTTTCTCCGAGCGGAGCTCGGTCACCCGGTACTTATATTAAATTTTCTGTTTCAGGCAATTTATGGAAGAACTTGTAACATTGATTGAACGAACACCTAAAATTCGGTCAGCTACTAGGTGGAAGCAACCTCATGTATTGAAGTATGTTTATTTGTTTTTATTAAAACAAAGTCTGAAATTTTCTTTTTTTCAAAATAAAATCTTCCATGCTATCACTAACCTTTTGCCTTATGAATTGAAAGACAATTGTGTGTGCCACTTTTCTCATGTATCGTGACCAGAAGCAGTTTCATCACGAGCTAAATTATGAGCAAACCAGTGGACATTAATAGTACTGCATTTACTATTTAATAAAACCACAGAATTTGATAATTATATTTCACTTCATTTTCATTAAAAAAATTAATGTTTTTATTTCACATATTATTTCAATGTTTTTGGTTATATAACAGAAGTAAAAAATTTCAGTCGTTTAAATATATTCTATGTAGAATTTATTGCATGAATAACCTATAAGTGAATAATGTATAATATTAGTCAAAATTTTGTAAGGGGTATAATTTTATTACTAATATGAGCTTTTCACTTTTTTGGCCAAAAAGAATCATCATGTGTCTAATACAAGCTTTTTCCTTTTGGCCAGACAGAATCATCACGTGTGTGATACGAGGTTCTGATTTTAGGCCCAGCAGTACGATCATGTCTCCCATACGTTGTTTTAAGGCAAAGGGTTAATGAGTTTAGTTTATATTGGAAAATTACTATAGCATTAATAGTAATAAATTGTAAGATCTTAACATAAACTGAACGGGAAATTTAAAATTTTTTGGTGTATTATTTATATTTTGGATTAATTTCTTTTGATTAATCATGTCTTGTTTATGAATATTGTTATTAGAGTTACTGTATTAGAATTTAGTAAATGGTGTTATTATTTATATAAACAAAATTAAGTACTTTAGAGAATTGAAACTAAATTAAAATATTCTACAAGGATGAAGCAAGTTTAAGATCGTAACACGGGAAAAACAAGAGTGGTTATTTTGACAGCAAACAAATTTAAAATTCTTATATTTTCCTTGTTTATTTTTTGATTTCCCGTGTGTTCATTAACTTTTCTCAATCATTAATAAGAATGTGCAGATAAAAAATATTTATTTTCACACATTATTGAAGTCATATAAGCATTTGTTCCAAGAAAGGCTGATTTGATCATTTTAGCTGCAGAACAAATATCTCAGCCTATGTTGATTTTTACATTCCATTTTTAATTCTTTTTGATGGAAGTGGTATAAATAAAAAAGAGTTGGTTCATAAAGTACATTAGGTATTTCGCTGGAACTGTATATATGTATTGATTATAATGTCTGAAATAGGAAATATTTCTATAATCCAAAAGTAATATTTTCTTTATAATTTCTTGTATTAAATACTGCACTTTGATTATTAACTATTTATTGCTAACTCAATTTTTTACTTGTTAATATATATTTATTTTAAGCTATCAGTATAATTAAAAATTTGATTTAAAATGTTAAGTTAAAGGTTTTACTCATTTTTACTATTACCTAAAATTTATTAACATTTACTCCCTTTTTTAAGACATGATGAAGCCTTTATGCTAAAATATACTAAAGCTAATGGGATTAAATCACAAAATTGAGTATGAGTTGATAATAAACATCTATTTCATAGCTACAAATAGCCAAACAATGGCCGAAAGATTAGGGTACTGGCCTTCGGTACCGGAGTTCATGGGTTCGAATCCCACAGTGGTGTGGATGTTTGGAATTGGCTTTAAGCAGTAGGTCCCAATCTCATTAGCCCTTGTGTTGCAAAAGTAGACCGTAGCGCTCCAAACCAAACCATAGCTACAAACAAGCTTCTTCATCAGCCTCATTTATGGTTAGAGAACAAATGCTGGCTATAAATTTCTACTTTATTTTGTTCTTTAAAGATGTTATCTTTTCTGTATTTTTAGTATAACCTTATTTTTAAGTTAATGTGATGATTTATTCTACAGAAATCTACCACCTCCTCTTAATGAAGCACTAAAACCCAGATCTTGGAAACAAGTTTATTCAATGAAAGAAGTTAATAGCAGTCTTTCAAAAGTTCAAGTAGTTGGTTTCGCCCAAAAGCTGGTAATCGATATTTATTATAGAGGGTTATGTATATACCAGAAACTCTTCTTTTTATGATAAGGTTTACCTGTTTTTTGTCTTTAGAATTTTCGCTTTAACCACTTAGGCATATGATTACTTATGTTGTTGAAAATCCTGTTTGTTTTTAAGAATCTTCAGTAAACATAGTATAGTTTGATTTTTGTCTTCAATACTGTTTTTAAGTTCATACTAACTTCTAAACTCTTCTATGAGAAAGAAAATTTGGCTAAATGAATTATTCCCCCAAACTTATGAAACATGTATGCAATCATTGTCAAAATTGATAGTATTGAAGGGCTTGACTAAAGAACTGGGTTCTGCCGCCAACTTGGCAATAGTGGTTTTAAGTGTGGTTACCTAACATTTTCTAATCTTGCTGTGTCCAAACAATCTGTATCTATATTATAATTTATATGATATTTGAATCCAACTCTCTTTGTGTAACTCTTTTCTTATATATTAATAGTGTGCAATGCTTAAAAAAATTAGGTATAACAACCATTAACTATGGTTGATTTTCAATAATTTGGAGCTGTTGTATTTTGTGTAAACTGTTAAGGGATTAATTGCCCATAAATATAAATGTCCAGTTTTCAAGTCGTTTTCTTTAATTAAGAGTATATAATTCTATTACAATGGCGCACTGTGCATTAATAAAGTAGCCAGAAAAGCAGGAAATACAATGTTTGGATGGATTACCTTTGTTCTTTAGTAAATATCACCAATATTTTTACGAAATTTACCAAGGGAAACCCAATTCTTAAGTAATTCCATACTGAAGATTTGTTTGCTTTAGAATTCAGAAGTAATTCTCATAATTACTCAAATAGCATTCCAAAGAATAGAAAACTTGAACACAGCTTCTTTATACAGACAGATTATTTACATTACACAGTTTCTGTCAATCTCAAAACTTCACACCAAAAAGATTGGTGTTAACAACTTGTATTTTCAGTTCTAACTTATTCAATGTGAAAAAGAATAGAATGAAAGATATTTAATGTTGCCAATTGCAATACTATAAATTCTGAAATAAAGATGCATTTAAATAGCTAATTCTGGAATAGATATTTTTTGATCTGTTATAAAAAATATTACAATTTGTTTTTAATTTTTCATTATAAGTAATTTAATTTGAAATTTATCATGTGTAAATTTTTTAAGCTAAACTTAGAAATTAAGTTGAAAAGTAGTAATTATTCCGGGAATTATTGTAAATTAAAATGTATATTCTCTCAAAATTTAACAAAAAGCAATATTTTAAGAGTATTAGTATTTTGTTGAAAAAAAAATTTAGTTTCATGATTTAAAAAAATTTGAAATAAATGACCTGAAAAGTGTTAAGATTTTCAACATCTGTTTTTTGCCGAAAGATGGCCGATTGGTTAGGGTGCTGGTCTTCCGTACCGGAGTTTATGGGTTCGAATCCCACTGTGGCATGGATGTTCGTAGCCATTCGGAATCGGCTTTAAGCTGTAGGTCCCGGTCTCATTAGCCCTCGTGTTGCAAAAAGTAGACCGTAGCACTCCAAACCAAACCAATCAACATCTGTTTTAATGATACACATACACACGACACACACATGTATACATGTGTTTGCACTAATATTATTTTTGTGGACAAACTAAATGTGTTATTTCTAGTTAATATTTAAAATATTATTAACTTTAGAAAAGTATGTCTGTAAACTTTATGCAATTTATGATACACTTTTTTAAAGAATAAGTATCAATTTTTTAATTTTATTTGAACTGTACACTACAGGGTTTAAAATATAAATTCGTTTTTATGTAAATAGTTTATATTTGTAACAAAAGTGTAACATTAAAATAAATTCATTTGGAATTGTTAAAACAGGATAGATTTTCTGTTTTAGGATGTTTTTGGTGCTCTTAAGATATCAGCTGTGAGTTCTGGCTATTGTTTAGGTAGCTGTAATTGGACACTCTGGACAGCCCATGAAAAGGTTTGTTAATAATTAATTTTATGTGTTTGATTCCCCGTTAAATTTGATATATATTTCATGCATCTTTTAATTTGATAGTTATAATAAAGAGTTATATTAAATTCCTTTTATACTGACCATAGTTGTAATTAGTTTTATTTCTGCAGTTGTTGTTACTTGATTTCAATATTTTATTTATTTTTTAGATTGGATACATTTCTGCATCGTCTACTTTAACAACACATCCCAAGCCTATGGAACATGCTCCATTAAAAAACTTTAATGCTCTTATATTGAGTAGTTTAACTCAAACCCCTCTTGCTAATCCAGATACAATGCTTGGAGAACTTTGTGTTACAGTTGGTAAGTTCTTTTATAAACTTACAATGTCAAGAATCCTTTATCTCCTTTTCAATTAAGGTATCTGTCTACATTGAAAACATCATTTTTTGCCAAAAATAATATTTTTTTATTTCTTTATTGTAAAATTTCAACTTTTAGGCTTCTAAATCTGTTTTTGTTTTGTCTCTATGGCATTTTAAAGAAAAGTTACAGCTGTGTAAACATCAGTAACAGCTGTCAAAATGAAATGGAAGTAACAACTTTGGAACCAGAAGTTGTGAATTTAAAGCCTTTTAAAGAGCATTTTATGGACAAAACTTTTTAAATTTTTACGAAGTTTAGTTTAAACATATTTCTAGTATATTTAATAATTAGCAACTTGGCAACTAGAAAGTTTTGAGGCAAGAAAGTGTGAGGGAATTTTAAATATGTATTTTAGATTTTTAATAGTTAAAGTTGCTTTTATAAACTTCAAATGCGTTTTTCCCAGAACGGTATTTTTAATAAAATGTTGAAACTTGAAACGTGATTTCTCAAAAAGTTCTTAAAATATTTTGTTGAAAATTATTGTGAATGCTTTTGATATAATATTTACTAGTGAACGCCCTAAAAGCTTTAAATTTGGATAATTTTTAATGATGTTACACTCATAGTTAGATAAAAAGGTAATGAAAATTCGTTAAAAATTCAATGTGTATGATTTTGAAGGACCAAAATTTTTTACTAAATGTAAATTAAGCAAAGATTTTAGGTGATTCACTAGTCCAGTGTATAAGAAATGTGTTGCATAAAAAAATATTGAAATAATTTATTAAAAAATTAGACCTTTTGAAAAAACCTGATTTTTTTTTTTTTTTTTACTAAATTTTCTTCATTTATTAGAAATTTTATAAAAACTTCTCCAGGAATAAATTTTTTAAGTGCAATTCTCTGTGATAATATAAAAAATAAATCTAAAAATGTAAAAACATGAACTGGTTTCTATGTTTAAAGAAAAAAGTTCTCCAAACGTAGACGGATACCTTAATATTGTTTATGTGATGTAATACTATCAGTACAGAGAGTAGACGTGTGAGTTACACAGACTGATTTAACCCAGGTTAAAATACTTGTCAAATAAAAAAGTGGGGGACATATATTCTAATTAGTCTTTTAAAGATTTCTACAAATGTATAACAAGTGTTTATAGCTTATAGTGCACAACTGTGCTGACTTTTCACAAATAATCAGCTTACTTGAAAAATAATTACATGCGTTAGGATGAACTCTGGCAATGGTTGCAGTATTCATTCTAATTAAAATTGAAATTTTTTTTACCTCCAACTCTCCATATATATCTGGAGTGTGTCTTGAGTTTGCAAACATCAAATACAATATGTTTCTTCCTTAGTGTTTGTCATCCAAAGGGACTTCTCTTATCCATTAACATGTTTGCCGTCTTTAACACGGGTGAAAGTCACTGGCAAATTTGCACATGCCTGTCTCACATAGGTGATCTTGTATCTCCTGTTATTTTAATTTTAATATGTGAGATTTGTACTATTAAAAATAGATAGGGTAGATTATAGTTAAATTTATTTATCATAGATGGCACCACTATGTGGCATTTTTCTTGTGTAAACCACATGGAGCATTTTGATTTAAATATTGATTTGAATTTTTGATTATATTTTTCATTATTTATTGTATTTTGATTATATTTTAATATTGATTTAATTTTTGATTTAATTTGATTTTAATATTTTGAAATTCAAAATAAACATGTTATCAAATTGTTTATACTTTGTGTAATATACTTATTTATATATATATAAATTTTACCCCAACTTCCTGATTTCTAGTCGCTATATATATATATTTACAATGTATATAAATGTGAGTACAATTATAAAAGAATTATAAATGTCACTTGAAATCTTACATCTTTCATTATTTGCAATTTCATTGACGATATTATACATGCAACTTGTTGATGTGCATTTTAATACATTTGTCATTGGCTGATGGACCCAACTGACTTTGTAAGCATTTATTACTCAATTGTAAATTAATTCCAGGTGCTAATAACTGATCTTGTGTACCTCTCTTTTTTTTGCAATCTTAAATGAATCTTCATTTCTGAGAAAATGTGGATATAATATATGAATTTATCAATGATTTTTTTGGTTCTTCTAAAAACAATATTTTGTTAGTTTTTTTTCATTTCATTCGTTAATGATGTTCAGGAAATAAAAGCATTTTGCTGTCTGAGGCATTCATAAATTTAAATATTTCAGTGTCTTCCAAATGCTTCAATTTGCTATTTCAATCCCATCATAACATTGACTTTAAAGATATGATAGTCATTGATGGTATCAAAATCTAATGCAGGTACCATATGTGCTTTATTATCAATGACATTAATAGTGCAGGGTTCCCACAGTCCTTAAAAGTCCTTAAGAACTTCTGAATTTTAGCTTTCATTTTTAAGGGCCCTTAAAACTACTTAATTTTTCTCAAAGGTCCTTAAAAACTCCTTAATTTTGAAATTGGAACTCTATCAATTTCTTCCATGGAAAGATATAAAAGAAAAAGTAGCTGACTTACAGAACTTGAGCAAAAAAATTTCTGATATAAAAAAAGAAATCTGTTGAACTTCCAAAATGAAATTATTTATGTATGTGAACTTGCACTATTAAAAATTTCTTTCTAAATAGTAAATAAATATTTGTTAATATTCCTAACATTCTTTTACATTTTCTAGTCAAAAGTGCAGTATTAATAATAGAGAAAATCCTCAAATACATTTGTTGTCAGTATATTACTGTAGTAATTCAAAATTCCTTTCCTTGATATCCTTAAAAAATTAAGGAAGTAATTTCAGTTTATTAGTACTTTTAATGGTCATGAGCTAGAAAACTTATTTCACAAATAATCTTTTGCACACTGAAAATGTTTAAAGCATAAAGTCAGCAGCCCTTTCCTAATAGCTAACAATCATGCAGATTTTAAGTAAACAAAGTATGGAGGGATATATATATATATATATATATATATATATATATATATATCAGTCATTTCTAAACCCTCAGAAAGTACTGTTTATAATATTGTATTTTATTCATAACTTATTTTTAGTTTGATCACTAAAAAATTTTTTCAAAATTAGTTTTTGTCAAGTAGATTTATCTTATATTAATTTTTAGGTAATTTTAAAAACTTAATTCTGAAATATTGTAAGGCATTTATTGAACATGCCTTGTCTGGTTCATAATCATTAAAATAGGTTCCTCAGGAAATAGGGTTTATGTCGTTATGTGGTGTATTTCAAGTAGGTCCTTATAAAAAGTTACTTTGGTCCTTAGAAAGTTCTTAAAAAGTCCTTAATTTTTCTTCTGGAGAAAGAGTGAGAACCCTGTAGTGATATCATGTCAAAGGGCTGACTAGATCCTCCATATAATATACACTAACAGTCAATGTACTTGAAGTTAATTTTAGAGGCCTTAGAATTTGTTATTGTCTCTGATTTTATTTAGGAAAATACTGTGCTAGTCTTTACATAACTAGTAAGGAAACTCTAAATTGAATCATATTAAACTGAAAAGTACATTAGTACCTCTAGAAGTATGCTTTGGCGTTATGGTCATAAACCTATTTGTGTCTAGCTGTCATTAGTGAGCGGAATCTTACTAATGACAGTGAATACTCAGGCCTCGAACTCCTAACCGTATGGCTATGATCTGACGTCTTTGTCAACTAAACTACGACAGTTTAAATTTCCATCTAATAGTTGTTCTGACATAAATATTATAGTTCATATCCATATATTAAAAAAAAACTTACCTTTTTTTTAAAAAAAAAAAATTAGAAGTATGTATTTTCCCTCAGAGCACATTATGTTAGCATAAAAGACTAGGAATTTAATATACAAAATATAATTAACACGGGGCAATACTGGGCTTTAAAAGAAAAATTAATTTTTCTGGATAAAATTTTAAAATATCAAATACACATGAATTTTAATAACTGTGGTAAGGAATTTCCACAAGATATTTTTAAAAGTGGAACTTTATGAAACACAATTATATTTTTCATTATTTAGAATGTTATATGTGTGTAAATATTCCATAGCCTTTTGATTTTGATTCATTTTGATAGGTGAATATTTTTCTTTCAGCCATGGCTGTTCGATCTGGTGGAAATGTCTTAATACCTTGTTATCCTTCTGGTGTTACATTTGACTTATTTGAATGTTTATCTTTACATCTGGAATCTATGGGGAATATATCTGTGCCTATGTTCTTTTTATCTCCAGTAGCCGAGAATTCTTTGGCATATTCAAATATTTTAGCTGATTGGTAAGATTTTTTTCAGTACTTTTAAACTTAGTTTTAAAAACTTTTCTAAATAGTTTTAATCTTTTCAAACATTTAATGACTGAACTAGCGAATAGTAAATATCTTATTCCCCTGCTACCTGGTAAAAGATCTTTAACCCTTAAATTCCTGATTTTTAAAAACTAATTAAAAATTTTTTGGGCTTTCCTTTCTTATATAAATAATGGGGAAAATACTTTAAAAAATCATATTTTGTTTTAAATCTAGTTTATGGCTTAAAAATGCTTTGTTGCCAAACAGCAACACTGGGCCTATATTGAAAAATTAATTTTTCGTGATAAATATTTATAATATCAAACACACATGAATTTTAATAACTATGGTAAAGAATTTCTCCAAGATATTTTTAAAAGTAATTTATATTTAATCAATATATTTTTAAAAGTTGAACTTTAACAATGGGCATAAAGTTGGTGAAATAGTAAAGTCTGATTACAGCAAATATTTTTGAGTTAATTATACAAAGAACATCATAAATATGGGCTATATATGTTATCTTTTCATGTAATAACTTTACTTGAGCAATGCAGAACAAAGTAGCGTATTATTTTCAAGCCTCCATAAAAGAAAAATAATGAATAAATCTATCTGTATTCTTAAAAGAAGTAAAGGTGTCATCTATATGTTGAAAATTTGTTTAATAAATCTTCAGTATTTATTTTATTGGCAACATTAGGTATTAAAGCTTCAATATTATTCTAATAGTATTTTACAAGACTATATTGGGTATTTTGCCAAAAAGCAACACAGGGCATTTAAGGATTAAGTAGGAGAAACTATCTATTGCAACGATTATCTATTGTAAGAACCAAATTTTGCAAATTGCGGTACAAAACTTGTGTTCTATAAAAGTAACTTATGACAATGGGGGAAAGAGAATCTTGAATTTTTTTACTGTTTTATTAGTATTCAAGGGATTGAAAAAATTTTCCAAGATTTACAGATTGTGTACAGTTTTCTATTGAGCTCTTCTGAGTTGACTTTAATGAGTTGACCTTTATCTTTTAGTTCTATATTTTGTTTTGTTTTCATATCTCATTATCACATACTACTTATATGTATTTTAAGCCTTACTCATTGAATCAACAGACAATAGCAGACATGCCAACTACTCCGCTTTCATTCAGTTCTGCTAAATCATGCAACAGGGGGTAAATATGCAAGGTATTTTACTTGGTGTCATAAAAAATGCCACATGGTATTGGATGTGGTAAGCATGGAAGCTATGGTAAAAGGTTTGTCATTTTTTAAGCGTCACCTAATCCAATGAGGAGGTAGTTGCAAGTACAACTGCTACTATAAAAGACTTGAATTGTTCCTGTATTTTAAGCAAGGTTTGCTAATGTTGTATTTGTGTTAGTTTTTTTAGTAGAATGCAGACATGCTAACTACTCCAGAGTTGCTCCAGAGAAATGAGAAAATTTGATAAATCCACAAACTTCTCAGATTGCTCCGGAAAATAACAAAACTTTTGAACAGCTAAATGATTACAATCCAGCAATTAAATACAAAGTTTTTCAAGAATTAATGCTGAATACTACTCTTTTCACATAGCCTGTTAAAAGTTTTCAGTTCTGTGCGGAAAAATCAAACTGAATTTAGGTCAAATTTGAGTAGACTAACTCTAGAATCCCTCGTGATTGAAAAATGGAAATATTTGAATCAGGGTTAATGTTGCTATAAAAAAACACTGTTCTGAAAAATAAGGGTTTAAAGCTAAAAAAGGTACTCAAAAGCTTTTAAATGCATAAATTTTAATTTACCTTTTACAATTTACTACTGTGTAAATACTTTAAACTCAATTTTAATTTAGAAACCAATAAGTTATGTACTTATGTATAATCTGTAATTAGCATGTTAAAATTTCAAACTACGCTGTTGCTCCTGACACAAGTGCCTGAATGTTGGCATGTCTGGAATAGTCATTTCAGAAACTTCCTAAAATTAGGAGAGATGGTTTTGAATTTATTTTCTACTTACCCCATTTAAGGAAACTTGCATCATTTGAAAATGTTATATAAAAGATAAAGCATCATCAGACCTACATAATTTAAAATTATATATTAAATTTTTTATCCTAGGTTGACACAAAGTAAGCAGTGTAAAGTGTACACACCCGAAGAACCTTTCCCTCATGCTCATCTGGTTAAAGGAGGTAGATTAAAGGCCTATTCCAGTATTAAAGGTAAACTGAAAGGACTTCATTAATTTTTCATTTATTATCAGTTTTATTTATTTTTCATTTATTATTTTTTTTTGCCAGAATGAACTAAAATTTGGAATAGTGTAATATTTTGAATGCAGAAAATTTTGTTGTTATTTTACACTGGCTGCTATTTATATTTCTGGCCTTGGCAACAGTTAGTATTGCTAGGTGACTACAGATGATTTTAATCGAAAGTTTGATATTTTTAAACATAAATTCAGCAGACGATTTACCATTTTAGCTTTATTTGTGTTGTTGACAGTAAATTGAAAAGTTCTTCTCTTTCAAAAGATGGAATTGAATCGTGAACATTTTCGTGCCATTATTTTTCATAACTTTCGACGTGGATTGTCAAGACAAGAGTGCTTCGATGAACTTAATTCTTTATACAGCAATAAAGTGCCATCCTCCAGCACTGTAAAAAAATTGGTATAACAAATTTAATCATGGTCGATGTTCGATCCAGGACGAATCCCGTGCAAGTTGTCCAAAATCCGTTGTTGTGCCAGAAAAGATCGAGGCTGTGCGTGAACTGATAAAGCAAGATTATCATCTGACATAGCGTGAGATAAACGCGTCTTTGGACATTAGTATGACTAGCATCAATAAAATATTGCGTGAACATATGAGCGTGAAAAAATTTGTTTGTGTTGGATCCCGCATAATCTGACAAATGCTCAAAAAAAGGCTTGTGTCGATTGGTGTAAGGAAATGTTGGAAAAATATGTTCAAGGTACATCAAGGCTGTATATAACATCTACACAGGTGACGAATCATGGATCTATGCATATGAGCCGAAAACAAAACAGCAATCAACTGTATGGGTCTTCCAAGATGAGGCAAAACCAACTAAAGTTGTTCGAGGAAGAAGCACATCGAAACAAATGATTGCCTGTTTCTTCGGTATTAACGGTCATGTGGCAACAGTGGCATTAGAGCAATGCAGGACGGTTAATTCTGAATGGTACACAACCATTTGTTTGCCAAAAATTATCGGAGAAATTCGAAAAAAGTAGAAGAACAGGCAAATCATTCTTCATCATGACATTGCGAGCTCTCACACATCAACTCAAACAAAGGCATTTCTGATGGAGCGAAAGATCGAACTGATGGGTCATCCGCTGTACAGCCCTGATTTGGCACCCAATGACTTCTTATTCCCGCACATCAAAAATAAATTACATGGACAACGATTTTTGACCCCCGAAGAAGCGGTTGATGCATTCAAAATGCATGTTTTGGAGTTACCTCAATCGGATTGGAAAAAGTGCTTTGAAAATTGGTTCAAACGCATGCAAAAGTGTATTGATCATCATGGAGAATATTTTGAAAAACAATAAAAACAAATTTCGATCCTACATATTTGTTTTTTCATTATTAGGCCAGAAATATAAAAAGCAACCCTTGTAGTTATCAGTAGCCTTGGGATTTACTGTATTGATCTATAAATTAAAAATTTTTACTTTGGAACTTGATCATTGCACTAAAAACATTTATTTATGTAAAATTCTATAAAAAGTTTTATTAGTTAAAATATTGTAATTTATTTTTATTTACGATCATAAAAATTTTACATTAAAAAATTCTTTATTTTAACTGTTATTCTTTTCAGATGAAACTTTTAGTCAAGAGTTCCGCACACCTTGTGTAGTGTTTGCAGGACATCCTTCTTTAAGATTTGGAGATTGTGTTCACTTTATGGAACTTTGGGGAAATAACCCAAATAACTTCATTATCTTTACAGGTTTGCTAATTTATTCATTTACATTTATGGTTTACCTAATAATTACATTGTACACAATATAAAGCATTTTCTTCATCATTTTGCAGAACCTGATTTCCCACATTTAGAGGCTATTGCTCCTTATCAACCACTGGCAATGAAAGTAAGAAAAGTTTTCATTTCATTAAGCAATTTTTACTTTTTGCAAACAAATTATTGGGTGACCAAAAGTCTTTAGCATTTGAAAATTCAGTTATTCATGGAATAATGTAGATTGAAATGTAAAAATTGGCGTACATATGTAAAATAAACTCCTTGGTGCAACAGCCCCAAGGGGGCCAAGGCCTACGATGCCAATCTCAGTTTCCGAGACCAAGGGCCCTGGGGTGTGAGCATATGTTCTGGTTAGGTGGTCAACCTTACGCGGAACCCCCAGTGTTTAGTTCTCAAGCATGCTTGATCCTCAGTTTGTCTACCCACTGAAAGGTTAAAAGGCTGAGTCAACCGTGGCCAGTCCAAGGATTAAACCTCGGACCTGTGTTACATGCGTAAAATAACAGAAATTTTATTGAAACAACAAAAAAAGTACAAAAATAACCAACAATTGTGCTTTATATGGTAACTAAAGCCATAATTAGCATAATTATTGATTTTTAGCAAAGATAATGCCCTTTATAACAAATACTCAATATGTTGATATGGAATGCTGATGAAATATGACTTCATGAGCAGTGACTTTTCCATACATAGAAAACCTGCTAAAGTCTGTTTCTTCTTGAATGGCCAACAGTAGTAGCACTTGTGTGTGGTCGTCCACTACAAAGAGAATCATCTAAACAGCTCATGGTTTTTAAACTTCGTAATTATTTCTTCAGTTTCACTTGTCAGAAGACCTTTATCCATTCAAATAACCTTATAGCATTAGTATCATAAAACTACAATAATAGATTCTCTTTTCTGATTGTTAGATTCACTAACAATGCCTTTTCCAAGTCAACTTGTCCCAATAGCTTGTGCATCTGATTCCCTCATTTCCCACTCAATTTTCATGTAGCATCATTGATACTTTGCTTCCCAGCCCTATCTGTTAGTCATATTTTGTGCCTCTTTTTTCCTTTTAATTAAACTCTGTGTCATTTCAGGTATATTGTCAGTTTTTACCTATTTATATTTTTACACGATTTATTGAATTTTCAAATATTAACACCTTTTGGTACATATACATAAAGTATTGTAATTATATATGGGTTAAAAATGGCACCAAAGTATTGGTATCAAATATTTCAGAATTTTAAAATTTTGTAAAATCTGAAAATGATCGTTGTTTGTGTTTCAAATTTTTTTAAACTGGCAAGTTGATATATGTTCACGGCTTAATCATTACATGTTCTGATATTAAATAGATAGATGAATTTAAATGTGCATTGAAAAGAAATTTTCAAATGAAATACTTTGGTTCTGTTTCTTGTTATTTAGGTATATCTATTTCTCAGAATGTAAAGGATAGTATTGTAACTTTAAATCATATTACCTATTTAAAAGATGTTTTGAAAACATTTGACATATCTGATTGTAAAAATATTTCTACCCCAGAGGACAATAATTTTGATTATGAATACTCAGTTTAAAAAAAAAAAAAAAAATCAGTTAATGCTAATATAGAAAATAAGTTTAGAATACTCATTGGTTGTATCATGTACTCAATGTTAAGCAGCAAACCTGAATTTTGTAATTTAATCTTTATGTATCCTAAATAGATATAAAAATTATGCAAATTAGAAATTATTGTTTTTAAAAAGGGTATTAAACTATATCAAAAGTACAGTTGAATTAAAGTTAGTTTTTAGACAGAATTTGAATTCTGAAATCATTAAATTGTGTAAAAAAAGGTAAGAAAGACCCTCAAGTGATCAAATTGCAAATTTAACTAAACCTCGTAGTAAAGTATTATTTGAGAAAGTTAGGAAAATTATGTTTGGTCAGTTTTTTTTTATTTTTATCTGTAATACTTTTTTGTGTGAAACTTTTCAATAAAATTTTTGTTCAAATGTTATGATTAACATTGCAATTTATGGAAAATACATGGTTTTTGCGCACCTGGAAAGTCATGGAAAATCATGGATTTAGACAATGGATTAATTTTGTCATGGAAAATCTTGATTTTTCAAGTAAAATGAGTTAAAGTCATGAAAAGTCATGGTTCCGCTAAACTACCGATTAAAAAAAATGCATTGAATTGTTTAATTCTATTTTTACTTGTCATTTGACTGAAGTTACCGAGTTTGGTATTTATGTATTATCCTATCGACCCTATTGCCAAGTAAAATTAGTTCACCAAGGAAACTCAAAGCAAGAAAGCTTAATGGGTGGGTAAATGTATATTATTCTGGTTTTTTCTTAAATTGTAGATTAAAATTTTATTAATATAAAAATTATTTTTTAATAATTAGTTAAGATTTTTGCACAAAATATAAGTTTATCTCTGGGGATATTGTATATGAACATTGTAGGGTTATATTTCTCTATTATTCATGGTCACCTGGATAATACCAAAGTACCCTGAATTCAAATTGGAAACATTTAGATTGAAAAATTGCTATATGATTAAACTTAGGTATGTAGATACAACAATTTATTTTTATGTATGTGAGTTTATAAACACTTAAAAAGTAAGTTTATAGTTTTTTTTATGATAAAATTCTTGTTATTTCTCTAAAGCATATATTTTATTTGTATGTACATCAGAAGTTTTATTTATATATACTTTAACGAAAGCTTTTTAAAGTCATGGAAAATGATCTGCTAAATCAGGGAAAGTCATGAAAAGTCATGGATTTGAAAAATTTTATTTTGGCAGATACCCTGTAACTAAACCTGTGAGTAAAGTATTATTTGAGAAATTTAGGAAAATTATGTTTGATCAGTTTTTTTTATTTGTATCTGTAATACTTTATGTGAAACTATCCAATAAATTTTTTTTGTTCAAGTGTTATGATTAACAATGCTTATTATGGAAAATATAATACGATTGAGGGAGGGTATTAGAAGTGAATCGAAATACATTTAATTGTAATTGCATATATGCATGCATCCTGCTTTTTGTTTATATATACATTTGGTCTTTACTTCACAAGAGATGGGATAGATTTTTGTTGTAGGATGTAGTTTTTGTAATACCATTTTTGTATTTTATTAAATTTGTGTTAAATTAAACATGTTGGTATTTCGTTAACTTGAATTTATTCCACTCTGCTGCACAAATATGAAATGTATTTTGTATAGTGCAGTCAGTTAGTAAAAAAGTAAAAACTGACTACATTGCATGGAAAACATGTTACTAAATGATCTTTATATTTTTAGGTATTAGTCTGTATTGAATGAAATTATCAAATAGCAATTTGTGATATTTATAGGTTGTTTATCTTCCCATTGATACCAGTCTGAGTTTCAACCAAGCAAACAAACTTATAAGGGAACTAAAGCCTACTCATCTACTATTGCCAGAACAATACACTGTGCCTTCTCCATTGTATCGTCACAGACCTGATCAAACACTTAATGTTGAAGCTGTAAGTATAATAAAAGTGAATTACAATAAAGGTGTACTGATAAATATTAAATGCACTATTATATACCTTTAAATTTGTATTATTTATTTGCTTTGCATTTATTTGTTTATATATATATATATATATATGTGTGTGTGTGTGTGTGTGTGTGTTAGAAAGATTTCACACAACAAAAGAGACCCCACATGATCACATTCTGTTGTGTTCAGAAATAAGAAATTTAAAATAAAAATGTTAACATTAATGAGAAATATTTAAACTTAAAGGAAGTTAAGAATTATAATTATTAGTAAGGAAAACCCTTACGTTTAAGATGACCAGAAATTTAAAGCCTCAGATTACTAATTTATTTAAATTGTGAAATTTAGTAATCTATTGTTACAAAAGTTATTTTACAAAGTTGAGATTCTTGTTGAAGGTTGTGGTCATTTAAGATGACCAGAAATTTAAAGCTTCAGATTAATAATTTATTTGAAATGTAAAATTTAGTAATCTATCGCTACAAAAGTTATTTTACAAAATTGCCCAATTTGCCAGTTCATTTTTTTATACACAGTATGCATAGGTTGCCACAAAAGAATGACTCCCAACCTATAATAATAGAAGCCACAGGCTATCAGAACATTAGGCACTGGAACCAGAGACTGGCAGCTATAGTGAGACTCATTTTAGTTTTTTCAAAGGTCTGCATTTGCACTTGATCTTGAACCCCCTAAATATGCACTATTTTTCCAGGGATGATCCTCTTACAGGATTCCCACAATCCTTAAAAGTCCTTAAGAACTCCTTAATTTTAGCTTTAATTTTTAAGGGACCTTAAAACTACTTAATTTTTTTCAAAGGTCCTTAAAAACTCCTTAATTTTTAAATTGGAACTTGATCAATTTATCAATTGTCTGGTGATTTCCTATCCGTTTATGCCATACTCTCCAAACTTTCTGGTTTTGTAAGTTAGGAGTTAAACTTGCCCCAAACCAGTTCTAAGAATGCCAGTACAGTTAATAAGTACTGGTCAAAGAATATATAAAATATTTGTTAATGTTCATAACATTCTTTTACATTTTCTAGCCAAAAGTGCAGTATTAATAATAAAATCCTCAAATGCTTATGTTTTCAGTGTATTTCTGTAGTAATTTGAAATTCCTTTCCTTGATATCCTTAAAATATTATGAAAATGCTTTTATTTTATTATTACTTTTTATGGTCACAAGCTAGAAAACTTTTTTGACAAATAATCTTTCTCATACTGGAAAGGTTTTTCAAGTCAGCTGCCCTTTACTAATAGCTGACAGTCATGTAGGTTTTAATTAAATAAAGCATGGATGTTTGGGGGTGGGGGGGATGTAGATATTTCAGTTACTTATGGAAGTTTAATTTTCTTTGCATTGAATGTAATAGAAAAGTCTAAAACTTTCTTGTTTCCTAGGCAACATTGGGTATAATCAGCTAGTATACACACACACACACACACACATATATATGTATATATATCAAAGTCATTTTTAAACCCTCAGGAGGTACGGTTTATAATATTATATTTTATTCACAATTTATTTTTAATTTGATTGCTCAAAAAACTTTAGATGTACATATTTCAAAATGTTTTTGTCAAATAGGTTTATCTAATATTAATTTTTAGGTATTTTTAAAAACTTAATTCTGAAATATTGTAGGACATTTATTGAACATGCCTTCTCTGGTTCATAATTATGTAGACGGACGAGACTCTTATATCAAAAGACGTTTAGAAAATAATTTAGTCTTTTTTGCCGAGATGAATCGATACTTTAACGGAATTTTACTATTTCCCAGGACGGGAAGAAACATAGCATGCGTCTGGATGACACTTTTTCATTCTTTCAAAAGCCCCATGTTGGGTGCCTTTGTAGAAGGACGAGACTCTTATATCAAAAGACGTTTAGAAAATAATTTAGTCTATTTTTCTAGGAACCATTTTTATTTTCTTGCAAAGTTCCACATCACAGAGCACAAACAACAAAGAGAACAAAACACACTCTCATAGACCACTGACACTATATTAAAACACACACTCGGTGGCTTTCTAGCGCCACCTATCGTAAAAAAAGGAGACAGGAATAATTGTACCTGCTACATCTATTAAAATATGTGCCTCAGGAAATAGGGTTTATGTCGTTATGCTGTGTATTTCAAGTAGGTCCTTATAAAAAGTTACTTTGGTCCTTAGAAAGTCCTTAATTTTTGTTCCAGAAAAAGAGTGGGAACCCTGTATCAGTCATTAGGAAATTTTCCGACTGATGGAAAGTGCCATTTCTGATTTTTTTTTTTTTCCTCACTTTTAAAAGTTGTTATCTAGTGATTCTTTTCCTTATGCATTTGACTCTTTTTGGCCCATCTTGATTCAGATATTGGTCCAAAAGAGTTGGTGCATCAGATGTGCTTTCCTAAATAGCTGTGTCGACCCCTATTCTGAAACATGATCTCACCAGCATTTCAATTACTCTTTTAAGACAGGATGATAATTGTTTGTTGGACATCAAAAATGAGATGGCTTGAACTCCCAAAGTGATTGGGGAAAATGTGGAACAATATATAAAAATGTATCTGAGATTCTGAGGAATAAATCATGAGTCTAAAACAGACATGCCAACTGCTCCGGAGAAATGAGAAAAATTGATAGCTCCGGAAACTCCTCAGTTTGTTCTGAAAAATTACAAAACTTTTGAACAGCTAAAAGATTACAATTCAGCCATTAAATACAAAGTTTTGCAAAAAATAATGCAGAATTTTACTCTTTCCACACAGTAATGCTGCATGTTAAATTTTTTTCAATACTGTGAGGAAAAACCAAACTGAATTTAGGTTCAATTTGAGTAGACAAACTAGGATCTGTGATGGTAAAAAAAATAGAAATATTTTAATGAGGGTCAATGTTGCTATAAGAAACACTGTTATGAGAAATAAGTTGTTAAAGCTAAAAAAGCTACTCATACATTTTTAAATGCATAAATTTTAATTTACCTTTCACAATTTACTACTATTTATGTATTTTAAATTTTAGTTTAGAAAGCAATAAGATATGTACTTATGTATAATTTGTAATTAGCATATTAAAATTTCAAACTATGCTGTTGCTCCTGACACAAGCACCTGAATGTTGGCATGTCTTCTAAAAGGGAATAAAATTTTGAATTATAATTTTCTGAGAACAGGAATTCTAAATTTCTTTGTAGTTTGGCTGTGAGTAGCCCAGTAGTTTAATGTTTGAATGTGTAGGGTGGAGGTTTTTACAGAGCAGGAAAATATGGTAAAAAAAAAAGTTGTATATAATGTAAATAAAATGTTTCACTCACATAAATGTTTTGTTAATTATTTAAATTCTTCTTTATACTTGAATATTTAATTTTAAATATATTTCTGGCATATAATTATTTATTATAAACTTATAAATAGTTGATTTAGAGCACTATGGTAAATGTTTCCAATACAAGGGTCTAATTAGATTGGTATCTATTGGTTAAAGCCAATTCTGAGTGGCTTTCATCCATTACTGCAGCAAGATATGAACCTGCAGCTCCAATACTAAAGAATAGCATCTCATTTGTCCAACTGCAATTTGGCCAATTGGTTAGGGTGCTGATCATTGGTACTGGAGTTCGTGGGTTCGATTCACTATGGCATGGAAGTTCATAGCCATATGGCATGGAAATTCATAGTTCGGAATTGCTGTAAAGCAGTAGGTCCCGTCTCATTAGCCCTCGTGTGTAAAACAGTAGACAATAGTGCTCCAAACCAAACTTGTCCAACTGCAAACTTATAACAAAATAATTCTTATAATATTTAATACTGAGAAATAGTTACTTGTGCAACATTAATAGTGCTTGTTGAAATGGTTATTTATTAAGCCACATAGATCTAATTTTTTGTTCTTCTTTTAGGAGTGTAATTTGATCCCTTTTAAGAGAGGTGATATAGTTGAAGTGCCTATTAAACGACGATGGGAACAAATGAATATGGATTCTAATGTAAGTTGTATAATAAATAATTTGCGTGTTGTAAAATTTTGTTAACTTTTCTAAACATATAACCAGGGCATGCACACAAAAAATCCATGATAGCTTTTCTAATATTATTTTAAAGATTTAAACTATAGTTATAAGTATTAAGTACACAAATTCATATTTAATTTAATATATTTACATATTTTGTGCAAATCGTAAATGGCATGTAAAGCATGAATATAAGGAAATGTATAACTAAGATTTAAAAAAATGTAAAATATTTATTTAAAAATTTTAGCTTTAAGAATAAAATGTAATAAAAATGTTTTGATTAAAAGAGTAAAATTGAATAAAAACAACTGGTCAAAATTTTGAAAAGCTGCAAGATGTATTTTTCATAGTTGTTATTATTGGAAAATTTTTATTATTGGTCATAACGTAATTTTCTGTGTACATATTGCCACATTTCAAACGACACTATCGAGCTTCATGGCGCAATGGTTAGAGTCCCGGGCTATGAACCAAAAGGTCTCTGGTTCGATCCTTCGTCAGGACAAATTTGTTTCCGTAATTTTATGTTCGATTTCTTAAGTAGTCAAGAAGACTTCTAAATTATGCTAATTTTCTGTTGCATTAAAATATTTCTAGAAGGTTCTGTTACCTAATAAAAGCCTCTGTAAAAAAACTGCGAACGGTAGTTGTTGTTTGAGTACGAGCTAGGTAGCTTGGGCTTTAATAAATTGTTATTTCTTAAGCTTGACTCTTGATTGTGTTCCACCTGTACTTTCATCTACGTGACAATATAAGTAACATATAAATTTCTTGTTTCAGTTAGCTGGTAGTTTAATGCCCATTGAATGCAAGCCTGGAGTGTTCATTTCTACTTTTACTGGTGAAGTAATTGTAAAAGACAATAAGTTTGATTTAAAAGTAAGTTTTAAATAAAATCTATATAATCTATAAGTCTGAGTTGTAATGAATAAATCATAATGCTAGTATATACATTAGTAAAATCATGTATTGAGTTAAGTAAAGAACAGCTGAAGGAAGTACATATCTAGTAGACTGCAGAGAAAAAATGCTTAGGTCCAAGACTTCAGTCGCTGAACTTAAACATTTCCTTTCTGTGATTAGTCATATTTGTCAGATTTTAGGTATATATATGTAGCTAGATAAATAAATAGATGTTTATGTTGTAGAGCAGATATATGTTTGTGTATGTATGTGTGTGTGTGTGTGTGTGTATATATATATCTATATATATGAATTTCTACAAGAGTTATAATGCATTCCACTTCCTTATATTATGGCTAAATGTAATATGAATACCACAATGTCCAACATGGGATGGAGCCTTAAGAACTTTCAACAATATCAATATCGCATTGACTTTTGCTTCATGTTTCTTGGTTCAAGGTTATTTTACTTCAGTATTATTACATAGGATCATAATAGTTTGATGACATATACGTGTGCTGTACTTTGATTAGTGAGGTAAGCTAATAAATTCCCCCCCCCCTCCAAAAAAATTGTATATTTTTAATGTAGTTTTTACTTTTTGAATTAATTTTTAAAAGTATAATTATTTGTTTATTAGGTGAATATAATACTGCCACAGTTCACTATAGTCCATGTAAAATCTATTGGTACTTCAAGGTCACACTTTCTCGTTTCCCCAGTCATCGGTTACTATAGTAGCAACCAAGAAGCAGGAACTTTCACATTTATTTTCAGTACTTCAGTTGAGGATTTGATTCCAATATGTTCAGATGACTTACTTTTATTTCTTTTTATTCATTGTTTTATTTAAATTTTTCTTTATATTTTTTACTTCGTAAAACATTTCCTGTAATGGCTAGTTTTGATGTTAGAAAACAGTCCAGAATACTGATATTTAATGTATATCTACTTGAAAGGTCTTGTTGAATCCAATGCAAATGCTACAGGTTTGGAACTGTTTTCGCAAACTCAACAAGCAACTACTGATGCCTGTGGTATTTCTATAAGAACAGTTCAAAGGATTTGTACCAATGCTTCCAGAACTGGGACAAATAATACTCCATTATTTGAATTTTAAAAAATAGATTTTACATAAAAGGCCTGTAACAAAATTGAATGATTTCGACAAAAATGTTGTGCGGCGAACTGTACAGGAATTTTATGATAGAGGAAAATATCCTAAGTATGGAAATTTTAAAAAGCGATTGTCAGAAAAAATTGATTTTTTTTTTTGGATGCACAAAATCCTTATCCTTATGGACAATTTTGAAACAACTTGGTTTCAAGTATAAAAAATGTAATGATGTATTGAAATTTTTAATGGAAAGAAATAGCATCGTGGCTTCCCGCATGATATTTTTGAGAACAATGCATGCCATCGGAAAGACCTTTTTCCCGACCAGTCATATATATATTGACGAAACTTGGATAAACCAAAACCATTCCAAGAAATGTATACGGCAAAATCTTACGGGCGGATGATGTTTGAAAGTACCTGTAATTGTGTATGCGAAAAAAAAAATTAAATTTACTTTTTCAGTAGAATTTTTTAAATCTGACGGATTGGGATATAACATACAATTTTAAATTCTTTTGTAATTTTATTAAACGGGATTATGTCTTAAATTTATTAACTTAGAAACAGGTCTGAAATTACTCATACATTTTTGTGTGTAAAGTATTAAGTGTTCTTCAAAGAGTACTATAAATAAAAATACTTTCATTATGCACCGTCCGAGAGCCCTTACGATGCATGACACCCCTTACCACAGTGGGAAAAAAGAGTGAAGTCATTCCCCAACTGTTATTACCATAGTTACACGTGGTCATCGGGGAAAAATCATTGACCTTGAAGTGCCTATAGAGTTTACACAGAGTATAGGGTTGTATAGTTCTGCATGTAAGGTCATCCTGCTTATATGGTATGATTTTTCTGGACTGCTGAGCGGATCATATAACCGATATAGACTGTATTAGAGTTATACATCTAGCAAACTTCAGTCTGCACCTAAGCATATTTTTTCCCCCCTTTAGCTAGTCTGATTAATTTTTTAGATTTTACGATATATATACTAGTTGAAAAGCATCCTCTGCTCATAAAACATTCCTTACAAGTATTTATGTACAGTTTACAATATTAGAATATGAGTATATTTGGTTATATTTGATTTTATATAGTAAACATAATTGTACATTGTTGCATTTATTTGAACAATTAGGTAATTATGTAAATGTTTCTTTTAAAGACTTTCTTCCTTATATGTATTTCACTAATAAAAAAAATGTAGGTTGTAAGAATATAAACTTTTTAAATGAAATATTATTCTGGAATAGTATGGAGTTAATCCCAGTTTCACCTGTTTGTTTAAAATTCCCCTATAAATTAAATTTCCTGTCTGATGAATAATTTTTCAATATCTTATAGCCTATTACTGAAGATAATGAAGTCAGAGGAAACAATGTTTTCAAACAGAACTGTTTTCCATCGTCTTATGCTTGTGATTCTTTAGATATACCTCTATTTATACAGAAATTAAATAAAGTAAGTTTATTTGCATCTGTTACATATATAACACAGTCTTCTGTGATAGACCTGTAAAATTGGACTGCTTTATGAATTTTAATCACATTGTAAAAATATATGATTTTTACTTTCCCTTTGTAGGAAGGAATAACTGATGCCAAAGTGGAAGAAAGAGCTTCTGGTTTCATTATTGATTTGGTTTGTATTATTTATTTATCTATTTTAATATTTGATCTGGTTTTCCAGGACAATTTTTATCTGGGTTCATGTGTTTCATTTCATTTTAATGATTCAGTTTATATATATATATATATATATATATATATATATATGTGTTAGGTCTAAAAAGGGTGTAGTTGGAAATTACGTGAGTTATAAGCGATTTTAACAAGGGAACTCTTTTATAATAATAAAATAAATAAAAAAGGTCCATGCTCGCTTAAGCTTTTGGGATCATTCGGTCAAGCGGAAAGATATTTGAAGAATTTGATGATTAAGCAAACTGATATGAGTCAGTTAACGCATGGACATGGAGCTATCAACACCTTTCTACGCATGTCTCTGCCATGAACAAATGAAAATGGCTCAAATTTTGCTTAAATGAAACGATGATTTAATAAACTTATTGTTACCAAGAAAGACCGTTTTCCATTTGCCTTAACACTGGATCACGATATATGTATATATATGTATGTAATCAATAAAAATTATTGTTTACACACAAAAGTAGCTGATATTTTTTTAGTTTCCATGACTTGTTTGGCAATGTAACTTGACTGCAGTCATATTGAGATAGGCAACTCACTGAAACACTAAGGCAAAATGTTTTAGAAAAATCTTTTATTTTCACAATCAATGGACATGTATAACACAGGTAAGAGACCACTATGCATCTGTTGATTTGTGAAAATGCCATCTTGAGGAGTGGATAATTATGAGCTTAATTTATTCATGAAAAGAACTTGACAGCAATTCTAACTGTGGCTCCTAAAAATAAATATTGTTGGAAAAGTGTATACATTGGCATTAAGATGATTTTCCCTGGGAGAATGGTCAGCTAATTTATAAAAAGAGTAAGTAGGCCACACATAGCAATTATTAATTTAGTATTAATTTTAAGAAATATGAAAGGAATCCAATTTCAATGATTTATGTTCATTTAATTTGAGGGTATGGAAAAGTTGAGATTAAGAAAGGTAGAAAGTTAATTGGGAGAATTTATGTTATACACACAGATACATGAGTGTGTGTATAATATATAATATATACACATACACACACGTGTGTGTATGGCAGAACGATGGCCGATTGGTTAGGGTGCTGGCCTTCGGTACCAGAGTTCGTGGGTTTGAATCCCACTGTGGCATGGATGTTCGTAGCCATTCGGAATCGGCTTTAAGCTGTAGGTCCCGGTATCATTAGCCCTCGTGTTGCAAAAAGTAGACCGTAGCACTCCAAACCAAGCCAAACCACTTGTGTGTATGTAATATATTAGCTTCCTTTTATTTCCTTTTATGAATTAAAACAATTGTTGTATTTAGTATTTAGTGCAACTATTCAGGGTGTTTCATATTGAATGGGACAAAAAGAATAGCGCAGTATGACTGCCGTAATGGATTTATTCAGCCGAAACACATTTATTCTGCAATTAGAATTATACAAGTTTTATTTGGCAACAGGGAAAGATTATCAAATTAAGAACTTGCCGCTAGAGGCGCTGTTAAACAAAATATCGTCCATGCAGGAGAAAGCGTATTGTGTTTTCGAATATGCCAAAACCTTCTCGGTAACTGTTGTGCAAAGACATTTTTGTACGAAATTTCGTAAAGAACCACCGCATCGGCATAACATAAGCAGGTGGGTGAAGCAGTTCTAGGATACCGGCTGCTTATGCAAGAACTCCATCACAGGGGATATGCTATCACGAGTGTGGCAGGAGCTTGATTATCGTGTAGACATTTTTCGTGTCACTGGAGGTGCACATATTGAACACCTGTAGAAACTTGAATAAATGTAGTTTTGAGGTAAATTTGAATTTTCTAAATATATTAATTTACAATGTTCGCAGTCATGTTTTCTTTTTGTCCCATTCAATATGAAATACCCTGTATAGTTTCAGTGTTTATATTTCACCAGAATTATTCATTTTGATCATGCCTGAATCAATTTTGCAATCACTGTTACATTTGTGCATATATACAAAAAAAATAGGGGGTCGGGTTTGACTCTTTTTGTATATTGTACTTTTCTGCTCATAATAAATTTATTAAGTTTGCTTTTATCATATTTTGAAAAAATAAAATAGAAAAGAAACTAGTTGCCCCAATTTAATGAAGTTTATAAAAATATTGTACTAATACTGATTTGTGGGCAGAATGCTGTTTAATGTTTAAGAAACATATATAGCATTTTTATTATTTTGTATGCTTTGGCTTGGATATTTGTGAGGCTGTTAATGCATATGTAAAAAATATATCGTAGTCTTAATTCCTATTTTGTTCCTATATGAAGGATCCTATGTTTCTAGATATATCCCATTTTCAAAAGTTTCTGTCAAAAAGAATTTTAATTTCCCTATTGTAATGCGTGCAGAAATATCTGAATTTATGTGTTGATATTCATTTTAGTCTTGCAATATTTTAGCAACTTCAATTCTAACTGTTCAGTTTGTTCTCACAACTTTTTATTTATTCTCATAACTTTCTATATTTTTTATATGCTTAAAAATCATTTATTGCCTATTTTTATAATTTTGTATAAGTAATTGCAAGGCTGTTAACCCATTCGTGTCACTGGAGGTGCACATATTGAACAAGTTGTCAACTTCCTGTTTGGATATTAGCAACAGATTGTACATGGGTTTAGTAATAAAACAAGATTCAAAGTCTGAAATTTCTGCCAAATAAAATTTTAATTTCCCAGTTGTAATGTATGTTCCCTAGGGTTTTTGAATTATCAAATTAATATACATTTCTCTTTTTAATTATTTTTGCCATTTTAAAGGCAATGCACTCGACTCTAACTGTTAAGTTAGTTCTCATAACTTTCAGTTTGCAATAGAGTGCTAAAATAATTTTTAGGTTTTCCCCAAACTTGCACTGATTTTTGTGCATTGTGCTCTTTAATGCTTAAAAAACAATTATAGAATATTTTATAATTTAGTACACTGTTATTTTAATTGCTGAAAAGCTGTTAACTCACTTGTTTATAAATTTAGTTATATTTCTTTTTTGAATGTGAAGGACTGATTGTATCTGGATACATAAATAAAATAGTAAATTGGTTTAAAAAATATTTGTCAAATGCCCAGTTGTAATTCTTGAAGCACAATCTGAATTCATCTGTCAATATGGTTCTTGTCTTTCAATATTTTAACTTTAAATACAATGCATTCTAACTGTTCAGTTTGTTCTCATAACTTTCAGTTTACATTCGAGTGCTAGAATAATGTTTAGATTCACATACGAGGTGCATCCAGAAAGTAAGTTTCCCTATTTAAAAGAAAAAAAGAACTCACACTTTTATCAATATATTTATTGGCAACAAGTACAGCAACGTTTCAGCTATTTTTCAACATAGCCACCACCAGGACTGAAACACTTGTCGTATTGTGGGATCAATTTTTGTATATCTTTGTCATAGAACTCTGCCGTCTGTGAATGGAACCAGCCTTCCAGTCCCAGAACACTGTGCACATCCCTTTCTGTACCGACAGCGTCTGTTAGTATTTGGTCCTGACCGAAGATCCACTATAATGCCAATGCATTGACTGCTGCTTGGTTTCCGGGGTAAAGTGCGAAATCTAAGTCGCATTGCCCGCGCCGATCCTGTCGAGGAAGTCGTCGCCGTCATCGTGATACCGTAGCAGAAATGTCAGTGCTGCTCCTAAGCGTTGAATTTTGTGTTCGGGTGTCAGTTTCGGCTCTTAGACCTGAGAGAGCTGGCGATGAATTTCAATTGGCGCAATGCTTTGTGCATTCAAGATCACCAAACGAACCTTGCAGGCTCCAGGAGAGGGAATTAGAGTTTCTATTTCGGTCCACTTCTACCCCGCTACTGGTACGAATCGGGACTTGTCCAGCTGGCATATGATTAATACATCATAGATCTGTTACGCACGTGCAATTAACACTGCTAATTATGTTTACTTTAAATTGGAAAACATCAGGAAACTTACTTTCTGGATGCGCCTCGGACTTCATATTGCTTTGTGTGCTTTATGCTGCTTATTCAGGCTTGCAATTCCGTCACTTTTCTTACCTTTAGTCACTTTTTTCATGGTGTATCACAGCAAAAGTCTGTTGTTGAAGAAAGAAAATCTGAATTAATAACAAAATATTTTAATAAAAGACCAAAAATGGGATGCTCTAATCTTATTTTTTTTTATTATAATGTAATTAGTCATATGGTTTCCAGAATTTAAAGATTTTAAAAAGTCGTTAAGAAGTTCTTGAAATCTACATTTGTGCTGAAATGTACATTTAATACATTAAAGTAATTTACGTCAAAGCACACATTTCTTCTTCTTCACAGTTTTTGTTTAGATACTCTAATCTAGCTATGTACATATTTCAAAGCATTATTAATGTATGCAGAAAATTGTGATTATAAAATTAATGTATTGTATGTATTCAAATCTAATTTATAGAATTTCTTGAATAAAAAGCAATGTTGAGTTGTGTTAAACAAAATTTTTAACCATTTTTGTATTTGATGCTAAAATCATATCTTGCATGAATCATTTGATTTAGAGTTGAAATAAATAGAAAAATCTTAATAGCATCTGTAATCAAAAGGAGAGAAATTTTTTTTTTTTTTTTTAATTCCAATGCTTAGTCACTTTTTAGTCACTTATTCTGTATTATTTGTCACTTTCTTACCTTTTTGAAAGTACCTCAGCAGTTGCAAGCCTGCTTATTGTTTATAAAACCAAATATAGCATATTTTATGATTTTGTATGAATGATTCTCATACTGTTAATAAACTGGTATATAAACATAAATGCAATCAGGTGTCTGTATGGATATGAAAGACTGGTTGTACTTGGTTATATAAATAAATAAGAAGGCTTTAGGCAATTTCTGCATTATAAAATAATAATGTAGTAATTGTAAAGTGTGTAGTGCTGCCAAAATTCATTTGTTGATAAACACTTTTATTTTTAGATATTTTTTCCACTTTTGATACAGTATATTCATCAGCTTTAACAAGTCATTTAGTTCTAATATCTTTTTGTTTGACAAAGTACTAAAGCAAATTTCAGATACTACAGTTCATACTGTTTTGTGGGCAAAAAGTTTTTTTTTTTATGTTTAAAAAATAAATATAACATATTTTTATTATTTTGTATGAATTGCTCTAAAGCTGTTCACACACGTGTAAAAAATATATACATAGTCTTATTCCTGTCCCAGTATTAAAGATCCTTTTTACCTGGATAAGGTGAAAAATCCTATTTTCAAAAATTTCTGTCAAGCACAATTTTCCAATTGTAAAGCATTTAGCATTATCTGAATTCATGGGTTAATAAGCATTTCTGTATTTAAATATTGTTTTTACCAAATATGCAATGCACTTGGTAGTAACTGTTCAGTTAGTTCTCATAACTTTCAGTTTGGCTTTGAGTGCTAAAATAATTTTTAGACACCTTGGGCCATCATAATGCTTTGTATACATTATGCTGTTTAATGTTTAAAAACAATAATAGCATATTTTAATATTTAGTATCGTGTTATTTGAATTAATCTAATGCTGTTAATCCATTTGTATGTATATATAGTTTTATTCCTTTTTGTATCTGAAAGATTGATTGCACCTGGATATTTAAATAAGGTGAAAGATCCCATTTTCAAAAATTTCTGTCAAGTACAATTTCACAATTTGAAAGCATTTAGCACTATTTGAATTCATTTGTGAATATGCACTTCTGTATTTAATTTTTTTTTTTTTTTTTTTTTTTTTTACCAAATATACAATGCACTTGTATGTAACTGTTCAGTTAGTTCTCATAACTTTCAGTTTGGTGTAAGTGCTACAATAATTTTTACACCTTGAGCCATCATAATGCTTTGTGTACATTAAGCTGTTTAGCGTTTAAAAACAATTATAATATATTTTATAAATTAGTATCTTGTTATTTAAATTGTTTTAACGCTGTTAACCCACTTGGATGTAAATATAATTATATTCCTTTTTATATCTGAAAGACTGGTTATACCTGGATATATAAATAAGGTGAAAATCCGTTGAAGTATATTGTTGAAGTATTGGTTTAGTTGGTTTTGCAATAAATATGATTAAGATACAGTCCGCTCTCTTCATTTGCTAGTTATGTTTTTTGACTTTCGTTTTTGGAACTGAACTTCGGCGCCAACAAATACCATATTTTATAATTTAGTATTTTGTTATTTGCATTGATCTAATGCTGTTAACGCACTTTGATGTAAATATAGTTATATTCTTTCTTATATCTGAAAGACTGGTTGTACCTGGATATATAAATAAGGTGAAAAATCCTATTTTCAAAAATTTCTGTCAAGTACAATTTTCAAATTCTAAAGCATTTAGCACTATCTGAATTATGTGTTAATTTGCATTTTTGTATTTAAATTTTGTTTCTACCAAATATACAATGCACTTGAATGCAACTGGTCAGTTAGTTCTCATAACTTTCAGTTTAGCTTGGAGTGCTACAATAATTTTTAGACACCTTGGGCCATCATAATGCTTTGTATACATTATGCTGTTTAACGTTTAAAAACAGTAATAGCATATTTTATAATTTAGTATTTTTTTATTTGAATTGCTTTAACACTGTTAACACACTTGGACGTATAGATATTTTCCTTTTTATATATGAAAGAGATTATATCTGGATATATAAATAAGGTGAAAAATCCTATTTTCAGAAATTTCTGTCAAGTACAATTTCCCAATTTGAAAGCATTTAGCACTATCTGAATTCATGGGTTAATATGCATTTCTGTATTTAAATTTTGTTTCTACTAAATATACAATGCACTTGACACTAACTGTTCGGGACTTGTCCAGCTGGCATATGATTAATACATCATAGATCTGTTATGCACGTGCAATTAACATGGCTAATTAGGTTTACTTTAAAGGGGAAAACATCGGGAAACTTACTTTCGGGATGTGCCTTGTACTTCATAATGCTTTGTGAGGCTTGCAATTCCGTCACTTTTCTCACCTTTAGTCACTTTTTTTACAATTGATCACTTTTAGTCACTTTTTTTAAGTAAACAGTCACTTTTTTCATGGTGTATCACAGCAAAAGTCTGTTTTTGAAAAAAGAAAATCTAAATTAATAACAAAATATTTTAATAAAAGACCAAAAATGTGATGCTCTAATCTTATTTTTCTTATTAAAATGTAATTAGTCATATGGTTTTCAGAATTGAGTGATTTTAAAAAGTCGTAAAGAAGTTCCCGAAATCTACATTTGTACTGAAGCATACATTTAATACATTAAAGTAACTTACATCAAAGCACACATTTTTTTTTTCTTTTTTCTTCACAATTTTTGTTTAGATACTCTAATCTAGCTATGTGCATATTTCAAAACATCATTAATATATGCAGAAAATTGTGATGATAAAATTATTGTATTGTATGTATTCAAATCTAATTTAAAGATTTTCTTGAATAAAAAGCAATGTTGAGTTGTGTTAAACAAAATTTTGAACCTTTTTTGTATTTGATGCTAAAATCATGTCTTGCGTGAATCATTTGATTTAGAGTTGAAATAAATAGAAAAATCTTAATAGCATCTGTAATCAAGAGGAGAAAAAAAAATCGATTTTTATTTATTTATTTTTTTTTTTTTTAAATTCTAATGCTTAGTCACTTTTTAGTCACTTATTCTGTATTATTTGTCACTTTCTCACCTTTTTGAAAGTACCTCAGCAGTTGCAAGCCTGCTTATTGTTTATAAAACCAAATATAGCATATTTTATGATTTTGTATGAATGATTCTCATACTTTTAATAAACAGGTATATAAACATAAATGCAATCAGGTTTCTGTATGGATATGAAAGACTGGTTGTACTTGGTTATATAAATAAATAAGAAGGCTTTAGGCAATTTCTGCATTATAAAATAGTAATGTAGTAATTGTAAAGTGTGTAGTGCTGCCAAAATTCATTTGTTGATAAACATTTTTATTTTTAAATATTTTTTCCACTTTTGATACAGTATATTCATCAGCTTTAACAAGTCATTTAGTTCTAATATCTTTTTGTTTGACAAAGTACTAAAGCAATATTCAGATACTACAGTTCATACTGTTTTGTGGGCAAAAAGTTTTTTTTTTATGTTTAAAAAATAAATATAACATATTTTTATTATTTTGTATGAATTGCTCTAAAGCTGTTCACACTCATGTAAAAAATATATACATAGTCTTATTCCTGTCCCAGTATTAAAGATCCTTTTTACCTGGATAAGGTGAAAAATCCTATTTTCAAAAATGTCTGTCAAGCACAATTTCCCAATTGTAAAGCATTTAGCATTATCTGAATTCATGTGTTAATATGCATTTCTGTATTTAATTTTTTTTTTTTTTTTTTTTTTTTACCAAATATAACAATGCACTTGTCTGTAACTGTTCTGTTAGTTCTCATAGCTTTCAATTTGCCTTAAAGTGCTAAAATAATTTTTACACCTTGAGCCATCATAATGCTTTGTATACATTATGCTGTTTAATGTTTAAAAACAATAATAGCATATTTTATAACTTAGTATTTTGTTATTTGAATTGCTCTAATGCTGTTAATCCACTTGGATGTAAATATACTTTTATTCCTTTTTGTATCTGAAAGACTGATTGTACGTGGATATATAAATAAGGTGAAAAATCCTATTTTCTAAAATTTCTGTCAAGTACAATTTTCCAATTGTAAAACATTTAGCATTATCTGGATTCATATGTTAATATGCATTTCTGTGTTTAAATATTTTTTTTTTTTTTACCAAATATAACAATGCACTTGTCTGTAACTGTTCAGTTAGTTCTCATAACTTTCAGTTTGGTGAGAGTGCTACAATAATTTTTAGACACCCCTAGGCATCATAATGCTTTGTATATATTATGCTGTTTAACGTTTAAAAACAATTGTTATAATGTACTTATAACCGTAACACCAGTGTTCGGTTATAAGGGGAAATACAGAAAGGATATAACACGTTATATTGAGATTCATACATTTATTCTGTCCATTCATTTACACATTGCTTCTTGGTTATCATATATCATAATCATCAATTATTAACGTCTTATATTTATACCATAATTATTACAATTATCTTTATAATGCATAATTATTCAATTACAAAGATAAATGATGAATAGAGGCCTAAGTGACTGTAAATATTATTTTATCTTTACATCCATTAAAGGCACAGGGGAGCAGGCAGGAGCTTTCCTCACGCGATGTGTCGTCCTTCAGTGGGTCCAAAGGATCAGGCAGGGGCTTTCCTAATGCGGTGAGTCGGTGCGGGTGTTCGAATGCACGGGTTGAGTCAGTTATGGTGAGCAAGTTGTAGGTTTTTATGTCCTACTTCTTGAATCCCAACTTTAACTTTTCTCAAGTTCGTATCCAAACTCCTCACCTCGGTTTTAACGCCCCTTTTTCTTTCTTTCCAATCGCTTGTTTCGGTAAATTTTCCCACGTCTGCACCCCGTTCCAGAGCGCAGTTGGGCTCATTAAAGTAGCCCTATAGCGTGTACAATTATTCCCCTCTCCTTTTTTACCATAGGTGGCACTAAAAAGCCATGTAGTGTGTTCTAAAATAGTGTCAGTGGTCTATGAGAGTGTGTTTTGTTCTCTTTGTTGTTTGGTGTTCTGTGTTGTGGAACTTCGAAAGGAAAAAAAATGGTTCCTAAAAAAATAGTCTAAATTAATTCTAAACATCTTATGAAATAAGAGTCTCGTCCTTCTACAGCCCCTTTTTATTTCCTTCCAAGCTGACATTATTTTTAGCCCCTGCTCCCATAACTCATGGTTACATCTCTGTGCAAGCTTGACTGTTGCGCTGCCATTCTGTGATCTATACCTTCTCTGCAGGGGTCCCTAAACTAGACATGCACAATTGGAGTCCTAAATTCCTCTAGGAAATTTCTCTCGCGGCTGTGCATGCACGTTCAGATCATCGTAGGAAAGTACCTCGGTACAATAATAATAGCATATTTTATAAATTAGTATTTTGTTATTTGAATTTCTGTAATTCTGTTAACCCACTTGGATGTAAATATAGTTATATTCTTTTTTATATCTGAAAGACTGATTGTACCTGGATATATAAATAAGGTGAAAAATCCTATTTTCAAATATTTCTATGAAGTACAATTTCCCAATTGTAAAGCATTTTGCACTATTGCATTTTTGTATTTAATTTTTTTTTCTATCAAATATGCCATGCACTTGACTCTAACTGTTCAGTTAGTTCTCATAACTTTCAGTTTGCTCTAGAGTGCTACAAAAAATTTTTAAACAGCTCAGGTCCTCATAATGTTTTGTATACATTATGCTGTTTGATGTTTAAAAACAATATTAGCATATTTTTTAATTTATTATTTTGTTATTTGAATTACTTTAACACTGTTAACCCACTTGGACGTATAGATAGTTTCATTCCTTTTCGTATCTAAAAGACTGATTGCACCTCTATATATAAATAACGTGAAAAATCCTATTTTCAAAAATTTCTGTCACGTACAATTTTCCAATTGTAAAGCATTTAGTACTATCTGAATTCATGTGTTAATATGCATTTCTATATATAAATTTTATTTCTACTAAATATACAATGCACTTGACTCTAACTGTTCAGTTAGTTTTCATAACTTTCAGTTTGCTATGGAGTGCTACAATAATTTTTAGACACCCTAGGTCATCATAATGCTTTGTATACATTATGCTGTTTAACGTTTAAAAACAATAATAGCGTATATTATAACATAGTATTGTGTTATTTGAATTGCTCTAACGCTATTAACCCACTTGGATGTAAATATAGTTATATTTCTTTTGTATCTGAAAGACTGATTGCACCTGGGTATATAAATAAGGTGAAAAATCCTATTTTCAAAAATTTCTGTCAAGTACAATTTTCCAATTGTAAAACATTTAGCATTATCTGGATTCATATGTTAATATGCATTTCTGTGTTTAAATATTTTTTTTTTTTTTTTTACCAAATATAACAATGCACTTGTCTGTAACTGTTCAGTTAGTTCTCATAACTTTCAGTTTGGTGAGAGTGCTACAATAATTTTTAGACACCCCTAGGCATCATAATGCTTTGTATATATTATGCTGTTTAACGTTTAAAAACAATTGTTATAATGTACTTACAACTGTAACACCAGTGTTCGGTTATAGGGGGAAATACAGAAAGAATATAATACGTTATATTGAGATTCATACATTTATTCTGTACATTCATTTACACATTGCTTCTTGGTTATCATATATCATAATCATCAATTATTAACGTCTTATATTTATAACATAATTATTACAATTATCTTTATAATGCATAATTATTCAATTACAAAGATAAATGATGAATAGAGGCCTAAGTGACTGTAAATATTATTTTATCTTTACCTCCATTAAAGGCACAGGGGAGCAGGCAGGGTTTTTCCTCACGCGATGTATCGTCCTTCAGGCAGGGGTCCAAAGGATCAGGCAGGGACTTTCCTAATGCGGTGAGTCGGTGCGGGTGTTCGAATGCACGGGTTGAGTCAGTTTTGGTGAGCAGGTTGTAGGATTTTATGTCCCACTTCTTGAATCCCAACTTTAACTTTTCTCAAGTTCGTATCCAAACTCCTCACCTCGGTTTTAACGCCCCTTTTTCTTTCTTTCCAATCGCTTGTTTCGGTAAATTTTCCCACGTCTGCACCCCGTTCCAGAGTGCAATTGGGCTCATTAAAGTAGCCCTGTAGGGTGTACAATTATTCCCCTCTCCTTTTTTACCATAGGTGGCACTAAAAAGCCATGTAGTGTGTTCTAAAATAGTGTCAGTGGTCTATGAGAGTGTGTTTTGTTCTCTTTGTTGTTTGGTGTTCTGTGTTGTGGAACTTCGAAAGGAAAAAAAATGGTTCCTAAAAAAAATAGTCTAAATTAATTCTAAACATCTTATGAAATAAGAGTCTCGTCCTTCTACAGCCCCTTTTTATTTCCTTCCAAGCTGACATTATTTTTAGCCCCTGCTCCCATAACTCATGGTTACATCTCTGTGCAAGCTTGACTGTTGCGCTGCCATTCTGTGATCTATACCTTCTCTGCAGGGGTCCCTAAACTAGACATGCACAATTGGAGTCCTAAATTCCTCTAGGAAATTTCTCCCGCGGCTGTGCATGCACGTTCAGATCATCGTAGGAAAGTACCTCGGTACAATAATAATAGCATATTTTATAAATTAGTATTTTGTTATTTGAATTGCTTTAACACTGTTAACCCACTTGGATGTAAATATAGTAATATTCTTTTTTATATCTGAAAGACTGATTGTACCTGGATATATAAATAAGGTGAAAAATCCTATTTTCAAAAATTTCTGTCATGTACAATTTTCCAATTGTAAAGCATTTAGCACTATTTGAATTCATGTGTTAATATACATTTTTTTTTTTTTTAAACCAAATATGCAATGCACTTGATTAAAACTGTTCAGTTAGTTCTCATAACTTTCAGTTTGCCTTGGAGTGCTAAAATAATTTTTAAACAGCCCAGGTCCTCATAATGCTTTGTATACATTATGCTGTTTGACGTTTATAAACAGTAATAGCATATTTTATAGCTTAGTATTTTGTTATTTGAATTGCTTTAACACTGTTACCCACTTGGATGTAAATATAGTTTCATCCCTTTTTGTATCTAAAAGACTGATTGCACCTGAATATATAAATGAGGGGAAATATCTTATTTTCAAAAATTTCTGTCGAGTACAATTTCCCAATTGTAAAGCATTTAGCACTATCTGAATTCATGTGTTAATATGCATTTCTATATTTAAATTTTGTTTCTACTAAATATACAATGCACTTGACACTAACTGTTCAGTTAGTTTTCATAACTTTCAGTTTGCTATGGAGTGCTACAATAATTTTTAGACACCCTAGGTCATCATAATGCTTTGTATACATTATGCTGTTTAACGTTTAAAAACAATAATAGCATATTTTATAACATAGTATTGTGTTATTTGAATTGCTCTAACGCTATTAACCCACTTGGATGTAAATAGTTATTTTCCTTTTTATATCTGAAAGACTGGTTGCACCTGGATATATAAATAAGGTGAAAAATCCTATTTTCAAAAATTTCTGTCAAGTACAATTTTCCAATTGTAAAACATTTAGCATTATCTGGATTCATATGTTAATATGCATTTCTGTGTTTAAATATTTTTTTTTTTTTTACCAAATATAACAATGCACTTGTCTGTAACTGTTCAGTTAGTTCTCATAACTTTCAGTTTGGTGAGAGTGCTACAATAATTTTTAGACACCCCTAGGCATCATAATGCTTTGTATATATTATGCTGTTTAACGTTTAAAAACAATTGTTATAATGTACTTAGAACCGTAACACCAGTGTTCGGTTATAAGGGGAAATACAGAAAGAATATAACACGTTATATTGAGATTCATATATGTTTTCTGTACATTCATTTACACATTGCTTCTTGGTTATCATATATCATAATCATCAATTATTAACGTCTTATATTTATACCATAATTATTACAATTATCTGTATAATGCATAATTATTCAATTACAAAGATAAATGATGAATAGAGGCCTAAGTGACTGTAAATATTATTTTATCTTTACCTCCATTAAAGGCACAGGGGAGCAGGCAGGAGCTTTCCTCACGCGATGTATCGTCCTTCAGTGGGTCCAAAGGATCAGGCAGGGACTTTCCTAATGCGGTGAGTCGGTGCGGGTGTTCGAATGCACGGGTTGAGTCAGTTTTGGTGAGCAGGTTGTAGGATTTTATGTCCCACTTCTCGAATCCCAACTTCAACTTTTCTTCTTAAGTTCGTATCCAAACTCCTCACCTCGGTTTTAATGCCCCTTTATCTTTCTTTCCAATCGCTTATTTCGGGAAATTTTCCCACATCTGCTGCCCGTTTGAGAGTGCAGTTGGGCTCATTAAAGTAGCCCTGTAGCGGGTACAATTATTCCCCTCTCCTTTTTTACGATAGGTGGCGCTAAAAAGCCATGTAGTGTGTTCTCATATAGTGTCAGTGGTCTATGAGAGTGTGTTTTGCTCTTTGTTGGTTGGTGTTCTGTGTTGTGGAACTTCGAAAGGAAATAAAAATGGTTCCTAAAAAAATAATCTAAATTAATTCTAAATGCCTTATGAAATAAGAGTCTCGTCCTTCTACAGCCCCTTTTTATTTTCTTCCAAGCTGACATTATTTTTAGCCCCTGCTCCCATAACTCATGGTTACATCTCTGTGCAGGCTTGACTGTTGCGCTGCCATTCTGTGATCTATACCTTCTCTGCAGGGGTCCCTAAACTAGACATGCACAATTGGAGTCCTAAATTCCTCTAGGAAATTTCTCCCGCGGCTGTGCATGCACGTTCAGATCATCGTAGGAAAGTACCTCGGTACAATAATAATAGCATATTTTATAAATTAGTATTTTGTTATTTGAATTTCTGTAACTCTGTTAACCCACTTAGATGTAAATATAGTTATATTCTTTTTTATATCTGAAAGACTGATTGTACCTGGATATATAAATAAGGTGAAAAATCCTATTTTCAAATATTTCTGTGAAGTACAATTTCCCAATTGTAAAGCATTTTGCACTATCTGAATTCATGTGTTAGTTTGCATTTTTGTATTTAATTTTTTTTTCTATCAAATATGCCATGCACTTGACTCTAACTGTTCAGTTAGTTCTCATAACTTTCAGTTTGCTGTAGAGTGCTACAATAATTTTTAAACAGCCCAGGTCCTCATAATGCTTTGTATACATTATGCTGTTTGATGTTTAAAAACAATATTAGCATATTTTTTAATTTATTATTTTGTTATTTGAATTGCTTTAACACTGTTAACCCACTTGGACGTATAGATAGTTTCATTCCTTTTTGTATCTAAAAGACTGATTGCACCTCTATATATAAATAACGTGAAAAATCCTATTTTCAAAAATTTCTGTCAAGTACAATTTCCCAATTGTAAAGCATTCAGTACTATCTGAATTCATGTGTTAATATGCATTTCTATATTTAAATTTTGTTTCTACTAAATATACAATGCACTTGACACTAACTGTTCAGTTAGTTTTCATAACTTTCAGTTTGCTATGGAGTGCTACAATAATTTTTAGACACCCTAGGTCATCATAATGCTTTGTATACATTATGCTGTTTAATGTTTAAAAACAATAATAGCATATTTTATAACATAGTATTGTGTTATTTGAATTGCTCTAACGCTATTAACCCACTTGGATGTAAATATAGTTTTATTCCTTGTTGTATCTAAAACTCTGATTGCAGATGAATATATAAATAAGGTGAAAAATCCTATTTTCAGAAATTTCAGTTGAAGAGGCTTGGTCGCTGGTTCTTAATTAGGTAATGATTATCACAAAATAAAAGATGGACTGTAGCTCTTAAATTAAAACTTTTATTCTCCGACGAATACTCAGACGCCTTCTCGAAGCGAAGGGTCGAACACACTCTCAGTTTTCACATTCTATATATTACAAACATAAAAACAACAACTCTTAATGTGGCGGTTTTACAGCAAGCTGCCAGAATTGGCGCCAAGCGTAATATTGGCGGTTTTTACAAAACAAAACTCAACATTCTCCCCGCCATGAAACCCACACAAAGGGTTTCATACATAATATAAAAAAAAACACTAAAAAATGAATATCTATTACAAAAATAATTCACTTGACTTATACAATTAACAAACAAACAAAATGCTTCACAATAGTACAACTTAAACATTTGAGAAAAAAAAAATACTCTTTTTGCAAAATACTCATTAAAAAAATGCAGTTTCTAACACAAATCAATTATTAGTATTATATGTATATCAAAAAAATTATTATTTTCAATTTATATGTATACTAATTTTTAGCACTGATACATAATGGCATAATTCAATTTCGTAAATTACATTTAGAGATCCCTTTTTAAAGGTAAAATACACAATTTTGAAATAGGTCTTTTATATACACCAGAATTTGTTTTTACATTGCAAACTCTGACTCTATCGTCTTTACCGTGGAATACTTCTACAACTCGCCCGAGTATCCACTTTGAGGTGGGGACATTGTCCTCCTTAATCAAGACCATTTCACCAATCGCCATGTTTTTTATCTTGTCTGTCCATTTGGAACGATTTTGCAAGTGACTTAAATATGTATTGCTCCATTTTTTCCAGATACGTTGAACATACTTTGAAGTTAATTGCCACAATTTTAATCTATTATCATTAATATCAATCAAATTAGGCTCAATTATGGCATTCAGAGGACGACCAATTAAAAAATGACCAGGAGTTAAAACTTCCAAGTCTTCTACGTCGGCAGTTAAAGGTGTTAAGGGGCGCGAATTTAATATGCCCTCGATTTGAGTGGTTATAGTCAAAAATTGTTCAAATGTTAATCGAGCATTACCGACAACTCTTTTTAGATGATACTTAAAAGACTTAACTCCCGCTTCCCAAAGCCCACCGAAATTTGGTGCTCTGGGTGGAAGGAATTTCCACTCAACGCCTTCCGAACTACAATAATCCTTTAAAATTTCATTTGGAGCATTTATTAATTTGAATAGTTTTTTCAACTCATTGTTAGCACCTGTAAAATTAGTTGCATTGTCACTAAATAATTTAGAGCTTTTTCCTCTTCTAGCAAAGAAGCGTTTTAATGCGGCAATAAATGCCTCCGAAGTTAAATCTGTTACAATTTCCAAATGGACAGCCTTTGTAACCATACAAATAAACACACACACATATACCTTTTGGAAGACTCCCTTCCTCTGATTCTTATACTTAATTAAGAAAGGTCCACAAAAATCAACACCTGTCGAGTTGAAGGTAAAGTCAGCATTGACTCTTTCCTTCGGAAGTTCACCCATTAACTGTTGGGCTGTTACTGGTTTGGCCTTAAAACAAGTTATACAATCTTTAACAATTTTTTTACAAGTGTTTCTACCATTTAATATCCAGAACTTATTTCTAATAGAATACAATAATAATTGAGGCCCACAATGAAAATTGATTTTATGATAGTGGTTGATAATTAAGGGAGTAATTTTACATTTTGGAGACAAAATTAAAGGAAATTTTTGATTAAATTTTAAATTGGAATTTGTTAACCGGCCTCCAACTCTCAGAAGCCCCTTTTCATCAATAAAGGGATTGAGAGATCTAATATTACTTCCCCTGTCAACTTCACCCTTTACCGTTAAATCCATAATTTCTTTGCTGAAATCTTGCCTTTGGCATTCACGAATAAGCACCTCCTCTGCAACCTGAAGTTCCTTTGACTTCAAGGAGCCACGAATCCTCTCTGTGGGATTTCTTGAATTGGAAATGAACCTGAAAACAAAGCTTAGTACACGTAATACCTTTAAGTAATTACCACAAGAATTAAGCAAATCAAAAATAAACGAATTAAATGTCACAGTAAAACACTCGATAACACTGTCACTTGATTTCAGTTCTTTAGCAAAGTCATTTTGGTTACCGAAAGGAGAAACAATATTTCGCGTGGGATAGTCATCTCTCTTTAGAAACTCTGGTCCTTCGAACCAGATTTTGGCTTGGGCAATCTTGTCCGGATCCAGACCTCTGGACACAAGGTCGGCTGGATTTTGATCAGTAGACACATGTCTCCACTGATCCCTTGTAGTTAGTTCGTGGATAGTTGCGACTCTATTAGCCACGAAGGTTTTGAGTTGTGAAGGTTCTTTGGCAATCCATGAAAGAACAATCATGGAATCCGACCACAGAAATACCGTATGGTGCGGCAAATTCAAAATTTGTTGAACCCTCTTCATCAGTTTTGCCAACAGTACGGCGGCACAGAGTTCGAGTCTGGGGATTGTTACGGTTTTCACCGGGGCACACCTGGATTTACTTGTGACCAACCGGATCAAGGTCTCTGAGGAAGAGCTCTTGGATTTCGCGTAAATGGCTGCACCGTAACACTTTGAGCTCGCATCTGCAAATCCATGAAGCTCAATGAAGCATGACTCTGGCAAGAATATCGTTCGAGGAATCTCCACGTTGAGGTCACGTAAAGACGTTAAAAAGCGTTGCCATTCTCGGGATTCTCTCTCTGGAAGGGCATCACTCCAGCCAATCTTAAGTACCCACAAGCTCTGCATAAACACTTTGGCCTTAGCGACAACAGGACCCACTAAGCCAAGAGGATCGAATATCTTCGCGATCGTCGACAGTACTTGACGCTTCGTGAGCGTAGCTGCTTGGGGATCAGTTTTAAATATAAAATTGTCTCTTTGACAATTCCATCTAACCCCTAACGTTTTTACTTCACTGTCAGTAAAGTTATACCCCAATTCGGAGCTAGCTTGCAGCGACGGACAATTGCTGCACCACTTATGCAACTCCATCCCTGCAGATTGAAGTGCGCACGTAAGTTGTCTCTTAATTTCGAGAGCTTCGCTCATTGTTTCTGCTCCAACAAGAGCATCATCCATGTAAAAGTTTTCACGTAAAATTGGTGCTGCTAAAGGATAGTTTTCACTTTCGTCATCAGAAAGTTGTTTCAGGGTTCTCATGGCAAGAAAAGGTGCACTCACTGTACCGTATGTTACAGTGTTTAATTCGTAAATTTTAACAGGAGCATTTGCACTCTCCTTCCACAAAATGCGTTGTAGTGGCCTTTGAGTTTTATCTATTTCAATCATGCGATACATTTTTTTAATGTCCGCAGTAAAGGCGTACCTATATTTACGAAAATTTAACATGTGATCATAAAGATCTTTTTGTATTACTCCTCCGTTTAATTGAATCGTATTTAATGAATTACCTTTAGAGGTCTCGGTTGATGCGTTAAATACTACTCTTAATTTAGTAGACGTTTTATCTGGTCTATACACCCCGTGGTGTGGCATGGTATAAGTAATTTCATGTTCGTTTATCGATGTTACTTCCGTCATATGACCTAATTGTTCGTACTCGTCAATAAAATTTTTATATAATTTTAAGTATTCCTCATCTTTTTCTAGTCGGTTCCACAAAGAATTTAACCTCTTAATCGCAATCGTTTTTGACTCACCCAAAACACTCGGATCCTCATTAAGCGGCATTTGAACTACATACCTACCGTTTTCTTTTCTCTTATGCGTGCTCTTAAAATGGTCTTCGCACATTTGATTTTCTTTAGTTTTCAAATTATTTAATTCGGGTTCAACCTCCTCGATTTCCCAAAATTTACGTAAAGTTTCATTTAAACTATTCTCACGAACCAATCCGCAATGTAAATAGGTGTCATTGGTAGAAGTTACTCTTCCCGAGGCAATGTACCCGAAAACACTATTTTGAAGAATTAAATTTGAATTTGGAGGGTACAATTGTCCAGGTTTTAACAATTCGTAAAAAATCGGTGCTCCTAAAAGTAAATCCACCTCCCCTGGTTGGTTGAAAGAGTTATCAGCAAGTTGGATTTGTGGGAGTGGAATATTTATCGAATACGCAGGTATCCTATCTGTAATACGTTCAACCACCAAGAAGTTTAGATCTCGAATAAAAGTTCCCTTTTTATTGGCGATGGTTGCTGTTACGCTTCCCTGCAATGGTAATGAGACATTTCCTAAACAGGATACTCTAATATTTGTTTTATTTTTGTTAAGGCCCAAAGCCTCTGCGCACTTTTGACTCATGAAATGACTCATTGAACCATTATCCAACAAAATTCTTATTTCAACAAAATTGTTGGAACTATTTTTTATTAGCCCTTTGGCCGTACTCAAAAGAACTGTAGAACGATTCTCGACACTAGTTGCGCAATTTATCACATCCGAATTAATTTGTGTCTCGGATACACGCTCAGGTATAAAAATTTTAGAGTTAGCATCTAAACCTCTATTTTCTGTTGGGGAAAGGCCATTTCGACCTTCAAAAGGTCCAAAACCTGTATTTTCGATTTCACCTTCAACACTCAATAAAACTTTTTGAAAATGAAGTGAATTGTGATGTCTTTTGCCACATTCTTTACAAGAAAATTTTGACTTACAAGATTTGACACTATGTTTTCCCAAACAATTAAAACACAAATTATTTCTTTTAACTATTTCTAGTCGTTCTGGAACAGATTTTTTCTTATAAAATAAACATTGATACAAATTATGACTTTCATTATTGCAAACAACACATTTAAAATCTTTATTCGCGTTTGAATTAACACCAGAAAAAAAGAGATTTCATATTAACACCCCTTTGATTCGTACGAAAGCCTTTATAAGTATCGGTTTGCGGTTTTTGTTTTGATTGATAAAACACATCACAATTTTGTGCCATTTCTGTTGGCAACATCCACCCCTCACCTTGTTTAATGCTTATGTGCATAGCGGTTTCACGATCTAAAGTAGAAAAAAGTTTATCCGAAATTATTAATTGATTTAAATCTTCCAGGGTCTTAACATTTCTCATTTTTAAATAGTAATCCCAGGAAGTAGTCAGCCTAGCTGTAAATTGCGTATGGGACTCATTTACTTGTCTAAATGCTTTTCGAAAATTTTCTAAACAGATTTGAGCAGTAGGCTCAAATTGCTTCAAAACAATTAGTTTTAATTTATCATAATCTGAAATTTCGTCTGTTTTAACATATGTTAATATGTTACTAGCACGTTCCCCTAACAAAATTAGCAAAATTTCAGCACGGTACGATTTTGGAACACTTTTAGCATCGAATGCTCTTTCCAACGAAAGAAAAAAATGGCTCCACCCATCTGGCCGGGTCGGAACTTTAACGGTTAAAACACGAACACTTTTAACAAACGAATCAAGCGACTCAATTTTCGCTTCTCCACCGCTACTAGAAAATGATTCTTTTTGTAATTCGGCCAATTTTAATTCTGCCTGAATTCTTTCCAATTTTAATTTTTCTAATTCGATTTTTGACGCCTCCTCGTTGCGTCTTTCCTCAATAATTTCGTTTATAATATCCGTAACTGAAGACGGATTGTTTTTGTACTCCTCACTATTTGAAATTAAGTTTCTTAATTCGGAAACTGTTGCAGTTTCCTCGAACTTCTCACCTATTTCAGTACAAATTAATTGTAAATCGGCTTTACGAGCTCCTTTAAACATTATTAATTATATTTAAAAAACACTAAACACAATAAAAATATTAACACGTTGCACGAAATAAGAATTAGTTCAGTCGAAGCCAACTACAACAACATTTCATAAAAAGAAAATGCAAAACCAAACCTGAAACGAGAAATGGCGCACCCATTCCAACGGACGTGATGACTCAGGACACATTCCATTCCAACACTCCGCAAACCCAAAATCGAAACTTTAGAGTACTTCACACTACAAAATCACACTTCTAAAACACTCCGGGAGATCGGACCACATAATGAAGAGGCTTGGTCGCTGGTTCTTAATTAGGTAATGATTATCACAAAATAAAAGATGGACTGTAGCTCTTAAATTAAAACTTTTATTCTCCGACGAATACTCAGACGCCTTCTCGAAGCGAAGGGTCGAACACACTCTCAGTTTTCACATTCTATATATTACAAACATAAAAACAACAACTCTTAATGTGGCGGTTTTACAGCAAGCTGCCAGAATTGGCGCCAAGCGTAATATTGGCGGTTTTTACAAAAACAAAACTCAACATCAGTCAAGTACAATTTTCCAATTGTAAAGCATTTTCCACTATCTGAATTCATGTGTGAATATGCATTTCTGTATTTAAATTTTGTTTTTACCAAATATACAATGCATTTGATTTTAACTGTTCAGTTAGTTCTCATAACTTTTAGTTTTCCTTGAAGTGCTACAATAATTTTTAAACACCCTAGGACATCATAATGCTTTGTATACATCATGCTGTTTAGCGTTTAAAAACAGTAATAGCATATTTTATAAATTATTATTTAGTTATTTGAATTTGTCTAACGCAGTTTACCCACTTTTGTATCTGAACTACTGGTTGTACCTGGATATGTAAATAAGCTAAAAAATCCTATTAAAAATGACTGTCAAGTACAATTTCCCAATTCTTCGCATTCATCACTCTCTGAATTCATTCGTTAATTTGCATTTTCGTAATTAAATTTTGTTTTTACCAAATATACAATGCTCTTGGTTCAAAGTGTTTTAGTTAGTTCTCATAGCTTTCAATTTGCCTTAAAGTGCTAAAATAATTTTTACACCTTGAGCCATCATAATGCTTTGTGTACATTATGCTGCTTAGCATTTAAAAACAGTAATAGCATATTTTATAACTTAGTATCGTATTATTTGAATTGCTCAAATGCTGTTAATCCACTTGGATGTAAATATACTTTTATTCCTTTTTGTATCTGAAAGACTGATTGTACGTGGATATATAAATAAGGTGAAAAATCCTATTTTCAAAAATTTCTGTCAAGTACAATTTCCCAATTGTAAAGCATTCAGCACTATCTGAATTCATTTTTTAATTTGCATTTCTTTATTTAAATTTGTTTATACCAAATATACAATGCACTTGTTTGGAACTGTTCACTTAGTTCTCATAACTTTCAGTTTAGCTTGGAGTGCTACAATAATTTTTAGACACCCCTAGTCATCATAATGCTTTGTATACATTATGCTGTTTAATGTTTAAAAACAATAATAGCATATTTTATAACTTAGTATTTTGTTATTTGAATTGCTCTAATGCTGTTAATCCACTTGGATGTAAATATACTTTTATTCCTTTTTGTATCTGAAAGACTGATTGTACCTGGATATATAAATAAGGTGAAAAATCCTATTTTCAAAAATTTCTGTCAAGTACAATTTCCCAATTGTAAAGCATTTAGCATTATTTGAATTCATGTGTTAATATACATTTCTGTATTTACATTTTTTTTTTTCTTTTTTACCAAATATGCAATGCACTTGATGGAAACTGTTCAGTTAGTTCTCATAACTTTCAGTTTAGCTTGGAGTGCTACAATAATTTTTAGACACCCCTAGTCATCATAATGCTTTGTATACATTATGCTGTTTAAAGTTTAAAAACAGTAATAGCATATTTTATAATTTAGTATTTTTTTTATTTAAATTGCTTTAACACTGTTAACACACTTGGACGTATAGATAGTTATTTTCCTTTTTATATCTGAAAGACATTGTATCTGGATATATAAATAAGGTGAAAAATCCTGTTTTCAAAAATTTCTGTCAAGTACAATTTTCCAATTGTAAAGCATTTAGCACTATCTGAATTCATGTATTGATATGCATTTCTGTATTTAAATTTTGTTTTTACCAAATATACAATGCACTTGACTCTAACTGTTCAGTTAGTTCTCATAACTTTCAGTTTGTTGTGGAATGCTACAATAATTTTTAAACAGGCCAGGTCCTCATAATGCTTTGTATATATTATGTTGTTTAATGTTTAAAAACAGTAATAACATATTTTATAACTTAGTTTAGTGTTATTTGAATTGCTCTAACACTGCTAACCTACTTGGATGTAAATATTGTTATATTCCTTTTTATATCTGAAAGACTGATTGCACCTGGATATATAAATGAGGTGAAAAATCCTATTTTAAAAAATTTCTGTCAAGTACATATTCCCAATTGTAAAGCATTTAGCACTATCTGAATTCATGTGTTAATATGCATTTCTGTATTTAAATTTTTTTTTCTATCAAATATATAATGTACTTGATTCTAACTGTTCTGTTAGTTCTCATAGCTTTCAATTTGCCTTAAAGTGCTAAAATAATTTTTAAACACCCCTAGGCATCATAATGCTTTGTATACATTATGCTGTTTAACGTTTAAAAACAGTAATAGCATATTTTATAACTTAGTTTTGTGTTATTTGAATTGATCTAACACTGTTGATCCACTTGGATGTATATATAGTTTTATTCCTTTTTGTATCTAAAAGACAGATTGTTCCTGGATATATAAATAAGGTGAAAAATCCTATTTTCAGATATTTCTGTCAAATGCGATTTCCCAATTGTAAGCATTCTTCACTATCTGAATTCATGTGTTAGTTTGCATTTTTGTATTTAAATTTTTGTTTCTACCAAATATACAATGTACTTGATTCTAACTGTTCTGTTAGTTCTCATAGCTTTCAATTTGCCTTAAAGTGCTAAAATAATTTTTACACCTTGAGCCATCATAATGCTTTGTGTACATTATGCTGCTTAGCATTTAAAAACAGTAATAGCATATTTTATAACTTTGTATTTTGTTATTTGAGTTGCTCTAATGCTGTTAATCCACTTGGATGTAAATATAGTTTCATCCCTTTTTGTATCTAAAAGACTGATTGCACCTGAATATATAAATGAGGGGAAAAATCCTATTTTCAAAAATTTCTGTCGAGTACAATTTCCCAATTGTAAAGCATTTAGCACTATTTGAATTCATGTGTTAATATACATTTCTGTATTTTATTTTTTTTTTCCCAAATATGCAATGCACTTGATTGAAACTGTTCAGTTAGTTCTCATAACTTTCAGTTTGTTGTAGAGTGCTACAATAATTTTTAAACAGGCCAGGTCCTCATAATGCTTTGTATACATTATGCTGTTTGTTGTTTAAAAACAATAATAGCATATTTTATAACTTAGTATTTTGTTATTTGAATTGCTCTAATGCTGTTAATCCTCTTGGATGTAAATATACTTTTATTCCTTTTTGTATCTGAAAGACTGATTGTACCTGGATATATAAATAAGGTGAAAAATCCTATTTTCAAAAATTTCTGTCAAGTACATATTCCCAATTGTAAAGCATTTAGCTTTATGTGAATTCATGGATTAATATGCATTTCTGTATTTAAATATTTTTTTTTTAACCAAATAAACAATGCACTTGTTTGTAACTGTTCAGTTAGTTCTCATAACTTTCAGTTTGGTGAGAGTGCTACAATAATTTTTAGACACCCCTAGGCATCATAATGCTTTGTATATATTATGCTGTTTAACGTTTAAAAACAGTAATAGCATATTTTATAACTTAGTATCGTATTATTTGAATTGCTCAAATGCTGTTAATCCACTTGGATGTAAATATACTTTTATTCCTTTTTGTATCTGAAAGACTGATTGTACGTGGATATATAAATAAGGTGAAAAATCCTATTTTCAAAAATTTCTGTCAAGTACAATTTCCCAATTGTAAAGCATTCAGCACTATCTGAATTCATGGGTTAATATGCATTTCTATATTTAAATTTTGTTTCTACTAAATATACAATGCACTTGACACTAACTGTTCAGTTAGTTTTCATAACTTTCAGTTTGCTATGGAGTGCTACAATAATTTTTAGACACCCTAGGTCATCATAATGCTTTGTATACATTATGCTGTTTAACGTTTAAAAACATGCTGTTTAGCATATTTTATAACTTAGTATTTTGTTATTTGAATTCCTGTAACATTGTTAATCCACTTGGATGTAAATATAGTTATATTTCTTTTTATATCTGAAAGACTAATTGCACCTGGATAGATAAATAAGGTCAAAAATCCTATTTTCAAAAATTTCTGTCGAGTACAATTTCCCAATTGTAAAGCATTTAACACTATTTGAATTCATGTGTTAATATACATTTCTGTATTTAAATATATATATATATATATATATATATCAAATATGCAATGCACTTGATTGAAACTGGTCAGTTAGTTCTCATAACTTTCAGTTTGCCTGGGAGTGCTACAATAATTTTTAAACACCCTAGGACATCATAATGCTGTGTATACATTATGCTGTTGAATGTCTAAAAACAATTATTTCATATTTTATAACTTAATAAAGCATTTAGCACTATTTGAATTTATTTGTTAATATGCATTTTTGTATTTAAATGTTGTGTCTACCAAATATATAATGCACTTGACTAACTGTTCAGTTAGTTTTCATAAAGTTTGCTGTAGAGGGCTAAAGTAATTTTTAGACTTTCATGCTTTCTAATGCTTTATGTGTTTTATGGTGTTTGATGTTTAATAAACATATGTTTTTATAATTTTGCATGTTTTTTATAAATGTCATAAAAAGACATTTATATACAACGTAGTTATATTTTGTATAAATGTAAAATGTAAATTCCTGTAGGGATATGAAGAATTGATTGTATCTGGGTATTAAGAGAAGCAGAAATTTCTGAATACTCAGAAATTTCAGCAGTATAAAGTTTTAAATTCCCAATAGTAATTTGTGCATTATAATTTGAATTAATGTGATGTGGTATAAAACATGTCTTTCTGTACTTTTGTTAATGTGTTACTGTTTTTATTATGTTATTAAATATTTTTTAATATTAATACACTTTGTAACATTACTTTCCATGCAGACTTTATTTCAGAACATACCCTAAATTGATTGGTTTGTTCTAATTATACCTTTGAATTGAAGTGATCAATATATTACAGTAATTCTGAAAAAAACTCACTTTACCAGGAAATGGATATATTTTAAATAGGGCCAACCTAAAAAGGCTTTGGTGGGGTATTCATTGATATGTCTATCAGTTACTCTTTTTATATGTATAGATAAAGTGTTTCTTTTCTTACAACAAACCTTGTAATAAAAATCATTTCTACATTTTAAATTTCATGTCTTTAGTTTTGACAGTGCATTGATATGTCAATCAGTCTTGCTTTTTATATGTATAGATATTAAACAGTGTTTCTTTTTTTTTTATAGCAAAATCATGATATCTTAATTCAAGTTGAAGATCATTCAACTCATGTCATTTGTGTCGATGACTCACCTCTACGGGCTAAACTTCATGACCTGATTTTAGAATGTCTGAACAAAGTGTGAATACATATTTTGTGTAAGTGTAGTGTTAGTCATATTGAATATCTACATTATTCATATATCACATGCTCTTAGATTTTGAGTTATTATTAACTAAATACACATAGTATTAACTAAATTTACATAGTATTAACTAAATTTTTTATAAAATTTAGTTAATACTATGTTTTCTTTGTGTAAATCAGGGTTCCCACAGTCCTTAAGAACTCCTTAATTTTTAAATTGGAACTTGATCAATTTCACTTTCATCATGTGATATCCTATCAGTTTTCCCCGCACTCTCTGAACTTTCTGGTTTTGTAAGTTCAGAGTTAAAATTGCCCGAAAACCAGTTCTTAGAAAGCCAGTACAGGTGATAGATAAGTACTGGTCATTACAAATATAAAATATTTGTAATGTTTATAACATTCTTTCACATTTTCTAGCCAAAAGTGCAGTATTAATAATAAAGAAAATCCTCAAATACATGTATGTATTAAGTGTATTACTGTAGTAATTCAAAATTCCTTTCCTTGATATCCTTAAAAAATTATGAAAATACTTTTAGTTTATTAGTATGTTTTATGGTCACGAGCTAGAAAACTTATTTGACAAATAAATAATCTTTTGCATACTGAAAAGGTTTATAAAGTCAGCCGCCTTTTCCTAATAGCTAACAGTCATGCAGATTTTAATTAAATGAAGCATGGAGGGTGAGGGTTTGTAGATATTTCAGTTACTTATGGAAGTTTATTTTTCTTTAAAAGTCTAAAACTTTCTACTTTTCCAGGCAATGTTGGGTATAATCAGTCAGTATATATATATATATATATATATATCATTTTTAAACCTGAGTAAGTACTGTTTATAATATTGTATTTTATTCACATCTTATTTTTAGTTTGATCACCAAACACTTTTTTCAAAATTAGATTTAATCAAATAGATTTATCTTATATTAATTTTTAGGCAATTTTAAAAACTTAATTCTGAAATATTGTAGGGCATTTATTGAACATGCCTTGTCTGGTTCATAATCATTAAAATAAGTTCCTCGGAAAATAGGGTTTATGTCGTTATGCCATTATTTCAAGTAGGTCCTTATAAAAAGTTACTTTGGTCCTTAAAAAGTCCTTAATTTTTGTTCTGGAAAAAGAGTGGGAACCCTGATTTGCTTAACCCTCTAACTGCTCATCCCGCGATTTCTATGGGCAATTCAAAGGTAGCAAAATTTGCTCATCCCGCGATTTTTGCGGGTATGTGTTTTTCTTAGCACATCCCACGTTTTCACCGTTTAACCAGGGGAATAAATTATATACAGTATTAGACATTTAATTAGGTAATAAATAGAATTACATGACTAGAACTATAGTTATATAAGATAATAGAATTATAGATAGTATGTTATGAATAGAAATTAATTGTATTTCAACTGAAATTTGTTAAAAAATAAAAAATTTTATGTGATAATATCTGAAATTAGTTTTTCTGAAAACTTAGTTTCTCATGGTAAAAGTCAATATAAAAAATCTTTTCTAGAAAAAAAATTAGTATTTCACTTTTTCAATTTACATATACACTTAAACTATGCAACAAAAAAAAATATGCAATTTTTAAAGAGATCTGGGTTTACAAATTGAGCAGTCAGAGGGTTAATACTGTATGTTTTGTTTGTGTAAATCCTAATATTTCAAACTGTTTAATTTATTAGTCTAAAAGAAACTTAATAATGTAATTAAACTATAGGTATTGAAATGGGTGTTATTGCTCACCATTGAGCAATTGAGCTGAAGCCTTCTAGAGAAATGGTAATAGGTTCAAAATCTCTTACTATTATTAAAGTGAAAATGGCCTTTAACCTCTTCACGACCAACGTCTTATATACGTGGTGCAGAATTTTCACTCTTATCGTTTCAGCGTCACCTACACACGATGATCTATGGTTGATATTGAAAGACCAGCATCGTGTATGCGTAATAGGAGATCTGAATGTTTTATTTTAATTTTTAAATGCTAAATTTAATTACTAAATGGCATGAACAGCAACAATTTTCACAACAGTCGACTGGTATATCATTTACGTGCTGGTCCCCAAGGGGTTAAAGATAATCTAAATTTAGTGTTTATTTACTGGAGAAATTAATAATAAATAGTTTCAGGTAAATAATTTTTATGGTTTTGCACAGGGTTGGAAAAAATCATGATTAAAAAAAAAATCGGGTTTATTTGATTTTTTTTTTCTGAATTCTAATTTTAATTATAGTTTTTTTTTTTTTGTGCAATATACATGGAATAGTTTGTTATAAGTAACAACTTATCTATCTTGTATATTCTACACACTGATTACTGAAAATTAAATATATAAATTTTAATCTAAATACATTCAATTATTTTGTAATTGGATAGCGCAAACTAAACAAGATGTCAATTTAAAGAACAAATTAAATGTTCATTTAAGGCAAACTATTTATTAAAAAAAAAATCACAATTATTTCAATATTCTTTTAAGCAACGAATTATGGATTTAATTGTTTCAATAAAAACAGTAGCTTTGATGCTTTATCCACTCCTAATTGGTGATGAAGGCTAGAATGAACAATACCAAAAGAAGAAAACTGTCCTTTCCATTCTAGAAGATGAAGCCACGGCTGTTGTTATTTGTTAGATAAACTGGGTTTCAAGTTCTGTAATACTCTCCTTACCTCCCATTACATAAAAGGAATTCCACTAGTCATAACTAGTCATTGTACTTACACCTACTACATACTTTCTGATAACAACCCCCAAATTTTTGGAAAGCACATGGTATTTATTTACACTTATTTACTTATATTTCTGTGCTGACTGATTCCCAATTCTCCTGTCTTTGGAATATTGGTTTTAAATAAGTGAAAAAAAAATATTTAAATCAATGATTTTTTAAAAAAAATCAACTGATTTAAATCATGCCAACCCTGGTTTTGCAGTTAAAAGAAACATTAGAACATTGAATTAATCACTTTTGCGCTGTAGTTTGAAATAAACAACTTAATAATGTATGATTGTTTTTCAATTGTTACACCAAAGATCTTTACTATTGTAGTATAATATTTTTTTGTATATTCCCAGTTTTTAGACCTATGGTAAAGAGGTAAGATGTTACCTTTTGGTATATCTGTTCGAGAGTTAAGTCCCATTACTGGCATGGAGATTTGTATTCATTTACATTCAAAATTGGGCATAAGTAGTAGGTCCCAGTCATATATAAGGCTTTATGTAATGAAAAACAAATTAAAGATTACAATGCTTTAAATCAATCAATCCAATTTCAATTCACAAATCTAAGACCACTGCATATATATGAATAAAAACTATGCATTGTTATTTAAGAAAACCCTTTGTATGGGCTACATTTCATCAGTATTGGTATTACAATAGCAGTTACCAAGAAAAAGAATGTACAGGCTACTATTTTTTCAATAATTTAATGACATATGCACTGATCAATAGCTGACGTTCATATCAAAAATTTGAAATGGCTGAAAACTTATTATTGGATTTAAAAAATATTGTCACGAAGATTCGAATGAACACACCTCTTAACAGATGAATTTATTGAAGTTAATGAGCAACTCGCAGCTTTACAAGATCAGGAAGTTGCCTACAACTAGTGGGTATCAGCTTTTATACCCGAACAGAATATTCGAGAACATAAAGCAACAATAAATAACATTTTTAAATTTAAAATCTGTACTTTGGATTAACCGCCATGTCAAGCATCAAACCCACAATCTTCGGGTCTGGATCGCGTGCTTTGCCTGTTCGGCCACTGAGCTCGTTGGCTTAGCTTCTTTTTGCGGCAATATATGCAAAAGTAAATGTTAGTCCAAAAAAATTTTTAAGCTTATGAAATAGACTAATAATTGTGCTTGGAAGATTCATAATACGAACTAAGTGAAAGCAATGAGCGTATAAAGAATCTAATTATTTTTAATAAATAACTGATTTTTAAATAATATGAATGAATATATGGGTCAATATTTTTTAGTAATTAACATTTTATAACTTTATTATATCTTTGTATGATATTTTTCATTAGATGTATATGATTTGGTAGATTTTACAAATGCTTAATTCAGTAGATCCAAAGTAGTAAGGTATCATAATAGGAATTTAAATTATATTTTTCTGCAATTATATGGTCTTGTAAAATGAATTTGTATATGCAATCTTTGTTACTGTATTTACATATTTTAAAAGGGCTATTTATACATTTTAATTTGTCTATTCCACAAAATGTTATACCTTAGTTCAATGGTCGGCAAACTTATTAGCCAAAGAGCCAAATATGAACATTACAACAATTTTTAAAATAAATTGGGACCCAAATCTGTTTGTTGTAAACTTTTATTACACTAAATAAGTTTTACACTAAATTTCGTATTTAATAAATATTTATTGATGATATTTATTAATGGTAGATAAGACAAAACTGGGCAAACAATGGCCGATTGGTTAGGGTGCTGGCCTTCGGTACTGGAGTTTGTGGGTTCGAATCCCACTATGGCATGGATGTTCATAGCCGTTCGGAATCGGCTTTAAGCTGTAGGTCCCGATCTCATTAGCCCTCGTATTGCAAAAAGTAGACCATAGCACTCCAGACCAAACCAATAAGACAAAACTGTTGCACACTGCAACTGCTGGTCTGTGATGCCAATTTGTACTCCCCACTACTTTAGAAAAAGAATGCTTGCGCATGCTTGTGGTACCTTTGTATCACACCGGAGTACGTCGAAAACATACGAACAATTTCAGCCGGTAGCTTGTACATGGTTCGTGTTTACGTTTAAGAAAACTATTAAAATTAAACTCGATGTTTGTTACGTATTTTTACAACAGTGTAAAATTTTAATTACCTATCTATCTTTTAATTTAAACAAAAAATTATGTATGTTCTCGATTTATAGAAGAATTTTAATTTATGAAAATACAATGTAATTTTTTTTCTTTCCAAGTTTTTTTTTTTTTTTTTTTTTTTTTTTTTTAATGAAAATATTATAGTTGCACTTAAGGAGCCAAAGAGCCACATGCGGCTCTGGAGCCGCACTTTGCCGACCACTGCCTTAGTTGATTTGAGTTTTGAAGGTCAGGCATTAACAAATGTTTTATTTATTTTTTCAAGCTATTTAAAGTTAATCATTTTAATCAATTTTAACAAATGAAGCTCAAGTTACTAGTAAACTTTTTATAATAGTAGTTTACATATAAAAATTTAGCAGTTATTTTATGTAGTGTTTTACAGTTAATTTATATATAGTGTGTGTGGAATTTTGGATACTTCTCAGTGATGTTTTTTAAAAAATTTTAAGTCTGAAAATCATTTAATTTACATTTGACTCGTACAATTTTAATTATTTTTATTTCAGGATAGTTGCTTTTACCAATTTCATCTGTATCATGCATTCATATTATCCATCAAAGTGGCATGAAATAAATGCCCTTCATTCTTTGTAAATTTATGTAAATAAAAACTTTTATTTTAAATGAAATGATTTTTCATTACTTCTTGCAAACGCACCTATCTAACCATTTCCCGGCTTCAGTTGATGAATTCAGCTTGTAGCAGTGAATGTACCTTTCAGTTGTGTAGTTTTAGAATTACTGACAGGTAATTTTTATACCTCTACACAGCTGATAAGCATTAAATATTTTTTATACAATACACAACTGAACAGAATTCAGTACAGAATTATTGATTCAATTAACTTATTGCCTACCCTCCAACACTCAAGAACTACCATTTTTTGAAGTTGTTATACAGCTGTATGTTTTTCAATTTTGATTTAATTTTCAAGACCTAATTCCATTGCAGGGTTCCCATGGTCCTTAAAAGACCTTAAGAACTCCTTAATTTCAGATTTCATTTTTAAGGGCTCTTAAAACTACTTAATTTTCGTCAAAGGTCCTTAAAAGCTCCTTAATTTTTAAATTGGAATGCGATCATTTTCTCCATTGACAAGATCTGCTATCGTCATGTGATTTCCTATTAGTTTCCTTAGTTACTTATTTGACAAATAAATAATCTTTTGTATACTTAAATGGTTTAAAGTATAAAGTCAGCTGCCCTTTCCTAATAGCTAACGGTCATGTAAATTTTACATGTTTCCCATGCACCTGGAAAGTCATGGATTTAGACAATGGATTAATTTTGTCATGGAAAGTCTTGATTTTTGAAGTAAAATGAGTAAAAGTCATGGATCCGCTAAACTACCGATTAAAAAAAAAATGCATTGAATTGTTTAATTCTATTTTTACTTGTCATTTGGCTGAAGTTACTGAGTTTGGTATTTATGTATTATCCTATTGACCCTATTGCCAAGTAACATTTGTTCACCAAGGAAACTCAAAGCAAGAAAGCTTAATGGGTGGGTACATGTATATTATTCTGGGTTTTTTTTTTTTTTTCTTAAATTGTAGATTAAAATTTTATTAATATAATAATACTTATTTTATAATAAAATTTAGTTAAACTCATATTTTGTGCAAAAATCTTATCTCGAGGGATATTGTATATAAACATTATAGGGTTATATTTGGCTATTATTCATGGTCACCTGGATAATACCAAAGTACCCTGAATTCAAATTGGAAACATTTTGATTGAAAAATGGCTATATGATTACATTTAGGTATGTAGATACAACAATTTATTTTTTGTATGTGAGTTTATTAACACTTATAAAGTAAGTTTATAGTTTTTTTATGATAAAATTCCTGTAATTTATCTAAAAGCATTTATTTTGTTTGTACATCAGAAGTTTTATTCATATATACTTTTAACGAAAGCTTTTTAAAGTCATGGATTTGAAAAATTTTATTTTGGCAGATACCCTGTATTTGTCACTTTTCTCACCTTTTTGAAAGTACATCAGCAGTTGCAAGCCTGTATAGTAAAAAAACCCTTATTGTATCCCATTCTTAATTGAATGAAATATTGAATTTTCTGCTGTAAATCATTCAGATGAAGCTTCATTGTTGCTTTAAAATTCCATTGTGCACAAAAGAAAAGTGATGAACTAATTTAAATTACCTGGAAGAATTAAAAGTTATTTCAAGTCTAGATATATGAATGGATGAAAGATCCACATCAATAAACATTTATTTTCTTAAATAAATATATTTTTAACATATTACAGTCATATTTAAGTTTCACATTAAGAAGTGGACATAACCATTCAATTTTGTACTGTAAAGTGACAGATTTCAATAGAACAACATCAACAACTTTTATATTTCATATATATACATATAACATGTAACAATAAAATGACTAGAACTTTAAAATATTCATTTACATTTAGAAAATTAGTAGTTAAAAATTTAAAATTTTATCTGATATGACATTAAAATTTTTTTATTTGAGCTGTAGTAATTAGTAACAATTGTGAGTGATCAGTTTTAAATAACTGCAGAAAACATTGCGAATTTTAAATTCAAGCTTTTTATCATAAAAGCATAAAATTTTCATCAGTAAAATTTTGATGTTTTTAATTAGTTTCAATATCAAAATACCACAATGGCCTTACAAAGAATATATATATATATATATGTATGTATATATATATATATATATATATATATATATATATATATATGTGTGTGTGTGTGTGTGTGTGTGTATATATATATATTTGTGTATATGAGTGTGTATATATATGTATATATATATATATATATGTGTGTGTGTGTATATATATGAGTGTATATATATGTGTATATATATATATATATGTGTATATATATATGTGTGTGTATGTATATGTGTATATATATGTATATATATATATATATATATATATTATATATGTAGACAAACAGCAATGAAAACTTAATTTACACAACATTAAATAAATCATCAGTCTGATGTTAGTACAATAAAACATTTGTTTTGAAGGATAGACTATAATTATATTAACCACTTTTCTTACAAATTTTTTTTGAAAAAAACTGCAAAAAAGCATCACATTTTTTTTTTATTTTATTATTAAATACTAGGAAATAAAACAAAATATGTAGGTTTTTGGTTGAATTTTTAATTTTTTACAGGCATAAAAGCATTTAATTTTAATATTTTACTATCCCGAGTTATCTTGGGCAAAGGGAAAGAAATTAAATATTTGTCTAATAATTAACTGCAATAATGTCAATAATTAACTCCAATAATATCAATAATTAACTGCAATATA
>CM063499.1:79585427-79587927 GCA_032207245.1 Pardosa pseudoannulata | reverse complement strand
ATTTCCAAATATATATAAATTAAAAATTAGATATTTATTAGTCCGTGAAATAGATTCCTAGACTTATATGAAAAGAATTTATTGTTAATACCGGTGGTAAAAGTTTCACTGCAACCAAAAATAATTGATGATTCAATTTAAAATTATCTCGTATGTACCTAATCTATTATTTAAGCCAAATATAAAAGAAAATCATTTACGTAATATCTAACTTCAGTGATAAAAGATATTAAAATAGTGTAGACAATATTTAAATAGTTTAAAATAGGAAATGATTAAATGAGATGTTTAAAGGAATGATGTCACAATGCTAGAAAAAATTGTTACTTTTACCTATTTATTAAGTTATAAATGGATGAAATTAATCGCCTGCTCTTAACCGGGGAAAATTGGGCTTGATATAATGGCATTAAATGCTCGAAAAGGAGGGAAGGGTGGATTTCGAACGTTTTAAAGATGACAGCATTTTTTGATGTGATATGAAGCATATTTATACCAATTTATTTTAGAATTGGATCAATAGTTTAGGAGAAGATAAACTTTATTCGCTTTGAATGGATGCCTCTATCCATTCCAGGTCCAACCGCTTCATAAATTGGAGGACAGATGTACAGATAACTTAGGCTAAATATATAAATCTACTTATATAGGAGATATGTATATATATACATATATATATGTATATATATATATATATATATATGCATATATGCATATATGTATATATATATACATATATATATATATATATACATACATATATATATACATATATACTTATATATATACATACGTATATACTTATATATATACATACGCATATACTTATATTTATATATATATATATATATATATATATATATATGTGTGTGTGTGTGTGTGTGTGTATATATATACACACACACATATATATAATACATTTATACATATATATATATATATACATACATATATATACATATATACTTATATATATATACATACGTATATACTTATATATATATATTATATATATACATATATACTTATATTTATATATATATATATATGTGTGTGTGTGTGTGTGTATATATATACACACACATATATATAATACATTTATACATATATATATATATATATATATATATATATATATATATATATATATATATATATATATAAAATTTCATTTTCATATTTCACTATTTTTATGACTTACAATAATTACACTTAAATTAATTCTTTAACTATGTAGCAATTAAAACTTACTATGATAGGGCTTATGCATTTTCCCCATTGCAGAATTAACAACAGCTGCTCTATAAAAAAATAATAAAAACAATATACACTTTTAGAACATTGGAAGAAATAAAAGATTACAAGAGAGTCTTAAGTAATTAAATTGATACCTAGGTAGACAAAAACAAAACACCTGAAGTGTTACATAAAGTTTTCTAAAATTATGCATCAGTAATATCCTTTAAAAATAATTTCTTATTCATAAATATAAGAAAAGCTAAAATATGCAGACACATAAAACTTAATTTTTCAAATAACTAGACTATAGGTGAAAAATGTATTATTTCTTTCTAATAATAAAGAAAGACTCTATTTATTCAACATTTAAATATAAAATAGCATGAATATACTTGGAATTATCATGTAGACCAGGGGCGTATGCAAGGGGGGGGTTAAACATCCCCCTTGAGCTGAGACAAAATGGCACGAATATAAATTTTTGAAGAAATTATTTTAGAATTATGAACCCTCCCCCCTCCTTGAAAAAATTCTGTGAATGCCACTGATGTAGACAGATTGCATTATCTGCATTATGGACTGAAGAATCATCTAAAATTGGACTATACTTAGGAGAAAATATTTTATTCTTATTCCCTACCAATATCCTACTTAAGAATATTTTTTACAATTAAGGTATCCGTCTACGTTCGTAGAACTTTTTTCTTTAAATGGAGAAACTAGTTCATGTTTTTACATTTTTAGATTTATTTTTTATATTATCATAGAGAATTGCACTTAAAAAATTTATTCCTGGAGAAGTTATATAAAATTTCTAATAAATGAAGAAATTTAGTAAACAAAAATTGGGTTTTTTCAAAAGGTCTAATTTTTTAATAAATTAAATTATTTTAATATTTTTTTTAGCAACAAATTTCTTATACACTGGACTAGTGACTCACCTAAAATCTTTGCTTAATTTACATTTGGTAAAAAATTTTGGTCCTTCAAAATGATACACATTGAATTTTTAATGAATTTTCATTACCTTTATAACTACACATGTAACATCATTAAAAATTATCCAAATTTAAAACTTTTACGTAATTCACTAGTAAATACTATCTAAAGTATTCGTAATAATTTTCAGTACAATATTTTAAGAACTTTTCGAGAAATCACATTTCAAGTTTCAACATTTTATTTAAAATACCGTTCTGAGAAAAACGCATTTGAAGTTTATGAAAGCAATTTTAACTATTAAAAAATTAATATACATGTT
>CM063499.1:79570427-79580427 GCA_032207245.1 Pardosa pseudoannulata | reverse complement strand
ATTGATATGAGAAAGGTAATTACTTACCTCCTCCCATATTCCGGATGGCAAACTTTCAGCTTAACACACACAAAATCCATTAAAAAATATGATTACTATTTAGAATACGGTATCTTTAATAGTTTATATCCTTCCACAACTAATAAAAAATTCCTTAAAATTACGAATAAAGTTCAATAAGGAATAACATAGATTTAATTAAGAATAACATAGGATAACAACTAATAACAGAATTTCTCTAACTCGAATACAAATATTTTAGAATTAAGCTTCCGGTTCGTATGGAAGCGACGAATAGTTCTACTACGAATAAAAGTTCAAAGTTTATTTATTTATTTTTTCTGGACGCGACGCTTCCCACAGCTTGGCGTTTTAATTCTGTTGCCACTGGAGATTCAACAGTCATAATAGATTAATCATAAGTGTATTTAAATGATTGCGACAACAACAAAAAAAGAGCCATTTATTATCATAAAAGGGGAGAATAAAATTAAGTACATGGTTCAAAGAATAGAAAGAAAGTTTTAAGGGATTCGTGTTCGTTGTTTGTTTTTCATATAATGGCAAGTTAAAAATAGAGTTGAAAAAATGTCAAGACTAACTCCAAATACTATCAGGAACCTATTTTATCGGCAATTGTTCTGAATGAAATGTCATCGCTTTAACCGCAGTGCCATCCATCTGTGGAACTCCATCAAGACAAAGCTAGCAGGCACACATCAAAATCCACTGTAAATTTCCTAAAAGAAATGGAACAAAAAACCGGTATCAAGGCAATACCCTTCACTGATATCCCTACTTAATCTCCCAATGTATCACCTAAGGATTTTTTTGCTTTCGGACTTTTAAAATCTGCATTATTCAAACGTTGTTCCACAACTAGAGTTGTGAGCAGTGGAAAAAAACCGGGTTTTTTATTATGGGGATTTTGAAAATTTCCAAGACATTTGAATTTTGAAGTTGCCAATTCCTACGACACAATGAGAACCACCATTTTTTTCGGTCTTTGTTGTAGACCTCAAAAGTTGATATTTTCACAAAATTTAACGATTATAAACTATGAAAAAAATTGAATAATTGGGATTAACTAACTCTATTTGGCAAGGTATCATGTTTAGCATGAAAGTATAAGTCTAGTTTTCCTTTGAGAAATATCCAATATTTTTATTATTACATAAATATTAGGCAATAATCTGTAGAGTCACAAAACCCATACATCATTATTTTTCTTGGATAACATCTCTCTCTCTCTCTCTGTTTATATATATATATATATATATATATATATATGTGTGTGTGTGTTATATATATATATATATATATATATATATATATATATATATGTGTGTGTGTGTGTGTGTGTGTGTGTGTGTGTGTACAAATTGGACACAAAATGCAACAGTGTTATTCGATTACACCTTTAAATGATATATGCATTACAAAAAATAATAAACTGTTATTTTAAATTTAAACATATTTATTTTTATATTATAAAAGGAGGGGAAAAAGTTTAGCATAAAGCAATTTACATAGTAAATAATGATCAGAAATAATGTATATAATTATTATATTAGCAATTAAAATTGAAGCAACCAGTTATGTGTTCGATAAGACTAACAGGGTAATTAATGACATAAGTACTACTATAAAATCATTTAAATGCTCATTGCTATTATTTCTTGAATATTATATATATATATATATATATATATATATTGCCAAAAATTAAAAAAATGTATATCTCTTAGAAATGATATGCTAGTTCTTAAATAGCCACTGTTGAAAAAATAAATGTAAATATTGTTAAAATGATTTCTTCCCAAAGTTCCCCACATTCCGGGTTTATTCCCCAAAATTCCCGGGTTTATTCCCACCTCTTCAAAATTCCGTTTTTTTTACATCTGTACCCACAACCCTTACAGGACTCTGGAAAACTGTTCAGGAGAAATGGGATAGAAACAGGCGCCTGGAACCTGGTATTCCACTCGGCCTGTGATTGGCTGGTAAGTACATTGGCAGTGATTTCTAAAATTGGCGAAATATCTTGGCGTTGTTTTCCACGATTGATTTCTTATCCATTGATTTAAATTGGCTTTTTATCTATTTATTTCTCTCCACTTATCCATTATTAATTCCTTTGTTTAGAAGAATTTGGAACTTACAAAGAATTTAAATTGAAATTTCTAATTGTAAATATTGCAGCTCTGTGTTTTATTAGAAAAGCATTTAACAAAGCATGTAAAAGTTTCTCATTTCGATAAACTATAATAATTTAGTTTGTAACTTAACTTTAATTAAATATCTTAAGCCTTTCATTAATTATGTACTCCCCCCTCCCTTTGGAAAAAATTATAAGTATGATCCTGTCTCTTTCTGATTGTGGAAATATATACAAATTCACAGAAAGCGTCGCCAAGATATTTCGCCAATTTTAGAAATCGCTGCCAATCTACTTATCAGCCAATCACAGGCCGAGTGGAATACCAGGTTACAGGCGCCTGTGGATAGAATACCTCTTCTGACACTTCAAAACGAATTATTATCCTGGAAATGACGGAGTCGCAAGATAGTTCAGAATAAGAGCTATCAAAGAGAATATTTCAAACACAAGAATTTTATGCATCTTAGTTTTGTGACTACAATATACATCGTCTAAAAATATCACATGTGATACACAATGAACTATATTTTAAGCATAAGCTAAAATAAAATGCTCAGCAAAGGTGGCTATATATTAAATAGGAACGAAATCTTTCTTTTTCAACTTGGTAAGCCATTGTTTACATTCAGGTTTTTGTTTAAAGGAAAACGATGTAAGCTAATATATTTTTGCTTGCATATCTCTTTTATACTGTAGTTAGTAGATCCAAAAGTTGTACAAGAGCAAGGCTTTTCTGAAAACCCCCTATATAATAAAAAATCTAAGTTATCTGACCGTCTGTCCTCGAATTTATGAAGCGGTTGGACCTGGAATGGTTAAAGGCATGCAATATTGGATTCTTGATGAGGTAGGGTTAGCAAAACTCAAAGCGAGTAAAGTTTATCTTCTCTTAAACTATCAATCCAATTCTAAAATAAATTGGTATAAATAGGCTTCATATCACAGCAAAAAAATACTGTCTTCTTTAATACGCTTGAAATCTACTCCTTTCCCCCCTTTCCGATCGTTTAATGCCATTATGTCAAGCCCTATTTTTCCCCGGTTAAGAGCAGGCGATTAAATTTATCAATTTATCTCATAATAAACAGGCAAAAATAACATTTTTCTAGGCTTATGACGTCATTCCTTTAACCATTTTATTTAATCATTTCTTATTTTAAATTATTAAAATATCGTCTGCATTATTTTTATACGTTTTATCACTGAACTTAGATATGACGTAAATAATTTTCTTTTATATTTGGCTTAAATAATAAGGCGATATCACGCAGCAGGGCACATCTCAACTTATGACAATTCTGGCTTTATTCAAACGGAAGGGCAGTTTATTGTTTGGCTATTGGCTGTTGTAAACATGAAAATGAATAGGAAGGACATTATAGTAGTTCGTGATGTTGCACGGAATTGCTCTATAGATAGGTACATTATGTGATATTTTTAAATTGAATCACCGATTATTTTTTGTTGCAAGATAATTCTCAGTCAAAAAAACAAAACATTTTTTTTACCTGCCTCATAGGGTACTTTACAATTTTGGAATTTTAAAAATTTTACTGATCCTGGCATATGATGGACGAGTGGATCGGGTCAGCCAATTTTGGGTGCTTAAGCTTCCGGTAGAAAATTGCTTGCTTCTCAGTTTATTGTAATGGACAGTAAATAGCCTGATTTAAGCATGAGAAAATTACTCATTGAAATGTACTTCAATATAGTACTTTAGAAGCTTATATTTTTCTATCAAAGAATATTTACGAAAACTTCTCTTTTACTCTTTATTAAGTAAAATAATTATTCAATATTGCTGTATACTTTTGAGAGGAATAGTAAAATTTAAACTTATGAATATTCTTTGATAGAAAAATGTAAGTTTCTAAATTATTATATTATTATAACATTTTTTCAGAACAATGTTTTTATCTTTAAAAATCAAGCTGTTTACTGCCCATTATAGACAGCTTGAGGTATAAAGTTTATAATAGCAAAAATTGATTTTAAAATAATAAAAAAAGATTAAAAAAATTGACAGTTAAAAATAAAAATCAATTTTAAAAATTGCCAAAAATGTAAAACAAATATATAACGACAAAAACTAAAAAAAAAATAAAAGTAAAAAAATTAAATAAAATTCAAATAAAAAGGAGAAAATTGACTGAAAATATTGACAAAAATGTAAATAAAATAATAAAATAACTGTCCAATTAATTGAGTAGTTTTAGTTAATATATTAGCGAATAGATGGCGCCAGTAAGCCAATCAATTTTCTACCGGAAGTGTAAGGACCCAAAATTGGCTGTCCCGATCCACTCGTTATGACACGACTCATCCCGTTATATCACTAGCAGCAAGCAATGGCTTAAACAAATATGTAAATGAATGCATCACGTGATTTTCTATACTCTCGATGCCAAACGGTGAATAACTCTCATTAAAAAGAATAATGGCTATCTTCACGTGTAACTGGCAGACTAACTTTCACCACGATCACATATATATGCTTGTATTGAAAAGTAAAATTGAAAATATCATCGTAAGTAAAGGATCGATAAATCATATCTATGGTACTTTGTCGACATAGAGTAAATAAAAAATAAATAACTTTAAATCTCTGATATGAAAATTGTGAGGGAATTTATTCCTCGAGGATGTTTATTCTTTTCTGTCTGCGATATGGCGTATGGCTATTTATTTGTATGCTACATCGGAAATGTGTTTAGAATTTTGTAAAAGATCTCTTTCAGATTACGAGAGTAAAATATAAAAATAGATGTTTTCACCGCATATTTTATCTTCTTCTTTAAAAAGGGAAACATGATATTAACACAGAAAAATTTACTGCTAGGAATATCTGATATTTTTTTTTCTACCGTGTATGGAGTTTCGCGATTACGATACCACGCAGTATTGTAATCGAATTAGATTTCAACAGAAATACACATTTTTTGCAAACCTGGGAAGATTGCTGAATCTTATGTTACTTTAAATAACCCCTTCCCTGTTTTGCCCGTACGCAGTACGGGCACAGCTTTCGGGACTTTACTGATTTGCCCGTACGGCGTACGGGCAATCTGATTTCTATTTCGCTTGCACTGTTTCGGCCGTATTTTTTCCAATTTTAGTAACAAATTATTCGTATATATGTCCAGTAAATGATAGTTTGCAGTTTATTGTATTTTCTACTCTGATTGGTTCAAAAGCGCGTGTTTTTTTTGCATGTTTTGTATCAGAAGACGAATTGTTATCTTTCAGTGTATAGCTTTCTGGTTATATTTTACTAACCATCTGATAATTTTATTGATGTAAGAGTTGAATAATATATTTTTACTTTTAAATAATGGATAATTCAGAGCGTATGGAGCTAATTTCTTGCGATTCGAACTGTGACTCGGAATCAGAAACTGAATTATCTGTAAATGATAGTAGCGAAAGTTTACTAGATGACCTGGATAGTAGTGACTCTGATAGTAGTACAGATGGAATCAGTCAAGCAAGACAATTTTTTAAAATTAATTGTGATAATCCTTCGGATCCGCCTCCTAGATTTGCTTTCACTGGAATTCCAAAAATGAACTTGAATATCGATGAGACTGAAGGTAAACTTCAGTTCTATGATGCTTTCATAGAAAGAAAAAAAGTTGTAATAAATGCTTAAAAATATTAGAAATGTTAATTTTAATAACATATCTTTACTTAAAAATGTAAAATGAACAAAAAAATGCAATAAAAAAATGACATTTTTTTGACCGAATTCTGGAAAAAAATGAAACTGTCAAAGGGTTAATGGTCAGCTTGAACATAAAGTTTATTTGAAGACAAACCTTAGCACAGACTACTATAGGACAACTAGTTTATGTATAGAACATTAGTTTAAAAGGACAAATATTGATACTACTCCCCTCAATATACTATATGTATATTTTGTATTTGTACCATACATGATACTATATAGATACTATATAGATACTATAAAGATACTATAAAGATCCTATATAGATCCTATATAAATACTATATAGATACATATCCTCATTCCTTTTTCGAAGAGCGATGGCCGATTGGTTAGGGTGCTGGCCATCGGTACCGGAGTTCGTGGGTTCGAATCCCACTGTGGCATGGATGTTCGTAGCCGTTCGGAATCGGCTTTAAGCAGTAGGTCCCGGTCTCATTAGCCCCCGTTTTGCAAAAAGTAGACCGTAGCGCTCCAAATCAAACCTCATTCTTTTTCTTCCTTTTGGGAACAATAGATTTCGAACTTATTCTATCGACGATTGCTTTCAGAATTTTCAAGCTGTGTTTTGGAGGCTGTCACAAAAGTTGCAGTATTCAGTCAGATAAAAAAAATTATGATCTTCCTCTTTTGATTTCATTTACTCATGCGCATGGAACATTATTTTAGTAAACCGGGTCATCTCATTTTTATTAATTTTAAATCTAATTGCAGAATATTTCGTGAAATACTGTTTGCTTGTCATGTTTCTTGAAAAGAGCATATACTTTTAGATTGATATCACTGCAAATAAAATGTAAAACACTTACATAAGAGTCACAAAATCTTTGAAAGATTGCTATGTGGCTTTAAATGATCTTCGAGCAAAGGCAACACTTTCGTCACTGCAGGGTTACGGGTTCGAAGCCCAAACCGGCCTAAAATCCACCGTGTTTGTTAAAGTCGACTGGCACGTAAAATAGGTTCCTGGTCACAATGTCTTCCAAGTTCTCAATCGATACTTCTTGGGGTGGCAAGCCAAGCCTATGGGTCTTCTGCTTCCCAATTACGAGGACCCATATATATATATATATATATATATAACAGGTCCCACTAAATGGCACTAGAGTTCGGAGTACCACTTCATCTCTTTATTTAAATCTCATCACACACTACCCTACAATGGCGTCTCACATTGGCGCCCAACTTCTAACAAAGGCAGGTTTTACTGCTTCGAGGAACTGCAGGTCTGACTGTGGAAAGTGCATACTGCTCTCTGCTCTTATCACTGCGCGTGAGCCGTATTTATGTGGCTAACTCCTCAAGCCGCGTCACTCTCATTAAAAGAATCCCTAATTAAAATCTCTTAAAATTAATCTACATTTTAAATCCTGACACACACACACACACACACACACACACACACACATATATATATATATATATATATATATATATATATATATATATATAGTATATATATGTAATATATCAAAACTATTTAACTTTAATATCTCCTTAAAAATCTCCACCTATTCTAATTCCTTAAAATCTTTTTCCCAGCCTCTAAATGTCTTAATCAAAGGAGCATCCTCGCCTTGAAATTACATTTCCCAAAGCTTTCTGTCCTATAGATGTAATTTTTCTCTCTATTCAACACGTTTTCCTGCAGTCGCCGGCAAATGGTTCCATGTTTTTCGGATCTTAACACTTAAATTCTCCGAGTACGTTTCTTGTCCCTTTGGAAAATTCTTTCTGTCTACGCTCTTGGGCGCATCTCTGTTCGAGCAGAGTGGTTTTTGTGTCTTTCTCTTGTCTGTCTTTGACTAGTAAATATGTCCGTTTTAGCAGCTCTAATTAGACTTGTGCCGGTCTCTTTCAATAGCCCGACTGCATCGTTGTTACTGTTAGCTGATTAGCTTTCCCTTTGTTCAGCAGTTTTATAATTATTGGATTACATATATGCAACAATTGAAGTGGTTCCACAGGCAGCAAATGCAGTCCAAACCATTACCGAGCCAAAATTGACGATTTAAAAAAAATATCAGGTCCCCATCTTAAATTATGCCAAAAAAAAAAAAAAAATTATAGCCGTTGAATCCGTCGAAATTAAATTTCTTTCCACCGGAAAAGACAATATTTCTCCAATTTGTGCCTTCAGTTAGATACTTTCGGGTAAAGTCTAAGCGAGCACTTTTGTGGTGCTTAGAAAGAGGGGTTTTTCATTTAAATTTTTTTGATTGAACAATCTGAATGTTACTTAAAACAGTTTTTACCGTTCGGCTTGTACATGATAATTGTGACTATTCTTGAATTTCGGTAGACGACTTTTTATTGTCCGCAAGCTAGCTTCCGGGTTTGTCTCGCCTTACAGTTAAAGATTTCTATCTTTTTGTACGCTTCTTAGGATCGGTATCAACTAAAGTCGTTTCACAGTTAACCGCGATTAATCTCTGTTTAAATATAGAATTGTGTCCCACCATAAGGCAATTTGTCGCAACGTCACGAACTACTATAATGCCCTTCCCATTCATTTTCATGTTTACAACAGCCAATAGACAAACAATAAACTGCCCTTCCGTTTGAAACTAAAGCCAGAATTGTCATAATTTGAGAATTTTCCCTACTGTGTGAAATAGCCTTATTGGTTGGCGCCATGGGTTAATTTCGGTTAGCCATTAAACGACTTTGGTGAGACCGGCTCTTACTGCCGTACTCTTAGGCATTACTGGGAAAACTGCGTATTGCAGCCTTTGGCCTTCCTATTTTTCTTGCAATATTAAAACCAAACATTCCAGCTTCATTTCAAGTTAATATTTTAATTTGTTCACCATCTGATAACTTATTTTTCCTTTTGGCATTGCATTAAACACACCAAATACAAAATAAATGCACGTAACAGTTTAAAAGCTGGTCTCACCAAAGTCGTTTAAGGTATCCGTCTACGTTGGAAACGTCATTTTTTGCCAAAAATAACATTTTTTTTATTTCTCTATTATAAAATTTCAACTTTTAGGCTTCTAAATCTGTTTTTGTTTTGTGTCTCCGGCATTTTAAAGAAAAGTTACAGTCGTTTAAACATCAATGACAGCTGTCAAAATATAACGGATGTAGCGACTTTGGAACCGGAAGTTGTGAATTTAAAGCCTTTTAAAGAGCATTTTTTGGACAAAACATTTTAAACCAGTAATATTAAAACCAAACATTCCAACTTCCTTTCAAGTTAATATTTTAATTTGTTCACCATCTGTTAACTTTTTTTCCTCTTGGCATTGTATTAAACACACCAAATACAAAATAAACGCACATAACACATTAAGAGCTGGTCTCACCAAAGTCGTTTAAGGTATCCGTCTACGTTAAAAACGTCATTTTTTTTGCCAAAAATCATATTTTTTTATTTCTCTCTTGTGAAATTTAAACTTTTAGGCTTCTAAATCTGTTTTTGTTTTGTCTCTACGGCATTTTAAAAAAAGTTACAGCCGTTTAAACATCAGTGACAGCTGTCAAAACAAAACGGTAGTTCCGACTTCGGAACCGGAAGTTGCGAATTTAAAGCCTTTTAAAGAGCATTTTTTTTGGACAAAATTTTCACGAAGATTAGTTTAAACATTTTTCTAGTATTTTTAATAATTAGCTACTTGACAATTAGAAAGTTTTGAAGGAAGAAAGTGTTGGGAATTTTAAACGTGTATTTTAATTTTTTTAATAGTTAAAGCTACTTTCAAAAACTTCGAATGCGTTTTTCTCGGAACGGTATTTTTAATAAAATGTTGAAACTTAAAACGTGATTTCTCAAAAAGTTCGTAAAATATTTTGTTGAAAATTATTACGAATGCTTTTGATAGTATTTACTAGTAAATGACCTAAAAGCTTTAAATTTGGATAATTTTTAATGATGTTACACTCATAGTTAGATATAAAGGTAATGAAAATTCGTTAAAAATTCAATGCGTATGATTTTGAAGAACCAACATTTTTTACCAAATGTAAATTAATCAAAGATTTTAGGTGATTCACAAGTTCAGTGTATAAGAAATGTGTTGCATAAAAAATTATTGAAATAATTTAATTTATTAAAAAATTAGACTTTTTGAAAAAACCCGATTTTTTAACTAAATTTTCTTCATTTATTAG
>CM063499.1:79545427-79547927 GCA_032207245.1 Pardosa pseudoannulata | reverse complement strand
AACCTTTGAAATGTCAAGTTTCGAAAAAAGACTTCCTAAAAAATCGTCCAACTGCTGAGGACGATTCAATCAAAGGTTATGTCACATCCGAAGAAGATATGTTGACAGACCACTCGGACTCTGAAGGCATGTGGGCTAAGACCCAACCTGCATAATTTCCATCGTTTTCCTCTCCAAAATTTACAATGGCGCTTTTGTCTTGGAACTGCCATGGCTTCAAATGTCACGTCTCTGATATCAGAGACCTCGTAAATAAATACCATCCTGTTTGTTTTGCACTTCAAGAGACCCTTCTTGACAGCAATAAATCGGCCAAATTAAAACGCTACAGTACTGTCAGAAAAGACTACATAGAAGGGGGCAGGGTTTGTGGTGGTGTTGCCCTCTTCACTTCACATGATTACCCTTTCAGAAGTTTAAACATTAACATTGACCTCCAAGCAGTTGCTGTTCAAGTACACATACACTCTCTAATAACTGTCTGTAACCTCTATATCCCTCCAAACAATATCATCTCTCAGAGCACTCTTAATAACCTTATTACTCAACTTCCAGTCCCTTTTATTATTGTTGGGGACTTAAATGGCCACAGTCCATTGTGGGGTAGCCCCAACCTTAATAAACGGGGTCGTCAAATAGAAAAACTGATATCCGACCATGATCTGTGCATCTATAATACAAACCAACATACTTACCTCCATTCCCCTACAAGAACCTTTCACTCCCTAGATTTAGCAATATCCAGTCCTCAAATTTTTCCGTTTTGGAATTTTACAGTAGATTCCTACCCCTATAATAGTGATCACTTTTCTATTATCCTAACTCACAATAATGTCTCCAATGCGAATCAGCGTGTTCCTCGTTATATTCTAGGTTCCGCTGATTGGGATAAATTTCGTATCCTAGCCAATATCTCTACAGACATGGTCAACAATAATACTATTGATGAAGCAGTGAATCATATAACTGAAACAATAATTTCTGCAGCTGATATTTCCATTAAAAAATCTTCCTGTCGTCCTCAAAAGCAAACAAAGCCATGGTGGAACGAAGAGTGTAAAATTTGTTATAAAGCTAAGAGAAAAGCGTTCCAATTGTTCAAGAGACATCCTACGACGGAGAACTTAATAAATTATAAAAAATGCAAAAGTATTTTCCGTCGCACTTTGAGACGTAGCCAAAAGGATTCGTGGGTGAAATATATAAGCAGTATCACTTCCTCCATTTCCAGTAAAGATTTATGGGTAAAAGTTAAGCGCTGTTCAGGCGTTTACCCAAACAACCAAATTTTAAATTATAATAATAACCTAATAACTTCTCTTGATGACATAGCCAACACAATAGCCTCATCCTTTGCTGATATATCTTCAAGCTCAAATTACTCTGCATCTTTTACAAAACTTAAAAACCTGGTCGAAGATAAACCATTAAACTTTCAAATTACGCTTAACTTTCCCTATAATACTGATTTTACCATTTTAGAACTAAACAGAGCCTTGCATAAAGTCCATAAATCTTCTGCTGGTCCCGATAATATTTCCTACGAAATGATAAAAAACCTCTCTTCAGTTTCGATGTTCAACCTTCTAAAACTTTACAATAGAATATGGAGAGAACATAGCTTCCCTTCCGCGTGGAGAGAGGCTATTGTAATCCCCATTCTAAAACCTGATAAAGACCCATCGAATCCTCTCAGCTACCGCCCAATAGCTCTGACGAACTGTTTATGCAAAATTCTTGAAAAAATGATAAACGTTCGTCTGATATACTACCTGGAGGAAAATAATTACCTATCAAATTTTCAGAGTGGTTTCCGTCGTGGAAGGAGCACGTTAGATAATATCATAGAGTTGGAAACCAGAATTCGGAATGCTTTCGTTAAACGGAAGCATTTGGTGTCGGTGTTTTTCGATATAGAAAAGGCATATGACCGCACTTGGCGTCATGGAATTATACAGCAGCTGTTCAATTTAGAGTTGCGTGGTAATATGCCTATTTTTATTCAAAACTTTTTGGCCTTAAGAAATTTCCGTGTTAGAGTAGGAAATACATTATCTCGCACTTTTATTCAAAAAGAAGGAGTTCCTCAGGGAAGCGTATTGAGTGTGACCCTATTCATTATTGTAATTAATGGGATTCTGAACGAGATACCTCCCTCTGTTTATGGAAACTTGTATGTCGATGATCTCCATATATCATGTGAAGGAGCGGATATGAGATTTATTAACAGACAACTCCAGACTGCAGTCAACAAGATCAGTAAGTGGGCGAGCGAGAATGGTTTCAGCTTTTCAAGTTCAAAGACATGTGTGCATTTTTGTAAAAAAAGAGGTCTGCACCCTGACCCAGAGATCCAGTTTCTTGGAAATAACATCAACATTGTGAATGAGGTGAATTTTCTCGGCGTCATTTTTGACAAAAAACTTACCTTTGCACCCCATATCACAAACTTGCGGAAAAATTGCGAAAGGAAGCTCAACATCCTAAAAATCCTTTCTAA
>CM063499.1:79537617-79542617 GCA_032207245.1 Pardosa pseudoannulata | reverse complement strand
TTGATATTAACAAAATCTCTAGTAAAATACAAAAACAAATCTCACATTAATTTTAAAATAATACATGTTTCAATACTTGTGAGTAAACTACAATATATATTTAAAGTATAAATAAAATAATAATATTTAAACCCTCATGATTAGGGAGGGAGGTAAGGTGCTGGGTTGATTATAAATACAGTATAGTTAATGTTTATTGTTGTTGTAGTTATGATATATGTATAACACAACTTTTATGTACAGTCGCAACTGGCACTGTAAAAATGCATATATTGAATGTTGCACGATAATAAAATACTTTGAATAATTCTTGTTGGATTGAATAGTTAATGAATTTCGAATTTGAATAATCACAAATCAAATCTTGAACTTTGGATTTTATGAATTATCTTGAATTTAAATAATAATGGTAAATGTTTAACAGCAATTAAGAATCAAATGAGGTAACTGCTTACTTCTTGTTAATTCTGGGAACTTGCATGAAGAATCTGTAGAAATTGAATTAGGGATGAAAACAGAAAACGGCTGTTGAACACACTTTCTTTTTATTACACAACACGTCACGATAAATGGAGAATAAACGGAGCAATGAATAAGGAATTATAAATTATGTTAGGCTTTAAACACGTTTCATAGATGAATAAGAATAGAATACAGGAATATGAATAGAATTACATTTAAAATCCAACGCCGAATCCTAACAGACAGTCTATTACACATATAGTCTGATTTTTACAATCTCTGAATAGCGCCATCTAGCCTTCGGTGGCGAAATTAATCTAACATTTGTTTTATTTTTAAATGTGCGGCCCACCTCAATTCAGTAAATTGTTTTTTGGCCCACCAACCGATTTGGGTTGGGCACCCCTGATCTATATGTTCTTATGTAACCGAAAACCCTGTTTAATTCTGTAGATTTTACTTTTATCGGCATAATCTATGTAAATGTTGAAATATACTGCTTTATAGCAAAATGGCTGTGTATTAATTTACGTGAAATTCAAAACCTATTTGCTTGCATAAAAGGTCCAAATACAGTATAAAAAATAAAACATTTAAAATGCAGTGCAACTCGAAGCATTTTTACGGAATTTTGTTGGGAGACTCACATTTTATTGAAAGGTTTTCCTTTATAATCAAAAATTCTTTTGCTGTGGGTTCTCGAGCCATATACGTTTTAAATAGTTCTATTATTCATATTTACATCTCTATAAATAAAAAGAAGGCTGAGTTAGTATCTATGAGTGTACCATTTTAAAAATTCTTAGACGTATAGAGAAGTTGTTTTTTCAAATAGACAACAGTAGAAATATATATATTTTTTACCTTTAAACTACGTTTATTCATTTAAAAACCTCTGAGTTGTGCAAAATTCTTTATCGGATCGTAGGTTGCTCATCCCTGCTATAAAACAGACAATACATTGTAAACTGTTGAGATTATGTGTATGTTCTTATGTAACCGAAAAACCTGTTTAATTCTTTAGATTTTACCTTTATCGGCATATTCTATATAAATGCTGAAATATACAGCTTTATAGCAAAATGGCTGTGTTAACCTAAGTGAAATTCAATACCCAACCATTTGCTTGCATAAAAGCTCCAATTACAGTATAAAAAGTAAAGCATTTAAAATGCAGTGCAACTCGGAATATTTTTACGGAATTTTGTTGGGAGACTCAAATTTTATTGAAAGGTTTTCCATTATAATCAAAAACTCTTTTGCTGTAGATTCTCGAGCCATTTATGTTTCAGATAGAACGATTATTCATATTTAAATGTCTATAAATAAAAGGAAAGCTGAGTTAGTATCTATGCCTTCATCATTTAAAACATTATTAGATATATAGAGAAGCTGTTTTCTTTTTAAAATCCCCTATATAATAATAGCCTAAGGTGTCTGTCGGCAAATTTTTGAAGCGGTTGTACCTGGAACGGATCCAGGCATCCATATTGAATTTTTTATGAGTTAGGGTTAGCAAAATTCAAAGCGAGTTCGAAATTTAAGCCTTCCCCCCTTTTCTAGCGTTTAATGCTATTATTTCAAGCCTTATTTCCCCCCCCGTTAAAAGCAGGCGATTAATTTTATCATTTTCGATACCATTCATATATACCACCAAATAATCACTGTCAATATTAAAACCTCTGCTCTTCATCCTATCATGTAATATGACAAGATAATCTAAAGCTGGCAACTAACATACGGTCAGTAAATAGAAAGAGTTCTCACCAGTTCATGTTTAAAGTAAAATCAAATAAATTTTTATACTAAAATCATTCTTAATAGGATGACAAGGGCGAAGCGTAATATTTAAATTTATATACTCTTTTAGTTCAATTGTCATATGCTTTAATAAGGACATCCTTCATGTAAAAGCGTGGCATGATGGTTAAAGTCTCTGCCCGTTTCATTTTCGTAACAGTCGAGTTGAAGGTTCTGTCCCCGACGCAACCTAATTTTTCTATATGTCTAATTCATTTTATATTTTTTGCTTTCTCTTTTAAATTCTTTTTCCTAAAGCTGTTTTATTATTTTTAAATTTCTTTTATTATTTTTAAACTAAGGTTTTCCTTGAACCCACATCTTTAAACCAATTACATTCCGCAGTGGTCAAAAGATCTATGAGTGGATCGAGACAGTCTCACTTGCGGCCTCTATTTACTAATATATTAACTAAAAGTAATCAAGTGATTTTGTATGATCTTGGACAGTTTTTGTATTTATTTACATTTTTGACAATATTTTAATTTAATTTTCTATTTTCGCCTTTTTTTATTTTTTTTTATTTATTTTTTTTTTGCTTGTATTTTAAATTTTTAAATTTCATTTTTGTTACTTTTTGTCGTTTTAAGTTTATAAAATTATTTTTTGCTAAGAAATGAGCTTTAGAATGTTTGCTTCATTTCTAATATTTTATTTACATTTTTGACAATTTTTAAAATTAATTTTTATTTTTACTTAATTTTTTTTATTTTCATCTTTTTTTTTAAATTTTTAAAATATATTTGCTATTAGTTTTCTATTATAAACTTTATACCTCAAGCTGTCTATAATGGGAAGTAAACAGCCTGGTTTTTAAAAATAAAACATTGTTTAAAAAAATGTTATTCAATATAATAATGTAGAAACTTACATTTTTCTATCAAAGAATTTTCAAAAGTTTAAATTTTACTATTCCTTTTTATTATAAATATGACCCTTTTAGTTAATATATTAGTCAATAGATGGCGCCAACGAACCAAGTAATTTTTTTTTATACTGTACCGCCGAAATTTGAATGTAAAGAGACATCCATTTTGAACTCTTGATCAATCAGGGTTAGGAAAATTCAAAGAGAGTAAAGTTTTATACGAATAATTTTTAGTCAGCCTGATTGTAAAATGGAACAACATTTATTAAATATAAATGGTAAAAGGGTTCCCCTTACTGTCGTTCCAATAGTTGGGGATGGATCATGTTTATTTCGATCGCTTTCTTATGTTATGTTTGAAACACAGTCTTTTAGCAGTGGCATTCGAAAACAAATTGTTACTCATGTGGTACAAAATTGGGATCATTTTAGTATTATGTCACATAATGAACAGGGGCATAATTATAGTTTGGCTGCAGTTTATTTTTCCGAAATGTCACGATGTTCAACTTTTGGAGGATTTTGCAAGTTGTATGCAGCCGGTGAAATTTTTAAGTGTGTTTGAGGTTTACCTTGATTGTAGCCTTTATTACAGTTTTGAAAGTGAGGGAAACCCCACTAAGTGGCTACGCTTTTCCAATGATTTGTCAAGTGGCCATTTTGACGTTTACGTTAATTCTGTGTCAAATTCAATCCCCTGTATAATAATAGCCTAAGTTGTCTGTCCGTGAATTTATGAAGCGGTTGTACCTGGAATGGGTACAGGAATCCATATTGGATTTTTTATGACTTAGGGTTAGCAAAATTCACCGAGATTTCAAAATCCACCCCATCACCACTTTTTGGACGTTTAATGGTATTATTTCAAGCCTTATTCTTCCCTGTTAAGAGCAAAAGATTAAATTTATCAATTTGGATATCATTCATATATACCACCAAATAATCACTGTCAATATAAAAGCCACTGCTGTCTATTCTATCACGTACGCGACCCTCATATATTCTAATTAGTTTCTTCACCATTTGTAGGCATGGCAAGCTCAGTAGAGTGTCTGCCCATTTGCTTGTCGTACTCCTTGGGTTAACGGTTCTGTCCCCGAAGCTGCCAAATTTTTCTAAATGTAATTAATTTAATATATTCTTTTTTTTTAATATATAAATAAATTCCTATTCCTAAAGTTGTTTTATTTTTTTAAAAATAAATTTTTACTATTTTTTTCAACTTTTTATTATGTTAAATTCACGTATTTTGTACGGATGTCCCTGGCCCCATAAACATTTCATTTTTCTATCCTTAAACTTTCTTCTCGTCTATTTTTATGTGTCCTTTCACCTTTTAGCTGTTAATTTTTCTGCTAGCCTTCATTTTTGTGTTTATTGAAAGAAATCTCCGGATTAGAGGGCTCGGCCCATGCAATCAAGGCCCATACCTACCGAGGTGATAGTGTCATTCCTTTACTTCCATTAATTAATGTGGCAAAAAAAAACTGAAGAACTTGACGATAATTTTAAGGTAGCTAAGAAGACTTTAAATTATCTTTCTAAATGAATTCAATGTGATTCTAAACTGCATTCACAATATCGAGAGACTTTAGGGGAGTATGAAGATAAACAAGTTATTGAGCTTGTACCTGATAATTCTCAGCCAAAAAACAAATCATTTTTTACCTGCTTCATACAGTACTTTACAATTTTAGAAAATGAAAAATTTACTTATTCCGTCATATGACGGGCTATATGCTAGTTTCCTTAATAGTTCTGTGATCAGTTTAGTCTATCGAATAATTTTTTTACACTTGTATAGTTGGTAGGTTAGGTTATAAATATATAGTGGATTATACAGTGGCAAGTGTATTGTGCTCGATAAGTT
>CM063499.1:79522617-79532617 GCA_032207245.1 Pardosa pseudoannulata | reverse complement strand
TTAACCGAAGTTGGTTTTTTCCTCACTTTTTTTTTCACTTTCTACTATCATCCAATATTTTCACTATACAAACATGCAATTTTAAACTTTTCTTTTTTTCCCACATTCCTTGTGTATACACATCGTTCTTTCCAAACTACGAGTGCAGATAAATAATTCGGAATTCCCTTTTTTAGAATTCCTTCTCGCAAGCACAATTCTGGGTATGAGTGTACTCTTTCCCCACTTTCAAACATCCCTGTTCTAAACAAAAACGTACTCCTTTTCGAAATGCGGAAGGTGATACTGCCGACTCCCAGAGCAATCGAATGTTATTGCACCAATGACGATACTACATATTAAACGAGATGATTATTGACGAACTGGCATATAGTTCGTCATAAAACAGGATTAGTAAAATTTTAAATTTTCCAGAATTATAAAGTACCCTATAGGCAAGTAAAAAAATATTTTGTTTTTTGGCTGAGAATTATATGGTGCACGCTCAATAATTTGTTTATCGTCATACTCCTCTAATGCCTCCTGATATCGAATGCAATTTAGATTCCTATTGAATACATTTAGTCAAACCGCGTAGTGATGTATAACAAACAAGCACACAAACAAACTTTTTTAACGAATTAGTTTTCAAAGATATATAACTTAAAAGTTAGATATTTTTGAGTCCGTGAAATAGACTCCTAGACTTTTATAAAAAGAATTTCTTGTTAATACCTGTGATAAAATTTTACATTGCAGCAAAAAATAATCGATGATTCAATTTAAAATGATCACATATGCACCTATTCTAATATTTACGCCAAATATGAAAGAAAATTATTTATTAATATGTTAATTCAGTGATAAAACGTATGAAAATAATGCAGACGATATTTAAAAAAATTTAAAATAAAAAAGTATTAAGGCGCCTCCCCACTATGGTCCACCGCAAGCCATCACCACCGTCTGGAGGGGATTTGGCTTATCGTGGCCGATGGCGGCAGACGATAAAATAGCCTTGGCGGACGATGGCTTCGGAGGCGATTTTTCTCCAAAGATCAAAGGCAGCCAGATGCGCAACTTAAGTGCGCAGTAGACCCTATGGACGAATCAATGCGCTCAGCTCATTCAGTGGGCCAGCGTGTGGATGAGACCTGTGAACCATCGTTCGAGGTCACCATCAGGAAGTGGTGAACAACTGGCCATAGTGTGGAGGCTACATTAAATGAGATGGTTAAAGAAATGACGTCATATTGCTAGAAAAAAAAGCTATTTTTAACTTTTTATAATGTAATAAACTGAAGAGCCTGCTCTTAGCCAGGGATAATAAGGCTTGAAATAATGGCATTAAACGCTCTAAAGGGGGTGAGGGGGTATTTCGAACTTTTATACATTTGCTTTGAATTTTGCTAACCCTAACTTATCAAGAATCCAATATGGATGCCTCTATCCATTCCAGGTCCAAACACTTTATAAATTCGAGGACAGATGGACAGATAACTTAGGCTATTATTATATAGGGAATTCTCGATTATACGAAAATATCGATTATCCGAAGTACGTTCGGTCCCAATTACTTCGGATAATAGAGGTTCTACTGTACTACTCAAAAAGACAAAATTTAATGATTTTTTTTAAAGTTAGAACGTTACTTAAGAACTTGCAAATAAATTTCTTGTAAAAGGAATTGAAATTTTCATTTTACTGCAAATCAAATTAAGGCTGTTATAATAAACACTTTAATAGCTTAAAAGTATTACGTCATCTTAAACAAATTGGAAATGATATTTAGAATCTCCTATCATTTGACACTTTAAAAGTTCTAACTGGTGGGAGATTCTTACATAAATACGCAACACAAATGTTTACTCATCTCTAATCCTCTGTTTATTTTTTTCTCCCATCTGAGTCAATAAAACATGTTTTCTGTTCTCTTCCATCAGTAACATCAAACGACAAACTCGTAATTTCCACTTCAAAAGAGTTTTACGGCGATATGTCTTTCAAAGCGAACAAAACCTTTTTTTTTTTTTTTAGAAAAATTTATTTTAAAAGAAACGTTTTAACAGTCAGTTGTACTCGACATGTTTTTTTTTTGCGCAGTTTCGTTAACAGATATGAAAGCAGAACACGATTTTTACTTTTGGCTTTAGGGTTCGGCGATGTACTTCGGATAAAAATATCTAAAATATTATATTTTTGCCGTAAAATCACAAAGGAAACGTTCCAATTTTGAATGGATACTTTTAGAAACATGACGCGATTATGAAATCCGCGTTTCTAACACTTTAACTTCAGATATTTTATTTGGCAATGAGAACGCTTTTCGAGCACTTATCACTCGTTCTCACGAAATACAGAAAAAGTAATGCAATGACCAAACAACTCAACTCGCGATTTTTGATGAGTATCGATGTCTTAGATATTTATTTATTTCATTTTATCTCAGCTTCGATATCGATTGACAAACGAAACATGATTTTTATTTTCAGTCTTAAAGTTCGGCGATGCACTTCGATTAGTAATAGAAAAAAATATTATTTTGGGCTTGTAAATTCATAAAAATAAACGTCATTTTTTCTTCGAAAACATGTGTAAAGTGGATACTTTTGCTAAGCACTCTTTCTCAATGAAAACCACGCTTTCGGATGTTTGGCCAAAAATCGAGCTTTGAGCTCATATTCCTCTCTAGCATTTGAATAAGAACGAAAGTATTGCATTCGCCAAACAACTCAACTCGATAACTTTATGAATATGTTTGTAGCTCTGCTAAGATTTTTACTTGCTGACGGCAATCATAGGATAGTTTATTGAGTTCTACAAAAATATGCTTTTAAGTTGTTGAGTTTTATTAAATTATTTATTTTTAAGCTCAACCAAATCCAAAGAAAAGGTTTAATTTAAGGGGAGACATCCCCTATATAATAATAGCCTAAGTTGTCTGTCGGCAAATTTTTGAAGCGGTTGTACCTGGAACGGATACAGGCATCCATATTGAATTTTTTATGAGTTAGGGTTAGCAAAATTCAAAGCAAGTTCAAAATCTAAGCCATCCCCCCTTTTTTAGCGTTTAATGCTATTATTTCAAGTCTTATTCTCCCGCCGTTAAAAGCAGGCGATTAAATTTATCCTTTTCGATACCATTCATATATACCACCAAATAATCACTGTCCCGTTTGGGTTTCGAAATCAGAAGTGTGATACTGAAGAATGTTCTCAATGGCGTTAATTAATTGCTCAAAACAGACGCCCTTTTAATATAAAACACTTTTTATTATATTTACGTATGCGAGATCTTTAAATGCACAGAAAATGTCACATAGAAGAATTTATGGCGTAAATAATATTAACATATTAAAGCACAAAAGCAACTCAAGAGCCATTTTTCTCGCATACGAAAGAACAGCCATGTTTTCACTAAACAAAATCGTTCGTTGCCACTCGTTGCGAGTGGCAACGATTTTTTATCTGTAAGTTGCTTACAGATAAAAAATAAAATAAAAAAGAATATGTGGGTAGAACATCAATTTTAACAGACGATTTGACATTCTCCCACCTAAGTTAACTTTTATCTTAAAATTTAACTTACAACTAACTACACAACAATAACAATAACATAATAGTAACAGTTCACAAGTCTAGTCCCCTATATAATAATAGCCTAAGTTATCTATCCGTCTGTCCAAGAATTTTTTAAGTGGTTGGACCTGGAATGGAAATAGGCTCCATATTGAATTCTTAATGAGTTAGGGTTAGCAAAATTTAAAGCGAGTAAAGTTTATTTTCTCCTTAACTATCGATCTGATTCTAAAATAAGTTGGTATAAATAAGCTTCATATCACAGCAAAAATATTGAAATTCACTCCTTCCCCCCTTTTCGAGAGTTTAATGCGATTATTTCAAGCCCCATTTTCCCCGATTAAGAGCAGGCGATTAAATTTATCAATTTATTATAGAATAAATAGATGAAAAAACATTTTTCTATCATTATGACGTCATTCCTTTAACCATCTCATTTAATCATTTCTTATTTTAAATTATTTAAATATCGTCTGCATTATTTTCACACGTTTTATCACTGAACTTATATATTACGTAATTAATTTTCTTTTATATTTCTCTTAAATAATAGATTAGGTACGTATGTGATAATTTAAAATTCAATCAACGATTATTTTTTGCTGCAAGATAATTCTCAGCCAAAAAAAAAAAAAAAAACCCATTTTTTTTATCTGCCTCATAGGGTAGTTTACAATTCTGGAAAATTAAAAATTTTACTGATCCCGTCATATGACGGGCTATATGCTAGTCTCTATATAATAATAGCCTAATTTATCTGTTCGTCTGTCCTCGAATTGATGAAGCGGTTGAATCTGAATGGATAGAGGCTTCCATACAGGATTTTGAGGAATAAGGGTTAGAAAAATTCAAAGCGAGTAAAATTTATCTTCTTCCAAACTATCGATCCGATTCTAAAATAAATTGGTATCAATATGCGTCATATCACAGACAAAAATACTGTCGTCTTTCAAACGTTCAAAATCCACCCCTTCCCCCTTTTCGAGCGTTTAATGCCATTATTTCATGCCCTATTTTCCCCGGTTAACCCTTTGAGGGGCACCCATAGAAACTGTTTGGTTTTCAATGAAATCCCGTATATAATAATAGCCTAAGTTATCTGTCTGCAAATTTATGAAGCGGTTGGACCTGGAATGGATAGAGGCATCCATTCAAAGCGAATAAAGTTTATCTTCTCCTAAACTGTCGATCCGATTCTAAAATAAACTGGTATAAATATGCTTCATATCACAGCAAAATATACTGTCGTCTTTAAAACGTTCGAAATCCACCCCTTCCCCCTTTTCGAGCGTTTAATGCCATTATTTCAAGCCCTATTTTCCCCGGTTAAGAGCAGGCGATTAAATTTAACCATTAATCACTTAATAAATAGGAAAAATAACAATTTTTCTAGCATTGTGACGTCATTCCTTTAACCATCTCATTTAATCATTTCATATTTTAAACTATTTAAATATCGTCTACACTATTTTAATATCTTTTATCACTGAACTTAGATATTACGTAAATAATCTTTTATATTTGGCTTAAATAATAGATTAGGTACATATGTGATAATTTTAAATTTAATCATCGATTATTTTTTGTTACAATGAAAATTTTATCATCGGTATTAACAATAAATTCTTTTCATATAAGTCTAGGAGTCTATTTCACGGACTACTAAATATCTAACTTTTAATTTATATATATTTGGAAATTAAGAAGTTTGTTCGTTTGTGTGTTTGTTTTTCATACATAACAACACGGTTTGACTAAATGAATTCAATGTGATGCGTCATCATCTCCCTTAGAACAGTATGAAAATGATACATTTTTTAATAATATTGGAAAAATATTTAATAATTTTTATTAAAAGGGTATATAAATCAAATAGATAAGAAATTTGTAAGCGAAGTTTAAATAGGTACTTTTATTTTAAATTCTTAACTTTGAAAAATAGAATTTTTGCTTTTAGAATCTAGTTTTGATAGAGCCTCATTCTAAAGGCAGAACAAGAATAATTAAATTTTAACAAGAATAATTAAAAAAATGGAAAAAATTAAGCGTAGATAGTTTGATGCATCAAAAATTGAAAATCAAAAACTTTTTTCTATATAAAGGATAAATTTATAACAGCCGGTATATTATATATACCAGTGCCCTTTAAAGGGGTAAGAGCAGGTGATTCAATTTATCAATTTACAATGTATATATAAGATGACCTGGCAGACAGATTAAATTAAAATTCCCAAATCGCCTTACTGACATTCGATCCTGGGACTTCACGTCTCGAAGCCCGTTGCGCCGACCACTGCGCCACAGACACGTTAACAGTGAAGGGTTTCGAGCGGCATTATAATAATCTCAATAAGCACGCAATTCTGGATTTTTAATAAAAAATTTTTTTATTGGATTAAACTGTGAATCTAAACTGGTCTCGAATCAACTTAATTACATACACAAAATTTCATCCAAATCAGTCCAGCCGCTTAGGAAGAGTTTTATCCCAAACACACGAACAGAAAAATTGTATATATAAAGATTAAATATAGAAATATAGGTGACAGTGCATTTAGGTCAATAGGCTGGTGTTGGTGTATCAAATCCGACGGCGGGAACAGAAATATGCAATAAAGATTTATTAAAACTCTTTAACCCTCTAAGCGGTTCGCACGTACAATTCCGGCAAATCAATGATGTCTTAAAAGCGGTTGTCACGTACAATTTTTGACCTCCAAAAACGTTCCGAAAATGGATGTAATGTACATTTCTGCCAGTGTTTGAGGTAGGAGGGTCAAGTCGATTGTTTAAAAACTGCATCCCTCTTTGACTGACATTTATTGAGGGTTGCACCCCTACTCCCTGAGGCACAAAGACGCTAATAGCTTTTACATATGGCTTTGTAAATCTCTATTTCGAAGTATTTCGTTTGCAGTAACATATATATCTCTAATTGCACCACTTAAATATCTTGGATAACTTTCGTAAAAAATATAAATAATTCTCTTAAAGAATATTTTTATTTGTACTTTTAGAATCCATTATTTCTTATGGAATGATCTTCGAGACTTGACGAGCTTTATGTGTATTAAAATTTAACAATCTATAATATCTCTTAATATATCTATTTATAACCGGAAGATAAAGGAACAATAACGGGGGTGGGTTTCCCGTATTCCATTCTAGTCGACAAAGGGTGAAGTAAAAAATCATAGAACGACTAGGAACTGACACAGTAAACCTTTAGCGTATTTTTGGAGGCTTTTTTTAATCGGTGTGTTCCACTTAGAGGGTTAATCAAACATTGTACGGCTTGGCAGGTAATAACAATAACATCGGGTGTCTTTCTTGACTGCGGCGAAACAGTGACGCTACAGGAGACTTTATTCATTTTTTTACTGTTTAATCAATTAACAAAGTTTGAATAGTCAGTTTCCCTCTAGTGTTAAGCTTTAATGTAAATATAAAGAGAAGTAGGTACTCAAAAGCATAAAGCATTATTATAACATAATAATTATAGCTTAAATCGAAAGATTAAAGTGGAAATCTAAATCTTTCCAGCCTCTTCACCAATTCCAGGGACATTCAAATGTAAATTCTATTATATGTATGCCCAAGCAAACATTTTTAAGTACGTTAAACACAAGCACAAATCCAGAACATTAGAGGTAAGTTGCACTGTTATCATAAGTTTAGAGCGTTAAACAATCTTCTTATTATGTTATGTGAGGATCTAGTTAACAAGATACTGCATCATCTCTTTATATTTACATTAAAGCGTGACATTGCAGAGAAGCAAAGAGATAATCTAAATAGGGGAAGATAATTCTTTTATTAAGAAAAAACAGCCCCACATTAATTTTTTTCGAAATGGTATTAAATTTTTTTCCCGACTCGTAGCTTAAAATGTTTTTGTTAAAGCAGATTACCTTCAGGCACGCGAAGCGATTGCGTTTTAAACAGGAAGTATTTTATTTAGCAATTTTCACATTTTTATGGTGGTTAATAAACGAGGTGCTGTGTTATTGCATCATTAGGCTTTTATTTAGAAGAAATTCATAAATAAGATTCTTTTCAGTCTATTAAGTTCAAAGACAGATACATTTATTTCTCCCGTTCGTTCCAAATTACTATTTCAGTAAATTAAGATAGCTGAAGAAGTGAATACACGACAGTTAGGCCCTTACTCTGGACGTTGAGGTTCGTGTCGAACCATCGTTGTGACGTTATTTTTACGTCAGCTTGCGGCCTTTATGTGAGCAAATGATCAAGCTGACGTCAAAGTGAAGTCACAATGAACGTTTGACCCGACTTGTTAAGTCCAGAGTAAGCCCCTTAGAGACGGTCTCACCAAAGTTTTTTAACTGTTAACTGCGATTAATCTCTGTTTAAACGGAGATTTGAGTCCCACCATTGGTTGGAGCCATGGGTTAATCGCGGTTAGCCATTAAACGATTTGGTGAGATCGGGCCAAAGTTGTTTAACGGCTAACCGTGATTAATCTTTATTTAACACACTGTTGGACAGTAGGAACATTCGTTTCGAACGATCGTTGTGACGTTATTTTGACGTCAGCTTGCGGACTTTATGTGAGCAAATGATCAAGCTGACGTCAAAGTGAAGTCACAATGAACGTTTGACCCGACTTGTTAAGTCCAGAGTATGCCCCTTAGAGACGGTCTCACCAAAGTTTTTTAACTGTTAACTGCGATTAATCTCTTTTTAAACGGAGATTTGAGTCCCACCATTGGTTGGCGCCATGGGTTAATCGCGGTTAGCCGTTAAACGATTTGGTGAGATCGGCGCAAAGTTGTTTAACGGCTAACCGTGATTAATCTCTATTTAACACATTGACGGACAGTAGGAACATGCGTTTCGAACGATCGTTGTGACGTTATTTTGACGTCAGCTTGCGGACATTATGTGAGCAAAGGATCAAGCTGACGTCAAAATAATCACAATGAACGTTTGACCCGACTTGTTAAGTCCAGAGTAAGCCCCTTAGAGACGGTCTCACCAAAGTAACTGTTAACTGCGATTAATCTCTGTTTAAACGGAGATTTGAGTACCATTGGTTGGCGCATGGGTTAATCGTGGTAAGCCGTTAAACGATTGTGAGATCGGCGCAAAGTTGTTTAACGGCTAACCGTGATTAATCTTTATTTAACACAAACAGTAGGAACAATTCGACGAAACACGATTTTGACGTATTATATGAAGCAAATATAAGAATAAATAAGTCACAATAATTTGATATTGTTAATAAATAATTATAATTAAAATATTTTTTAACTGTTAATATATATATATATTTATAAACATAATATATATTATTTAATCTTTACTTAACGATTTTTTAATAAAGTTGTTTAACGGCTAACATTAATCTTTATTTAACACATGTTAAATAACATCTTCGAACCATCTTGTAGTTATTTTATATTATCATTATGTATCTGATCAACTATAAAATCAAATCTTTATCTATCTATTTTAATCCATATATACTATATATATCTATAAATTTTATTATATATATTATATATATATAATCTCTATATATATTATATATATATTATATCTATATATATTATATATATATATTATATATAAATATATATATATATATATATATATTATATATATATATAATCTATTATTTAACATATATATATATATATATCTATATATATCTATATATATATATATATATATATATATATCTATAAATTATCAATATATAATATATATATATATATATTATATTATATATATCTATATATATATATATATCTATATATAATATATTTATATATATATATATATTTATCTCTATATTAAACATAATATTTATATATATATATATATATATATCTATATCTATTATAAATATTTATATCATATATATATATATTATACTATATATATAATCTATTATATAACATATATTATATATATCATTCTATATATATATAACCATCTATATATATATTTTTAATATATATATATATATATCTAAATCTATATATATAATATCACAATAAATTTGATATTGTTAAGTCCAGATAGTTAGAGATCTATAAAGTTTTTAACTGTTATAACTATTTATCTCTGTTTAAACGGAGATTTATATAACCATTGGTTATATTTTAATTATACTTAAAATATTTTAATAAATTTTAAACTAATATTAATCTTTATTTTAACACACTGTACATAGGAACATTTCGTTTAGATCGTTTTCTTTATTTATATTATTTATGTGAGCAAATGATCAAGCTATAAAGTGAAGTCACAATAATTATTGTTAATATATATTTAGATATCTCACCAAATTGTTTAACTGTTAACTGCGATATATGTTTAAACTATATTTATATAACCATTGGTTATATTTAATTTATATTAAACGATTTGGTAGATAGTTGTTATATCGTATTAATATATTTAACATTGACGG
>CM063499.1:79507617-79512617 GCA_032207245.1 Pardosa pseudoannulata | reverse complement strand
TTTTGTCATATTAGAATGAAATTTTTAAACTCTCTTTTGGCAGTTTATTTTTATAAAGATTATTTAGCTTTATTATCGCAAGTAATTAATTTCTTTTTATAAAACGCAATGTATATACACCAAATGTAAAAACAAATTACTTACATTCAGGGTAGTGTTTGAAATATATAAATTAAAAACTAAATTTACATATCAAATGGAAGCTAAATATCTCAACTTCAATTACCAACGAAGCGCTATATTTTAATTTTTAGCACAAAAAAATCTAATTTTTTTAAAAAATTTAATTCTTGTATAATTTTTTTTGATATATTCAATTTTTGTATATTTTTTTATATATTCAATTTCTGTATTTTGCATATTTTGATATATCCAGGTTTTGTACTTTCAATTTATTTGTTTAAATGTTACATAGTTTACTTTAAAATATTTAGTTTCGTCAGTTCAAGTAATTTTTTTTTTTATAAAATGCAATATACATGCAAAACTGTAAAAACAAATTACTTATCTCAGGGTAGTGTTTGAAATATATAATTAGAAACTAAATTTACATATCAAATTGAAGCTAAATATCTCAACCTCAATTATCAACGAAGCGTATATTTTATTTTTGAGCAGAAAAAAAAAATCAATTTTTGTATAATTTTTTTGATATATTTAATTTTTGTATATATTCAATTTATGCATATTTTGGATACGATCAATTTTTGCATAATTTGTTTAAATGTTACATAGTTTATTTTAAAATATTTAGTTTCGTCCGTTCAAGTAATTTTTTTTATGAAATGCAATATATATACGCCAAATGTAAAAACAAATTACTTACCTCCAGTGTAGAGTTTGAAATATATATATATATATATATATATATATATATATATATATATATATATATATATATATATATATATAACTATTTTTTTTTAAATTTTAATTTTTGTATAATTTTTTTGACATATTTAATTTTTGAATATTTTTGATATATTCACTTTTTGTGTTTTGTATATTTTGATATATCTAGTTTTTTACTTTCAATTTCTGTAAAATTTGTTTAAATGTTACATACTCCTTGGCACAACAGCCCCTAGTGTGCCAGGGCTTACGGTGCCAATCTCCGTTTCCGAAACCATGGGCCCTGGGGTGGGAATCATATGTTCCGGTTAGGTGGTCAACCTTACGGGAAAACTCCAGTGTTTAGTTCTCAAACGTGCTTGATCGTATGTTTGGTTACCCACTGAAGCAATGAAAGGCTGAGTCAACCTTGCCCAGTCCGAGGATCGAACCTCGGACCTGGGTTGTAGAAGCGCGAAGAGCTACTTCAACGCCACTTGGCTTAAAATGTTACAATGTTTACTTTAAAATATTTAGTTTCGTCAGTTCAATCAATTTTTTAAAGAGAAAATGAAATATGTATATCAGGATATTTTTAACCTGAAAAGCCAACCGTCGTAATTAAGTCTATTTCAAAATAATTTTCTTTTACATCCTAACTTAAAAGGCAACCCTCATGATTACAAAAAAATGAACTAATTGTTTTTTACTCCAAGATAACTAGTAAAACAAATAAATTAAAAACTAACTTATTCAAATTTAGAGTTAAATACCTATATAATGTTTTAACTAAACTGTTCAAAACAACTAAACGCTTGTTGTTGTATCTTGTGGATGGGAAAATTGTTTAGATGATTGGTACATGATTGACAGGCGTAAAAAGCTATAAAAAATTAAAAGTATTTGTCAGAAATATTGCATTTTATCAAGGAAAATGTTTTTCAAAAATATACTCCTATAACTAGTAAAGCTAAATATTTTTATATAACGTTATTAAAACACTTGTGTAAAATTCCTTCTGAAAGATGTTCATTTTACAGTTAGTCGAAAAAACGCTATTATAATGAAGGATTTTATTCTCGAAAGTTACTATGTTCTACTAAATCATTCTGTATAATCTTGAGAAACTATATTCTTTAATTTGCTTAACACATTGTATGCGAGACACGTGCTAGTACTTTTTCTGACGATTGATACTTGAGCGCGGGTCACGTGCTACTACGTTTTCTGACGATTGATACTTGAGCGCGGGTTACGTATTAGTACGTTTTCTGATGGTTAATTCTTGAGCGTGGGATACGTACTAGTACTTTTTCTGACGATTGATACTTGAGCGCGGGTCACGAGCTGCTACGTTTTCTGACGATTGATACTTGAGCGCGGGTTACGTATTAGTACGTTTTCTGATGGTTAATTCTTGAGCGTGGGATACGTACTAGTACTTTTTCTGACGATTGATACTTGAGCGCGGGTCACGAGCTGCTACGTTTTCTGACGATTGATACTTGAGCGCGGGTTACGTATTAGTACGTTTTCTGATGGTTAATTTTTGAGCGTGGGATACGTACTAGTACTTTTTCTGACGATTGATACTTGAGCGCGGGTCACGAGCTGCTACGTTTTCTGACGATTGATACTTGAGCGCGGGTTACGTATTAGTACGTTTTCTGATGGTTAATTTTTGAGCGTGGGATACGTACTAGTACTTTTTCTGACGATTGATACTTGAGCGCGGGTCACGTGCTACTACGTTTTCTGACGATTGATACTTGAGCGCGGGTTACGTATTAGTACGTTTTCTGATGGTTAATTCTTGAGCGTGGGATACGTACTAGTACTTTTTCTGACGATTGATACTTGAGCGCGGGTCACGAGCTGCTACGTTTTCTGACGATTGATACTTGAGCGCGGGTTACGTATTAGTACGTTTTCTGATGGTTAATTTTTGAGCGTGGGATACGTACTAGTACTTTTTCTGACGATTGATACTTGAGCGCGGGTCACGTGCTACTACGTTTTCTGACGATTGATACTTGAGCGCGGGTTACGTATTAGTACGATTTCTGATGGTTAATTCTTGAGCGTGGGATACGTACTAGTACGTTTTCTGATGACTGATACTTGAGCGCGTGCCACGTACTAGCACATGGTGTAACAACATTGTTTGTTTGTGGGTACAAAAATAACGGTATAAACAGGAAAACGAAGCCGAATGTTCTTGTCTGCTACATAGATTCTGGAAAAACTGAGACAATTAAAAACTAGTTTTTACATTATTAGTTTTATGGTTTTTCTTCTCATTTTTTTATAATGTAAAAATATTTATAATAACACAATTCGAAAAAATTAAAACTATATACTACAATTTCTATTTGATTTTTCGTATTTACGAAACTATTATTAATTTATCTACTAAAAATATATATTTTATGTTTACATAAATCTTATGGTTGTTATTTAAATATTTCTACTTATATATTTGTTTATATATTTCAATATAAAATACGAAAAGTTGGTTAAAAAATGAAATAATTTTCGATCTATTGAGATTGAAATGAATCACTAAATTGACGCTCAAAATACCCGCTCCCGGTATTATTCCGCTGCGAAATGTACCCACAAACAATGTGTTAAAAGAAACGTTTTTAAAAAGACATAAAATATTGGTTTTTTTACCACTTCGACTTGTTTTCATGTGTTATAAAAATATCCTTGCAATATTCAAATGGCTACAGTTCCACGAAGGAAATGCATAATTACATTTCCACTGTACATTCTGTATAATCTCGAGGAACTATAGCCTTTCATTTTCTTATCACATTGTATGCGGGACACGTACTAGTACGTGTTTCGACGATTGATACTTCAGCACGCTTCACGTACTAGTATATTTTCTGACGATTGATCGAGGGTCACGTACTACTACAGGTGAGTGTAAAAACGTGGTTTATTTGTGGGTGAAAAAATAACGGTATATAAAGGAAAACGAAGTCGAATATTCTTGTCTACTACATAGATTCTGGAAACATTTAGACAAATAAAAACTAGTTTTTACATTATTAGTTTTATGATTCCTCTTTTCATTTTTTTATAATGTAAAAATGTTTATATACAACATAATTCGAAAAAATTAAAACTATATATTACTATTTCTATTTGACTTTTCGTATTTACGAAACTATTATCAATATATCCACTAAAAAATATATTTTTAGTTTACAAAAATCTTATGGTTGTTATTTTTATATTTCTATTTACATATTTGTTTATATATTTTATATAAAATACGAAAAGTTGGTTAAAAATGAAATAATTTTCGATCTATTGAGATTGAACTGAATAAATAAATTGACGCGCAAAAGCTCAATCCCGCTACAATTCCGTTACGAAATGTATTTGCACACAATGTGTTAAAAGAAACGTTTTTAAAAGAAGACGGAAAATTTTCGTTTCTTAACATTTCGACTTGTTTTCCTGTGTTATAAAAATGTCATTGCAATATTCAAATGGCTACAGTTTCACGAAGGAAATGCATAATTACATTTCCACTTCAGTAAAAAACGGAAACGTGGAACTGTATACTAAGCAAACTGTTCAATCTCGAAAGAGAATGTTCTTAATCCGAGCGTAAAAGAAAAAAATATTAAGTTAATAAACGCTCTTTTGATCTCGCTCGATTGTGGAGTTAACCGGCGTTCTACAGAAGAATTTTATATTTCAGGCACTCCAGGAGACAAAATTATAAATATTTCGATTATGTTCACGTTATTGGAAGAAATTTTCTACGAATGTGATATTGTCTTTGTTCGATTAACTTCTCTTAGGAATGATTGAAACAAATTATATTAAAATTTCTTAAATTTAAAATCTTGACTGTATATTTTATTTTAAATACTAGCATCTAGCATTTTTAATATATTATGTATATCTCTATATGCATCTCTCTCTCTCTCTCTCTCTCTCTCTCTCTATATATATATATATATATATATATATATATATATATATATCCATACGTAAATACGTGGTATACGTATATACATACATACACTCATATATATATGTATATATAAATATATATACAAATGCATACATATATATGGTTATATACATACATACATACAATAGTATATATATATAAATAAATGAATAAATAAATATATACATAT
>CM063499.1:79495117-79500117 GCA_032207245.1 Pardosa pseudoannulata | reverse complement strand
CTTTATCATGAGAATACGCTAAATTGTGTTCCTTTGTGCTAAATAAAAATAACGTGGTCAAAACAGAATATTAAATAATTAATTTATGATGCAGTTTCCGCGCTGAAAATGTTGCTTGATTTCGTGTATAAAGCAACTTTGTCGGTAATTACTTAATTACATGCCGTAATCATTTTACTTGGTTTTATATTTTTCCTACGCTAAACTCTGCCACAGAAAAAAAAATTATAAATAGAATTAAATTTTGAAGATATTGTTGGATATCTAGGACTAAAAAAACATTCCCTGTTTTGTTACATGCTTTATTAATCATAATCTCCAATAAATTGTTCGACAGCTCTCAAATGTCTGCATTTTTAGGCTGCGCTTCCCTTTAATGTAACAACAGACCATCAAAATAACAGTACTTGGCCAAAAATACGCTATTTCTTTCTTTAAAGAAAGAAATACCGTATTTTTGGCTGAATACAGTCATTTTAAAGGTCTGTTGTAACAGCATGTAACAAAACAGGGAAGGTTTTTTTTGGTTTGGTTTGGAGCGCTACGGTCTACTTTTTGCAACACGAAAGCGAATGAGACCGGGACCTACTGCTTAAAGCCGATTCCGAACGGCTACGAACATCCATGCCATAGTGGGACTCGAACACATGAACTCCGGTTCCGAAGGCCAGCACCCTAACCATTCGGCCATCGTTCGGTGTTTTTTTAGTCCCAGATATCTATGAATATTTTCAAAATTTAATTCTCTTTATAATTTTTTTCTGTGACAGAGTTTAGCGTAGGAAAAATGGAACATACAATAATTTGAAAAAGAATAGATTAGATTAAGTAAGAAATTATTCAATGAGATGGTGAAAGGAATGACGTCATAATACTGGAATAAAATGTCATATTCATCTACTTATAATGTGATAAATTAATGAATTTAATCCTCTCCTTTGAGTTTTGAGCCCTCGTTTTTAAACTCGCTTCGAATTTTGCTAACCCTAACTCATCAAGTATCCAATATAGATGCCTCTATCCATTCCAAGGGCAACCGCTTCATAAATTCGAGAACAGATAACTTAAGCTATTATTATACAGGGGATATTGTGAAACATTCTTTTTAAAGGAGATGAAATTTTTATTTTATGATGAATCGAGAAATTTCGAAATAAGTATTTATAATAACTGAAATAAATTTAATTTTATAATAAAAATTTAGTTTTTAATATTATTACTTCAAAACTTATTGTGAATGTTAGAGAATGTCACATTTTGTCATCAATTAACAGCCTAAGTTTAATTGTTATAAATAATACATTACTTTATATTACGTATTTAAATAGATTTTAAGCCTGGGTTTTTATTAAATAACTTAATAATATTCTTTTAAAAGGAGAACTTTTCATTTTATTTTAAAACGAAAGATTGCTGTTATAATAAGAATTTTAAGGTAGTATATCTCCATAAATTCATTTTAATGTCACTAGCTATAGATCCAATATCATAGGAAATGGGGGATATTAAACGTCTGTCAACGTCTTTTATGACGACAGAAAAATAGATTGTATTAATAGGCTTGTTATATTTTATTGATAGACTTGTTTATCATATTTGACCTACGAAACACTGCTAAGTAAGATATAAAATATATCACGAACTAGTATTCCTTGAATCTTCTGTTGAATAGAGCAAATAGCTTACTCCAGTACCATATAAAAATGTAGTTTCAACTATACAAATTTCAAAAGTTATCTTGCGAGGATAATTTCAACTTTTTCGTTTGATGTATATTGTTTACGTTATTTAAAACAATATACTAGTCCAAACGAAAAAAATAATTCTTTTTTCAAAGTTAGGACGTTACTTACGAACTTGTAAAGAATTTTTTTTTTCTGAAAGGAGCTGAATTTTTTTAAAAATTAAACAAAGGCTGTTTTAACAAAAACTTTAAGAATCTAAAAGTACTACAGTTGACTCTGCTTACTGTAATCGCGGTTAAAGCTATCAACCGTTTATTGTTATGGAAATCACTAGGTCCCGATTTTCTCTATTCCTTTGTATGTTAAAATCATCGCTTTATGGGATCGTTACATCGGTTAATGAGATCCGTTTTCGAACCTCATTTTAACTGGAAAAGGAATATTCACAATGTATTCAGAAGGAACCCATTCTTTTCTTTACCTTTGCTGTTGTTTGAATTTCCGCGATTTCTCCCTCTTCTCCTAGGGAAATGAGGAATGATCAAAGGAGTGAAGCATTACACGTTCCTGGAATTTTTCAGAAATATGCACACCCTGCTAGTGGTTGTCAGATAAGCAGAAGGGAACACATTCTTATTGGAACTGAGAAGGAGCGTATTAATATTTTATGCCTTGCTCGCTTACATGCAGTGTGTCTGGGCCAAGCCCTCAAGTTCTGTAGTACATGGAAAATTGACAAACAAAAATATTGATATGATTTGGCTCAGACATGAAAAATTCAGAACAACTACTGCAAGCGCTATATATGCAATTACCACTTGCGCATAAATGATGCACAGCGCTACTCAATATGCATAGCCCTTGTTATCCCTAATTCAGTGGTACTTCCGTGTAGTTCGCTGGCTTTGCCTCAGCATCAAATATGTTTAAAAGCTTCTACCAGTTTAAACTTCTAAAAGTTCTTACTGATGAAAGTTTCTTATACAAATACGCAATAAAAATGTATATTCTTCTCTAACTCTCTGTTTATTTTACTTGAGACAATAAAACATATCTTCTGTTCTTTTCCATTGTTAACATCAAACGGCAAACTTGTAATTTACACTTCAAAAGAGTTTTATGGCGATTTGTTTTTTTTTTATATCGTTTTAAAAATGTATTATTTAAAATTACAATATTAAATATGCTTCAAAACCAGAGTTTTATTAAATAACTTAAACTCAAGATCCAAAACATTATGACCACCCTACATTTTGCAATGAACTCGCCTGGATGACGTATAAGGCACGTGATCAGGTGGAAGTGGTATTTAACTGCTGTTGGAGAGTCTGAAGAATCATTCTTTCACTTACTTCTGTGTGCGATGGGAAAGGCTGCGGATCTAAGCGATTTTGATAGAGGGCAGATTGTAATGGCTCGAAGGTTCGGAACAAGTATTTCCGAAACTGCACGACTCGTGGGTTGTTCGCGATCTACAGTTGTTAGTACTTACGCAAAGAGGAAGAATGACGGTGAAACTAGAGATAGACGACATAGTGTTGGACGTGCACACGCTATCAAAGAAAAAGGTCGTCGGAGTTTGTCTCGCGTGGTGAAGCAAAACCGGAGCCAGACAGTGGCTCAGCTGACAACCCAATACAATGCAGGGCCAAGTAGAATAGTATCGGAGCACACTGTTCAGCGGACACTGTTGAATATGGGGCTACGCAGCAAACGTTCCACTCGTGTGCCTTTGCTGACCAAGCGTCATCGCCAACTGCGCCTACGCTGGGACCGGGAACATCGCGACTGGTCCATGGATCAGTGGGAGAGAGTTGCCTGGTCAGATGAATCCCGGTTTGTCATTCATCACGCCGATGGCCGTGTCAGGATACGCCGTCTTCCAGGCGAACAGTTGCTCCCTTCATGTACAGTAGGTCATACACAGGCCGGTGGTGGCGGTATTATGCTTTGGGGGACGTTCTCTTGGGCATCTCTGGGACTTGTAGAGCAGACCATGAATGCTACAGGGTACCTGAACATCATTGCGGACCAGTTGGACCCTTACTTGGCCTCTGTTTTTCCAGCTGGAAATGGAATGTTCCATCAGGACAACGTCCCGTGTCACAAGGCTGAAATTGTGTTGGAGTGGTTCCAGGAACATGATTCTGAATTCCAGTTAATGTCCTGGTCTAACTCACCGGATCTCAATCCGATAAAACACATTTGGGTTGTCATTGGACAGCAGCTCAGAGTTCAAAGACTACTCATTCGCAATATCTCGGATTTGCGTAACCGTTGCTTAAACATCTGGTACAATCTGTCTCTGGCCATCTACCAAGGACTTGTAGCATCCACGCCAAGACGGGTTGAAGCTGTGTTGTGCGCCAAAAGTGAGCCAACTCGTTATTGACAGGTGATCATAATGTTTTGGCTCTTAAATGTATAAAACATTCTTTTAAATAGCATTCAAACATTATAAGATTAACGGCGGTCAGTAACTTTTATGTTTATCACGACAGAAAAATACCTGTTTATCATACATTTTTATTGAATAATTTGAAAAATATTCATTTAAAGGAAGCAACACTTTTTATTTTAGGAGATTTTTAATATTTCTAAAAAATATTTTAATAATAAAATTAGCTTCAATTTGATGAAAAAAATTTAGTTTCTAATATGTTTATTTTAAAAATTGTCTTGTGGGTATATTAATTTTACATTTTCTTATTAATTGTATGATTTTGCATGTATTTTTTATGTTATAAAAATGCATTAATTGAAATAAATTAAAATATGTTTGAAACTTAGTGTTTTATTAAATACCTGATACATTGTTTTAAAAGGAGCAGCACTTTCTATTTTATGATGAAGCGAAAATATCGATATTAATTGTCTATAATAGTTGAAATAATTAGCCGTAATTTAATAATAAACGTTTAGTTTCTAATATGCTTACTTCAAAATCTATTTTGTGGGTAAATGAATTCATATTTCTTAATCGATTATTTGTTTTATAGGTTTTTAATGTTGTTATATAAAGCATTACTATTTTCAAGCAATAATTTATTAAAAAAATTATTTCTCTAATTAAAAACTAATTTAAAAAAAATCAATTTGTATTAGGTAACTATTAAAATATTCCATTAGAAGTAAAATATTCCATTTTTATTTTCTGATCAACTGAAAAACTTCAAAATAATTATCTATAATAAATAAATTAAACAGCTTCAATTTCATGATAAAAATTTAGTTTTTAATATTTAAAACTTATCTTGTGGGTAAATGAATTTCACATTTTTTCATCTAATTGTTTGTTTTAGTATGTATTTTTAT
>CM063499.1:79480117-79490117 GCA_032207245.1 Pardosa pseudoannulata | reverse complement strand
AAGGGTATGGCCTGGATACCGATTTTTTCCATTTTTTTAGGACATTTACAGTGTATTTTAATGTGTGACTACTAGCTTAGTCTTGATGGAGTTGCACAGATTGATAGCACTTCGGATAAAGCGATGGTATTTTATTTAGAAAAATTGGAAATAAAATATATTCCTTATAGTATTTTGAGTTAATCTTGATATTTTTTCAACTCTCTATATTTTTAAATTGCTGTTATATGAGCAAACAGCAAAAATCACGAATCCCTTAGAAAAACTTTCTTTCGATTCTTTGAACCATATAATTAAACTTTTTCTTCCCTTTTATTATAATAAATGGCTGTTTTTTTTGTTGCAATCATTTAAATACACCCATGATTCATCTGTTATGACAATTTTTTTTTCTTTTTTTTGATAAATGTTTCTCATACAGAATTCTGCATCGTGTTCTGCGTTCAGCGACATGCTTTAGAGGAAGACGATGCACGTTGCGTTTTTTCCGCTTTAAGATTTAAATCAACGTTTATCATTTTGTTTACAGTGGACACCGAGCATTTGAATGATTTGGCGACCTTCCTTTGACATGAGGGATTTCTTTTAACACTAAACAACGTACCTTTGCAATAGTCGAAGATGTTCGTTTTTTTTCTCAGATACTTGTTTGGAATTTTTGTCCCACTTGAGGCTCCAATTTGAGGTTTTTTTTCCTTTCTTTTTGACGATATTACCTATCGACTGTTTAGATATCACAAAACAACGACTCTCACATCGTTTTGGAATAACAGAATATGATTACTTCTCTTCGAAAAGAGCATAAATATAGCCTTCGCACCCTGCTTCGTTAAAAACGCCATTTTGAATAAAAACAAACCTCTCAAGCATCAGACGATAATTTTTACTTTTAAAAACATGGTACAATTGCAGTTATTTATTTTGTAACACGCAAATTTTTAATACCGCTAACCAAAACCGCAAATATCCTCTGTAATAGCTTTTTTGGTGTAATTTTAAAACATTTAAGAAATATCAAACTCAGTCAATTACACGTTCAAGGAGCAAGGAAACCAATCTTAAAATTATTTTTTCTTGAGAGGAGATTTTTCATTTTAATTAAATTGAAAAGTAGACATTGGAGGTTTGAGTTAACATAAAGATTATCGAGATTTGCTTGATCAAATATGAGGAGTCGAGATGTAATATATAACACTCTGTAAACTCCGAAATTTTAATTATCTATCGTCATTTATTATCGTAAAGCGTTAAGTGTTATTAAGTTTTAATAAATATTGAGTTAGTGTTTAAATTTATTTCATCTTCCATTTTAGTTTCACTTTTAATAAATGAGGTCCTGAAATTTTATTGAAAACTAGCATATAGCCCGTCCTATGACGAGATCAGTAAAATTTTTAATTTTCCAGAATTGTAAAGTACCCTATGAGGCAGGTAAAATAACTGGTTTGTTTTTCGGCTGAGAATTATCTTGCAACAAAAAATGGCGGGTTTTATGGCGGGTTCTTTGCCAAATAGAGTGTGTGACTGTACTCTACTTGTCGCTGTAGTAGTAGTCGGTAGAACTATATGAGACTAAGATATCTAAACTAAACTAGCACTGGGGCAAATACCTCAACTTGAATGGTACATGTGGGAAGGTGATGTAAATTATTTTAGGGCGGATTCCTTGCCAAATAAACTGTGACTGTGCTAGTAGCCAATAGAGTTATATGAGACTAATATATCTAAACTGATCTAGCACTGGGAAATACCTCAACTTGAATGTTCATGTGGGAAGGTGGTATAAATTGTTTTATGGGGAATTCTTTTCCAAATAGGCTGTTTGACTCTACTCTACTTGTCGATGTACTAGTAGCCAACAGAGCTATATGAGACTAAGATATATAAACTGATTTAGCACTGGGGCAAATACGTCATCGTGAATGGTACATGTGGTAAGATGATGTAAATTGTTTTATGGCGGCTTCCTTGCCAAATGAACTGTGTGACTGTACTGTACTTGTCGCTGTACTAGTAGCCAACAGAGTTGTATTAGACTAAGATATCTAAACTAATCTAACATTGGGAGAAATACCTCAACTTGAATGGCACATGTGAGATCCTGATGTAAAATTTTTATGGCGGGTTCCTTGCCAAATAGACTGTATGACTCTACTCTACTAGTTGCTCTACTAATAGCCGACAGAGTTATATGAGACTATGATAGCTAAACTGATCTATCACTAGGACAAAAATCTCAACTTGAATGGTACATGTGGGAAAATGATGTAAATTGCCGAGTTACGGATCTAAATTAGTCGATAAGCTATAAATTATTTAAGTTTTAAAACATGTTTATTCTTTAGAATCAATGTATACGTAATGGGTATATGTTTACATTTGCTCAAGAAAAAATGTTAAGATAAAAGCTTATTTTTAAAAATTTTTGCCAAATTTTGGCAAAAAGATAATGTATTTATTTTAATTATTATATATCTCAATGTTTTTAAATCTAAAATTTTATTAGCTGTAAGAAATAATTCCATAAAACCTTATTTAAACATTTTGGCTCTTTACGGATCTTAATATGCAATGCGAACTTAATGTGTAATATTCCATCGACGTTCCTTAAATCGAACACTTCAAAACAGTAATCATAAGATTAAGGAAGACTTGGAGTTTATTTGTAGAACAGCGAGAAGGTAGAATATGGGTTAATATTTACTCTCCCTCCAGGAAAAATTGTAAATTCTCTTTCCTGTAGGACAAATTACCCATTTTAATTAAACTAGGATGCATGTATTGGAGTTCTTTATCAACAGAAAGATTATTGAAGTTTGCATGATCAAATATTAATCATTCTTGCAGTAATAGTCTTTCTATTTAAAGTTGAGAATTTTAATTATTTCATTTAATGATACTCACAAAATTAATTTTCAATTACCATGAGAAATGATGTAAATATTTAGTGTTATCACTTCAGCAAGCGTGGTGTTATGTGCGTCTTATTTTTTAAAACCCAAATTGTTTATATAAAAGTAACATATACCGGGTGGCCGTAATTAAACTGACAGTGCTCACAGTGTTCTGTAGCGCGATCTATTTGCGAGAATGACGCCACATTTTGTAGGAAGATTAAACAAGACGGGCAACAAAGGATTCCGCGAAAAAACAAATTAGTTCCAAAAGTCACCGCTAGGGGAATATTTGGCGCTGTGTAATAGAAAATAGAGTGTTAACAAATAAAATAAATTAAATATAGAGCTATGATCTTTTGTAACTTTAAAATGTCAAAAACATAAAAATATCGAAAAAACATTCATGTCTCCCAAGAGTTTTTATTTTAAATTGAAGAAGCTCTTGATTCTTCCTCGTTGGCTTCCATACATCTCAGATATATGAGACTGGAGCCGTAAATAATTAGAAAAAGGTAAAGTATTCTAAAAAGTAATTTTCGAAATTCACTCGTTCCTACTGTATGTCAATGTGTTAATTTACGATGTTTCTGATAAATCAACATTGCTGTCATTGAACATTTCGAGAAAAAGGCTGATGGCCGAACGGTAATGTACAGACGGAGTCCGGGTTCGAATCCCGCTGCTGACATGGATGTTTGAGGCCGTTCGGAATTCTCTTTAAGCAGTAGATAAACCGTATAGTGAAAAAGTATATCCTAGCGCTGTAAAGCCGAACAATGGCCGAATGGTTAGGGCACTGACCTTCGGAACCGGAGTTAGTGGGTTCGAGTCCCACTGAGGCATGGATGTTCGTAGCCGTTCGGAATCGGCTTTAAACAGTAGGTCCCGGTCTCATTAGCCCTCGTGTAGCAAAAAGTAGACCGTAGTGCTCCCAACCAACCAACCAACCAACCTAGCGCTGTAAACTAAACCAAACTACTTCGGAAATTAAGCCAACGAATATGTCACCTTTAGTCTATTGAGTTGCTCAAAAAGTAATTTTTTTTTTAGAAATGAAAGACAGGTTTCGTATAATAAACAAATACTTTATTTAATTATATATTGGCCTTTCTGGTCCAACATCTTTTGCCATCTTTCTGGTAGTAGCATAATTCCCCGCTCATAAAATTTTTGGTCTTTGCTGGCAAAAAACTGTTTGAGGTGGTTTCTGACCTCCTCATTTGAGGTGAAAGTTTTACCATCTAAAAAATTTTGGAGTGACCGGAGCAAATAATAATCTTATGGTGCCTGGTCTGGAGAATATGGTGGGTGTGGCATTGTATCCCATTCAAGCTGTAAAAGCTTTTGGCAAGTGACCAAACTTGTGTGAGGTCTCGCGTTGTCTTGGTGAAACACTAAACCTTTCCTGTTGATTAGTTCTGACCTTTTCTGTTGAAGTTCATCACTCATCTTGTCCAGCTGATGACGGTAGACTTCCGAATTAATCGTTGTGTTATCCGGTAAAAGCTAAAAAAAACGATACCTTTAAAATCCCACCAAACAGAAGGCATCACTTGTTTTTTTGGTGAATATCGGCTTTGGAAATGGTTTGAACCGGTTCATCTTTTTTTGCTCCATGACCACTTGCGTTTGACGTTGTTGTATATAACCCATTTTTCGTCCCCAGTGATGATCGCTTCAAAAACGGATCATTTTCGTGACGTTTGAAAAGCGAATCGCAGACGTTAATGCGGCGACACAGGTTTCTCTCGGTGAGAACATGGGGAACCCATTCATCGAGCTTCGATTATAATCCTAGGCCTTTCAAGTGGTCATAAACTGTTGAATTTGATAAATTTAACCTCAATCAGATCTCACGTGTTGTTATTCGTCGGTTCGCATCAACTAATGCCTTTATCAGCTTCAACCGGCCTTCCCGAACGTGGTGCATTTTCGACATCAAAATTGCCGGATCGAAATTTAGCGAACCAATTCTGACACTGACTTATTCTCAACACACCTTCTCCATACACATAGGTCAATTTTTTTCTGCCTTGAACATCATTTTTACTCTTTCTGTAGTAAAACAGTAAGATATGTCGAAAATGCTGCTTATAGCTCTCCATGTTTAAAAGGGCACCAACCAAAAACTACTGCGTTTACTTAATTGGAATTTTTCACACACAAGCCTTGCTATATGACCTTTTAAAGCATATAAAAATTATACGGCTTAAATGTGAAGTTGAGTGAAAAAATACAATTAAATCATCTGTCGGGAAAAAACGAAATTACTTTCCGAACAACCCAATATTTATAGAGCAGTCAGGAATTTAAAACATTGATGTTCAATGTCTGGAGAGAAATCTTCAAGGTTAATGGGTAATATTAAAATTTTCGTTAGATAATCTTTTCGTTTTCAATAAACTGAAATGTAAATATTATGCTCCAACATAAATATTATTGAAATCTGCGTTATTAGCTATATCTTATGTGCAATATCTGCCTTCTGCAAACTTAGAAGTTTAATTATCCCGTTGAATGATGGCCACAAATTTAAATTTCAAGTAAATGGTGAAGTGAACTTAATATTTTACATTAAAACACAGTTTAGCATTTTTCGAATGTCAAAAAATAACGCTAAGCACAGCGCATATGCATTAAGTAAGATATATTTTATAATATATAAAATATGGACATAATGCATTTTATAGTCTTATTTTCAAACAAAAAAAAATACTTTTCTAAATTTATTTTATCTGGTACTTTTTCTTTACTGTCCTCTTTTAGACAGACTGAGATACAAGTGACGACAGCAAAATATATTTTCAAAGTTTTTGCTTTAATATGTATGTGAAAAAATTTAGTTATAGAAGCAAAACTTTGTGCAGTGTATGGGTAATTAGTGCATTTTATTTCTTGATTCCACATATTGGCTGCACTCATAACATTTTCATCAAAACGAATGTTTGCTTGTACAAACTACACAAAACAAACAAAAAACAGGTATTTTTCTAATTTTTTTTTGTGGTACTTTTTCTTTACTGTCCTCTTTTAGACAGACTGAGACACAAGTGACGACAGCGAAATATCTTTTCAAAGTTGTTGCCTTAGTATGTGTGTGAAAAAATTTAGTTGAAAAAATTGTGCAGTGTAGGGATAATTAGAAAATTTTATTATTTGGTTCTTATTGCCTAAAGTCATAACATTTTCAATATAACGAATGTTTGCTTGGACAGACTAATCAAATCAAACAAAAAACAGGTATTTTTCTAATTTTTTGTGGTACTTTTTCTTTACTGTCCTCTTTTTGGCAGACTGAGATACAAGTGACGACAGATTAATATCTGTTCTAAGTCGTTTCTTTAATATGTGTGTGAAAAATTCAGTTATAGAAGCAAATAATTGTGCAGTCTAATATTAATTAGAACATTTTATTCCTTGATTCTACATATTTGCTGAAGTCATAACATTTTCATTATAACGAATGTTTGCTTGGACAGACTACATAAAACAAACAAAAAACTGAATTTTATAATTTTCTTCTGTTTTACTTCTTTACTACTGTCCTCTTTTTGACAGACTGAAACACAAGTGACGACTGCTTAATATATTTTTAAAGTTGTTACCTTAATATCTGTGTGAAAAAATTTAGTTATAGAAGCAAAATATTGAGCAGTGTAGGGCTAATTACCGCATTATATTCCTTATATTCCACATATTGGCTGAAGTCATAACATTTTCATTATAATGTTTGCTTGCACAGACTGCATAAAACAAACAAAAAACAGGTATTTTTCTAATTTTTTTGTGGTACTTTTTCTTCACTGTCCTTTTTTTGAGAAACTGAGATACAAGGGATGACAGCAAAATATATTTTCAAAGTTATTGCCTTAATATGTGTGTAAAAAATTGAGTTATAGAAACAAAAACTTTGCATTGTAGTTTTAATTAGAACATTTATTCCTGGATTCTACGTATTCCCTAAACTCATAACATATTCATTATAACGAATGTTTGCTTGGACAGACTAATCAAATCAAACAAAAACAGTTATTTTTTCTAATTTTATTTCTGGTACTTTTCGTTTTACTGTCCTCTTTTGACGACTGAGATACAATACAAGTGACAGCTAAATATCTTTTCAAAGTTGTTGCCTTAATATGTATGTGAAAAGATTTAGTTATAGGTGCAAAAAATTGTGCAGTGTAGGGATAATTACTGCATTTTATTCTTGATTCCACATATTGGAGACATAACATTTTCATGAAAGCGAAGTTGGTTTGGACAGACTAATTAAAAAATGTTTTTTTTTTTTGTTTTATTTTACGTTTTTCATCACTGTCCTCTTTTTGACAGTCTAAGATAAATGTGACGACAGCGAAATATCTTTTCAAAGTTATTGCCTTAATATATGTGTGAAAAAATTCAGTTATCGAAACAAAAAATCTTGCAATGTAGATTTAATTAGAACAGTTATTCCTTGATTCTACGTATTCCCTAAAGTCATAACATTTTCATTATAACGAATGTTTGCTTGGACAGACTAATCAAATCAAACAAAAACAGTTATTTTTTCTAATTTTATTTCTCGTACATTTCGTTTTACTGTCCTCTTTTGATGAAATGAGGTACAAGTGACAACAGTGAAATATCTTTTCAAAGTTGTTGCTTTAATATGTGTGAAAAAAATTCAGTTATAGAAGCAAAAAATTTGGTAGATTGAATGGTTAATTAGTATTTATGCTGGATTCCACATATTGGCTGAAGTCATAACATTTTCATTATACCGAATGTTTGCTTGGACAGATTAGTCAAATCAAACAAAAACAGTTATTTTTTCTAATTTTATTTCTCGTACATTTCGTTTTACTGTCCTCTTTTGATGAAATGAGGTACAAGTGACAACAGTGAAATATCTTTTCAAAGTTGTTGCTTTAATATGTGTGTGAAAAAATTTAGTTATAGACGAAAAAATTTGGTAGATTGAGATTAATTAGATCATTTTATTTCTTTATTCCACGCAATGCCGGAGGTCAAAAAATTTTCATTATAACGAATGTTTGCTTGGACAGACTACATAAAACAAACAAAAAACAGATATTTTTCTAATTTTTTGTGGTACTTTTTCATCACTGTCCTCTTTTAGACAGACTGAGATACAAGTGACGACAGCAAAATATCTTTTCAAAGTTATTGCCTTAATATATATGTGAAAAAATTTAGTTATAGAAGCAAAAATTTGTGCAGTGTAGGGGTAATTACTGCATTTTATTCCTTATATTCCACATATTGGCTGAAGTCATAACAGTTTCATTATAACGAATGTTTGCTTGGACAGACTAAACAAAACAAACAAAAAACAGATATTTTTCTACTTTTTTTCTGGTACTTTTTCTTTACTGTCCTCTTTTTGACAGACTGAGATACAAGTGACGACAGCTTAATATCTTTTCAAAGTTGTTGCCTTAATATGTATGTGAAAAATTTAGTTATAGAAGCAAAAATTTGTGCAGTGTAGGGGCAATTACTGCATTTTATTCCTTATATTCCACATATTGGCTGAAGTCCTAACATTTTCATTAAAACGAATGTTTGCTTGGACAGACTAATCAAATCAAACAAAAACAGTTATTTTTTCTAATTTTATTTCTGGTACTTTTCGTTTTACTGTCCTCTTATGGTGGAATAAGATATAAGTAACAACAGTGAAATATCTTTTGAAAGTGGTTGATTAATATATATGCGAAAAAATTTATTATAGAAGCAAAAAATTGTACAGTGTAGGATTAATTAGATCCTTTTATTTCTTGATTCCACATATTGGGTGAGGACATAACATTTTCATTATAACGAATGTTATCTTGGACAGACTACATAGAAAAATATCTGTTTTTTGTTTGTTTTAATTTTTATCGTGGTACTTTTTCATCACTGTCATCTTTTTGACAGACAGAGATACCAGTGACGAAGAAAATTATCTTTTCAAAGTTGTTGCTTTAAAATGTATCCGAAAAAATTTAGTTATAGAAGCAAAAAACTCTGCAGTGTATGATTAATTAGAACATTTTATTCCCTGATTCCACATATTAACTGAAGTCATGACATTTTCATTAAAACGAATGTTTGAATGAAAAGAGAATTATCTTTTCAAAGCTGTTGCCTTAATATGTATGTACAAAAATTTAGTTGTAGACCCAAAAATTGTGCAGTGTGGGTTTAATTAGTGAATTTTATTCCTTGATTCCACATATCGGCTGATATCATAACATATTCATTATATCGAATGATAACTTGGACAGACTACATAATTCAAACAAAAAACAGATATTTTTCTAATTTTTTTCTTGTACTTTATCATCACTGTCCTCTTTTTTGGCAGACTGATATACAAGTGATGACAGCTTAATATTTTTTCAAAGTTGATACCTTAATACGTGTGTGAAAAAATGTAGTTACAGAAACAACAAAATTGGTAGAGTGGGATGGATTAATTAGAACATTTTATTCCTTTGTTCCACATACACGAATGTTTGCTTGGACAGACTAATCAAATCAAACAAAAAACAAATATTTTTCTAATTTTTTCTGCTACTTTTTCTTTACTGTCCTTTTTTTGACGAACTGAGATACAAGTGATGACAGCTTAATATCTTTTCAAAGTTGTTACCTTAATATGTGTGTGAAAAAATTTAGTTATAGAAAAATAAATTTGGTAGAGTGGGATTAATTAGAACATTTTATTCCTTTATTCCACTTAATGCCTGAAGTCATAACATTTTCATTATAACGAATGTTTGCTTGGACAAACTAATCAAATCAAACAAAAACAGTTATCTTTTGTATTTTTTTTCTGGTATTTTTCTTTACTGTCCTCTTTTAGACAGACTGAGATACAACTGACGACAGCTAAATATCTTTTCAACGTTGTTGCCTTAATATGTATGTGAAAAAATTTAATTATAGAAGGAAAGATTTGTGCAGTGTAGGGCTAATTACTGCATTTTATTCCTTATTTCCCACATATACGCTGAAGTCATAACATTTTCATTATAACAAATTTTTGCTTAGACAGACTACATAAAACAAACAAAAAACAGATATTTTTCTAATGTTTTGTGGTACGT
>CM063499.1:79460117-79470117 GCA_032207245.1 Pardosa pseudoannulata | reverse complement strand
TTTATATATATGTATATATATATATACATATATATATATATGTATATATATAAGTATATATATACATATATATATGTATATATATATGTATATATATGTATATATGTTTATATATATGTTTATATGTTTATATATATATATATATATATATATATATGTATATATAAATATATCAAGATAAATATCGATTTTTTAGTATAAACCTAAAATTGTAATTGATATTCGAGTAACAACTCCATTCTTACGATCTTCTTAAGTGGATTGTTAAAAAATGAAACTATTAAAATTTTCTCTTTGCATAGTTAGCTTACGTGATATGAAAAATCATTTGCCACTGTGAGAGAAATCGATATTGGTAACATGAAATGTTTGGTAATGAAATAGAATACTCAGAAAACGCTCTTTATCGAACCAATTCTAATCAGTTAGGTAAACAAATTTGAAATGACATTACGTATTAGTTGAAAAGAGGGTAGCGGGGACGTAAATGCAGGAAAAAAAAATTAGAAAACTATTTGATTATGTTTGTTTAGAATACTGTGTGGAAGCAGGTTCACCCCCTTCTTTCCATTTATTTGTAGTTGAAATACTAACGTTGCTTAAGTAAAGGTGGGGCTTTTATTTAATTTTATTAAAATATTTGAAGTATATTTTGTCCCCGAATTTTGGTTAGCATAATTACCCAGATCGGATGTTGGACGTGAAATGACTCATGATTTTTTATTTTATAAAAATTCTATTGACTTCTATTTTGGATAAAAAACATTCTAAATGTATAGTCGTGGTAAATCAGTCAGGTAACGCATCGATCTAATAGCCGTAGAGTTGTGAGTTCGAGATTCGAGGCGGCCCAAGTACCATCCTGTTCATTAAAGGCAGGTGAGGCTTTCTTATTAAAAAATTTAAAATATATTTTACCACCGATTTTTGGTTAGCGTCATTACCCAGATCGAATGCTGGACGTGAAATGACTCATGATTTTTTATTTGATAAAAATTCTATTGCCTTCTATTTTGGATAAAAAACACTCTAAATGTATATCCTTGGTATATCATTCAGCTAATGCATCGATCTTATAGCCGTAGAGTTGTGATTTTGAGATTCGAGTCGGCCCAAGTACCACCCTGTTCATTAAAGACCGGTGAGGCTTTATTTCATTAAAAATTTAAAAAATTTTTTTGCCTCCCTTTTTTTGGTTAGCATAAATACCCAGATCGAATGCTGGAAGTGAAATGACTCATGATTTTTTATTTGACAGAAAGTCTGTTGTCGGCTATTTTGGATAAAAAAGAATCTAAATGTACAGCTGTAATAAAGCCCAAACGCGTCAATCTCATTACAGTAGAGTTGTCAGTTCGAGATTCGACCCGTCCAAAGTACCATCATGTTCATTAAAGGCGGGTGAAATTCTTAAAACACTTTCGAGATTTCAATGTCCTCAAAGTTCTCAAGGATAGCTCTAGAGACAGCAAATCAATCTTGGGGGATGGCAATTTGTCCCCTGATTCTAATTTACAAAGACGCAGCCGGGAGCAAAACTGCTAGCTATCATAGCATTCCTTACACTACGCGTGCTCCCCGGGTGATTCTCAATAAGTAACAGCTTAGCATTCGTGTATGGGGTAAACAAATATATCTATATTACAGCTACATTGATAAAGCAATCTATTAATTTAATAATTTAAAATAAGAAATGAATAAATGAGATCGTTAAAGGAATGACGTCATAATGGTACAACAAATGTTATTTTTACCCATTTAATATGAGATACATTGATAAATTTAATCGCCTCCTCTTAACCGGGGAAAATACGGCTCGAAATAATGGCATTAAACGCTCTAAAAGGGAGGAAGGAATGAATTTCGAACGTTATAAAAACGACAGTGTTTTTCGCTGTGATGTGAAGCATATTTATACCAATTTATTTTAGAATAGGATGGATAGTTTAGGAGAAGATAAACTTTCATCGCTTCAATTTTTCTAACCCTAATTCATCAAAAATCCAATACGGATGCCTCTATCCATTCTAGGTCCAACCGCTTCATAAATTCGAGGACAGATGGACAGATAAATTAGGCTATTATTCTATAGAGGATGTATAAATTAGAAAACCGAATTTTCGAAGGTTTAAAGGTGATCTGTCCGTTGAATTAAAAGATACTGAGTGATTTTAAATGAGACCGATTATATTCTTTTATATGAAAAATTTACTGTAATAAAAATGCGACTGGCATATCTTAGAATACTCTACTTTAATGTTAATAGTGAAGATTTATTTCGTTTCATACAATAACAGAATTTTAATTAGTTTGCTATCGTTAAATAATGAATTCGTGAGAGCATAGATATTACAACAAGGATGATTAATATTTAATCCCACGAATTTCAACAGTCTTTATGCAGACGGAGCCGGCTAATGTATACTTTCCAGTTTAATTATGATGGAAAACTTCTCTTAAAGAAAACACAATTTTGTAATTCTTACTTTCAGAACATTTAAGGTCAGTTCAGTTTATTTAGAAGCCCTATTTTCCCACGATAAGAGTAGGCGATTAAATGTATCAATTTATCACATAATAAATAGATAAAAGCAACATTTTTTTTCTAGCATTATGACATCATTCCTTTCACCGTCTCGTTGAATCATTTCTTATTTTGAATTATTTAAATATCGTCTGCATTATTCTCATATGTTTCACTAAACTTAGATATGATGTCAATAATTTTCTTTTATATTAGGCTTAAATAGTAGATTAGGTACATATGTGATAAATTAAAATTTAACCATCGATTATTTTTTGTTGCAACGGAAATTTAATCACCGGTATTAACAAATTATTTTCATAAAAGTCTAGGAGTCTAATTCACGGACTAATAAATATAAGTTATATATCCTTCCTCATAGGGTACTTTATAATTCTGGAAAAATTAAAAATTTTACTGATCACATCTGACAGTCTATATGCTAGTTAAAATATACTGACTGATTTTATATAAAACGGATTAAATATGTTGTCTTAGATGAAAAATTTAATAAAAATGCGACTTGCATGTCTCAGAATGTTCTTGGTTAATTTTTAATACCAATAGTGAAGATTTATTCCATTTTCCATTTCATACAATAACAGAATTTTAATTAGGTGGTTTAAGTTAAATAATGAATTCGTGAGTGTATAAAGCATAGATATTACAACAAGGAAGATTAATACTAAATCCCACGGACTTCCATAATCTTATGCTGACGGAGCCCGCTAACCCATACTTTCCAGTTTAATTATAGTGGAAAACTTCTCTCAAAGAAAACACAATTTTGTAATTGTTACTTCCAGAACATTAAAGATCAATTCAATATTCCAGTTTCTCGCTGTTCTGTACGTATACTCCAGGTAGTCATTCATTTTGTGCATAATTTCTCTAACTGAGCGATCTAAGGAATGCTGAGGTACAAGAAACATCGCAAATGAAGAACTCTTAATATTAAAGAAAGGAGGTATGACAAATTACAGTCACTGTCCGGAAAGTACCATTTGTTAAACAAGCGGAACAAAACGTTTCTCATTTTTGATTCCCATGGCAATGTAGCAATCATAACTTAATTTTGACAATGAAAGAAGCTTATAATTAATTTAAAATGCGATATATCCCCTATATAATGGTAGTCACAGTTATATGTCCGTCTGTACTCGAATTTATGAAAGCGGTCGAACCTGGAATGGATAAAGGCATCCATATTGTATCTTTCTTCCTTTAGGGTTAGCAAAATTCAAAGTGATTTCGAAAACTTTCGAAAATCCATTACTTCCCCCCTTTCTATTGTTTAATACCATTATTTCAAGCCCTATTTTCCCCGGTTAAGAGCAGGCGATTAAATTCATCAATTTATCACATTATAAGTAGATATAAATATTTTTCTATAGAATGTGACGTCATTCCTTTAACCATTTCATTTAATCATTTCTTATTTTAAATGATTGAAATATCGTATGCATTATTTTCATACGTTTTATCACTGAACTTAGATATCACGTAAGTAATTTTCTTTTATATTTGGCTTAAATAATAATAGATTACGTACATATGTGATAATTTTAAATTGAATCATCCATTACTTTTTGTTGTAATGAAAATTTTATCACCGGTATTAACAATTTATTTCATAAAAGTCTAGGAGTCTATTTCACGGACTAATAAATATCTAGCGTTAAGAATAATTAAGAACTTTGTTCATTTGTGTATTTGTTTTTTATACATAACCACACGGTTTGCAATCGATTAGCTCAATTTTGGACATCATTCATATATACCGCCAAATAATCCCTGTCAATATTAAAACCTCTGCTCTCCATCCTATCACGTAATATGACAAGATAAATTAAAATTGGCGAGCATTCAGTAAGGATAAACAAATTATTGAGTTTTTACCAGGTAATTCTGAGACAATAAACAAACCATTTTTTACTTGCCTCATAGATTACTGTACAGTTCTGGAAAATTTTACTGATCCCGTCAAATGACGGGCTATATGCTAGTTAAAAGATACTGACTGATATTAAATAAAATCCATTGAAAATATTCCTTTATAAAAAACAATATACTTTAATAAAAATGAAGCTTGTATGCCTGAGAATGCTCTCGGTGAAACGTTAATAGTGAATATTTATTTTATCTCATACAATAACTTTAATTTTAATTACGTAGGTATCGTTAATTAATGTAGTCTAACGTTTACAGAGCATAGATATTACAAGACGGATGATTCATATTTAATCCCACGAATTTCAATAATCTTTCTGCTGACAGAAACCGCTAATGCATACTTTGCAGTTTAATTATAATGGAAAACTTCTCTTAAAGAAAACACAAATTTGTTATTTTTATTTCCAGAACATTAAAGATTAATTAATATTGTAGTTTCTTGCTGTTCTATACATATACTCCAGGTAGTCATTCATTTTCTGCATAATTTCCCTAATTGAGCGGTCTAAGGAATGCTGATGTACCAGAAACATCTCAAATGAAGAACTCTTGTTATTAAAGAAAGAAGGTATGACAAATTACAGCCACTGTCCGGAAAGCACCACTTGTTAAATACGAGGAACAAAACGTTTATCATTTATGTAAATGCTCTCCGTAGAAATTTGTTTTTGATTCCAATAGCAATATAATAATCGTAACTCAATTTTGACGATGACAGAAGCTTACGACAAAATTAAAATGCGATATATACCCTATATAATAATAGCCTAAGTTATATGTTCGTCTGTCCTCGATTTTATGAAGCGGTTGAGAAATGGACAGAGACATCCAATTTGGATTATTCATGCGTTAGGGTTAGCAAAATTCAAAGCGAGTTCAAAAAATGTTCGAAATCTACCCTTCCCCCCTTTTCGATTGTTTATTCCCATTATTTCAACACTTTTTCCCCGGTTAAGAGCAGGTGATTAAATTTATCAATTTATGACATTATAAGTAGATGAAAATAACAATTTTTCTAGCATGTGACGTCATTCCTTTACTTATCTCATTAAATCATTTCTTAATTTAAATTATTGAAATATCGTCTGCATTACTTTCATACGTTTTTATCACTGAACTGAGGTATCACGTAAATAATTTTCTTTTATATTTAGCTTAAATAATAGATTAGGTACATATGTGAAAATTTTAAATTTAATCATCGATTATTTATAGTTAAAATGAAAATTTTATCGCCGGTATTAACAACAAATTCTTCACACAAAAGTCTAGGATTCTATTTCACGGAAAAATAAATATCTGTCGTTTTAAGATATATATCTTTGAAAATTAAGAAGTTTGTTCATTTGTTTTTTACACTTAACCACATATTTTGCAATCGATTCGCTCAATTTTGGGCATCATTCATATATACCGCCCACTAATCACTGTCCATATTAAAATCTCTGCTCTCCATCCTATCACGTAATATGACAAGATAAATTAAAGTTCAGTAAAGATAAATAAATTATTGAGTTTGTACCAGGTAATTCTGAGAAAATAAACAAACGATTTTTTACCTGCCTCATAGATTACTATACAGTTCTGGAAAATTTTACTGATCCCGTCAAATGACGGGCTATATGCTAGTTAAAAGATACTGACTGATATTAAATAAAATCCATTGAAAATATTCTTTTATATAAATAATTTACTTTAATAAAAATGTGACTTGTATGTTTAAGAATGCCCTCGGTGAAATGTCATTAGTATAGATTTATTTCATCTCATAGAATAACAGAAATTTAATTAGGTGGCTATCGTTAAATAATGACTTCGTGAGTTTACAGAGCAGAGATATTACAAGAAGGATGATTTATACTTAATCCCACGAATTTAATAATCTTTATGCTGACAGAAACCGCTAATGCATACTTTCCAGTTTTATTATAATGGAAACCTTCTCTTAAAGAAAACACAAATTTGTTATTCTTACTTCCAGAACATTTCAGGTCAACTCGATATTCCAGTTTCTCGCTATTCTATACAAATACTCCAGATAGTCATTCATTCTCTGCATAATTTCCCTAACTGAGCGATCTCAGGCATGCTGGTGTACCAGAAACATCTCAAATGAAGAACTAGTGATATTAAAGAAGCAGGTGTGACAAGTTACAGTCACTCTCCGGAAAGCACCACTTGTTAAACACGTGGAACAAAACGTTTCTCATTTATGTGATTGCTCTCCGTAGGAAATGTTTTTGATTCAACTATAATATAGTCATCGTAACTGAAATGAAAAAAGCTTATAATTAATTTAAAATGCAATATATCCCCTATATAATGGTAGTCTAAGTTATCTGTCCGTCTGTCCTCGAATTTATGAAGCGGTTGGACCTGGAATATAGAGGCATCCGTATTAGATTCTTGATTAGACTTAAGATTAGCAATATGCAAGCGAGTAAAGTTTATCCTCTCCTAAAACTATCGATTCGATTCTAAAATAATTGGTATAAAATCGGCTTCAAACCACAACACAAAAGTACTGTCCTCTTTAAAAAGTTCGAAATCTTCCCCCTTCCCCCCTTTTGAAGCGTTTAATGACATTAATTTCAAGCACTATTTCATCCGTATAGAGCAGGTGTTAAATTTATCAATTTATCATATAAGGTAAAAATAACATTTTTTTCTTTTAATTTATTTTTTTTTGTGTTTTTTTTATTTTAATTTTTTTTATTTTTTTTTTTTATGATTTGTTGGTTTTATATTTGTTTATTCTTTTTTATTTTTTTTATTTATTTTTGATTTTATATGTTTTTTTTATTTTTTATTTTTTTTTTTTTTTTAATTCCTTTACCACTCATTGAATCATTATAAAATTTTAAATATCGTCTGCATTCTTTATACATTTTATCACTGAACTTTGATATAACGTAAATATTTTTTTTTTATATTTGGCTTAAATAATAGATTAGGTACATATGTGTAATTATACATGAGTCGTGATTATTTTTTGTTGCAATGCAAATTTTTATCATCGGTATTAACAACCAATTATTTTCATAAAAGTCTAGGAGTCTATTTCATGGACTCATATATATCTAACGTTTAAGTTATATATCTTTGAAAGTTAAGTTTGTTCGTTTGTGTGTTTGTTTTTTGTACATAACCACACGGTTTGCAATCGATTCGCTCAATTTTGTACATCTTTCATATATACCGCCAAATAATCGCTGTCAATATTGAAACCTCTGCTGTCCTTCCTATCATGTAATAGAACAAGATAAATTAAAGTTGGTGTGCCGTCAGTAAAGATAAACAAATTATTGAGTTTGTACCAGATAGTTCTCAGCCGAAGAACAAACTATATTTTTACCTGCCTCATAGAGTACTTTACAATTCTGGAAAATTAAAAATTTTACCGATCCCGTCATATGACTGGCTACATTCTAGTTAAAAGATACTGACTGATATTAAATAAAATCTATTGAAAATATTCTTTTACGTAAACTATTAACTTTAATAAAAATGCAACTTGTATATCTGAGAATGCTCTCGGCGAAACGTTAATAGTGAAGATTTATTTCATTTCATACAATAACAAAATTTCAATTACGTGGCTAACGATAAATAATGAATTCGTGACAGTATAGATATTACAAGAATAATGATTGATATTTAATCCCACGAATTTCAATGATCATTATGCTGACGGAGCCCGCTAATGCATACTTTCCAGTTTAATTATAATGGAAAACGTCTCTTAAAGAAAACACAATTTTGTAATTCTTACTTCCAGAACATTTAAGGTCAATTCGATATTCCAGTTTCTGGAGTATAAATATACTCCAGGTAGTTATTCATTTTCTGCATAATTTCCCTAACTGAGCGATTTAAGGAATGCTGATGTACCAGAAACATCGCAAATGAAAAACTTTTGTTATTAAAGAAATGAGATATGGCAAATTACATTCACTGTCCGGAAAGCACCACTTGTTAAATATGCGGAACAAAACGTTTCTCATTTATGTGATTGCTCTCCGTAGGAGATGTTTTTGATTTCCACGGTAATATAGTAATCGTAATTCAATTTTTACTTTGAAAGGAGTTTAATATTTATTTAAAATGCGACTACAAACAAAAAAAAGAAAGAACGGAACAATCAATATACCCTATATAATAATAGCCTAATTTGTCTGTCCATTTGTCCTCGATTTTATAAAGCTGTTGAACCTGGAATGAATAGAGGCATCTATATTGGATTCTTGATGAGATAGGGTTAGCAAAATTCAAATCAAATCTTTAAAACGTTCGGAATCCACCCCTCCCACCCTTTTCGATCGTTGAATGGCATTATTTCAAGCCCTATTTCTCCCAGTAAAGAGCAGGCGATTAAATTTATCAATGTATCACATTATAAGTTGATGAAAATAACATTTTTTTCTAGCATTATGACGTCATTCCTTTAACTATCTCATTCAATCATTTCTTATTTTAAATTCAATATCGTCTGCATTATTTTCATATGTTTTATCACTGCACTGAGATATTACGTAAATCATTTTCTGTTATATTTGGCTTAAATAATAGATTAGGTATAGGTGTGGTCATTTTAAATTGAATTATGGATTATTTTTGTTGCAATAAAAATTTAACCACCGGTATTAACAAAAAATTATTTTCATAAAAGTCTAGGAGTGTATTTCACGGACTCATTAATATCTAACTTTTAATTTATACATCTTTGAAAATTAAGTTTGTTCTTTTTTTAATTTGTTTTTTATACATAAAATCACGGTTTGCAATCGATTCTCTCCATTTTTAGACATCATTCAATATATATCGCCAAATAATCACTGTCAATATTGAAACCTCTGCTGTCCAACCTATCACGTAATATGACAAGATAAATTAAAGTTGGCAACTAACATGCGGTCAGTAAAGATAAACAAATTATTGAGCGTGTACCAGATAATTCTCAGCCAAAAAACAAACCATTTTTTTTACCTGCCTCATAGAGTACTTTACAGTTCTGGAAAATTAAAAATTTTACTGATCCAGTCATAAAATGAACTACATTCTAGTTAAAAGACACTGACAGATATTAAATAAAATTTATTGAAAATGTTCTTTTGTATAAACATTTTACTTTAATAAAAATGTTACTTGCATGTCTTAGAATTCTCTTGGTGAAATGTTAATAGTGAAGATTTATTTTATTTCATACAATAACAGAATTTTAATTAGTTGGCTATTGTTAAATAATGAATTCGTCAGTTTACAGAGCATATATATTACAACAAGGATGATTAATATTTAATCCCACGAATTTCAATAATCTTTCTGCTGATAGAAACCACTAATGCATACTTTCCAGTTTAATTATAATGGAAAATTTCTCTTAAAGAAAACACAATTTTGTAATTCTTACTTCCAGAACATTTCAGGTCAACTCGATATTCCAGTTTCTCGCTATTCTATACAAATACTCCAGATAGTCATTCATTCTCTGCATAATTTCCCTAACTGAGCGATCTAAGGAAT
>CM063499.1:79452617-79455117 GCA_032207245.1 Pardosa pseudoannulata | reverse complement strand
TTATTCCCAATTCCACGACTTTTTTTAATGTAGGAGACAAATTTCAAAATTCTGTGGCGAGTAATATATATGTACTGTTCTGAATGAGTAATTCGTTTCCGAGATTGGATGCCTTTTAGTACTAATGTTTTACGTACATAAAAATTAAATTTTAAACAACAAAACCTATGACGATAATTTATTATTTAAAAAATGGCAATTGTGAAATAAAAATAAATTTGATAGAACATGGTGAATTTGTAATTATTGAAAATAAAAATCAAGCCAACATATAACAGAAAAAATACTAATTTCTTAAAATAATTGAGAAAGTAAAATAAAGATTTACATATTTTGATGAAGTAAAAAATTTAGCTATTAAAAATAAAATGATTTTGATACTTTCATATTTCAAAGAGAAAATGTTATTGAGTAAGAAAAATAGTTGTAACTGTAGGCAATAAATGGCACGACTATTATAAAGAAATATATCAAAAGTAAGGTCTTGAAATATTCTTCAAGAATATAATAAATCACTAACAAAAATACCAAAATGTGCCGCAGTTCAAATTTTCCAAGCAAAAAGAGGTTTGGCAGGATAGGCGATAGTAAATTTTCAGGTCAAATCGAATTGATAATACGCAGACGATGTTTAGATAATCTATATATATAAAAATGAATTTGTGTGTGTCTGTCTGTCTGTCTGTACTCAATAGACTCAAAAACTATCCATCCAATCGCCGTGAAAATTTGGGAAATGTTTAGGTATATCCATGGGAAGGTTTTTGTAAATTTTCAACGTTCGAAATTCATTCCTTCCCCCTTTTTCGAGCATTTTCGAGCATTTTCGAGATCGATTATTTTTTGTTCCAATGAAAATTTTATCACCGGTATTAACAACAAATTGTTTTCATAAAAGGATAGGAGTCTATTTCACGGACTCTTAAATATCTAGCGTTTAAGTTATATTTGTTTGAAATTTAAGAAGTTTGTTCGTTTGTGTGATTGTTTTTTATACATAACACAATGTTGGCAATCAATTCGCTAAATTTTAGGAATCATTCATATTTACCGCCAAATAATCATTGTCAATATTAAAAGCTCTGCTGTCCAACCTATTACGTAATATGACAAGATAAATTAAAGTTGGCAACTAATATGCGGTCAGAAAAGATAAACAAATTATTGAGTGTGTACCACATAATTTTCAGCCAAAACAGAAACCATTTTTTATCTTCCTCATAGTGTACTTTACAATTCTGGAAAATTAAAAATTTTACTGATCCCGTCATATGGCGGGCTATATGCTAGTCTATATATATAAAAATGAATTTGTGTGTGTCTGTCTGTCTGTACTCAATAGACTCAAAAACTATCCATCCAATCGCCGTGAAAATTTGGGAAATGTTTAGGTATATCCCTGGGAAGGTTTTTGTAAATTTTCAACGTTCGAAATTCATTCCTTCCCCCTTTTTCGAGCATTTCATGTCATTATTCCAAGCATTATTTTCCCCGGTTAAACGCAAACGATTAAGTTTTTAATTTATCGCATCATATCTAAGGGAAAGAAGCAATGTTTCTAGCAATGTGACGTCATCCCAAGTAATTGTTTTAAACGCAGTTTTCCACGGTTAAAAGCAGGAGATTAAAATGTTCAATTCATCACATAATAAATAGGCGAAAATGATATTTTTCTATCATTATGACGTCATTCATTTAAATATTTCATTTATTCATTTCTTATTTTATATTATTTAAAATCGTCTGCTTAGTATCTATTCGATTTGAACTGAAATTTGAGATATAAAGTGATTCACTTTCATTTCTATGTGACGCATATTATAGCATTTTTATATGAGAACTAATTTTAAATTTAATTCTTGGTTCATTTTTATGTTACAATGAAATGCATATCAACAATATTCTAAGTACAAAAAGTACAAATTTCAGTGACTCTCATGGCCAAATAAAACCTATCATTTTATATAGTTATCTTCATATTCATATGGTTGTCGATATGAATGTGTGTTTCTGTTTCATACAAAACTATGTGGTTTGTCATAAATTTCCTTAATTTTAGAAAACATTTATTACTACCAACAAAATTAGCACTGTTGCTGTCAAAACCTGTGCTTCCTATTCTATCACGTAATATGCAAGATCTGTTAACTTTGCTAATCAACGTACAGTAGTAATACAGTAATGCAATTTAGGGTTAAGCTTATATTTTACAATAAAAAAAGTTTGAGCAAATTTAATATAAGACAAATTCGATTATAAAAACTGAATAATGTTATAATACGCTTATGATAGAAATATATAAACATGCCAATGACTCGAACTGAACTGTGACGAATTTAGAGAGTTATTCACGAAAAATAAATCTTTGTTTAAAAGTAATATATTAAGTTCACCGTAGCGAAGCACGGGCAAACTTGCTAGTATAAAATAAGAAATGAATAAATGAAATATTTAAAGGAATGACGTCATAATGATAGAAAAATATCATTTTCACCTAATT
>CM063499.1:79445117-79447617 GCA_032207245.1 Pardosa pseudoannulata | reverse complement strand
GTCATCCATGTGACTTGTAGGATCATTAATTGTAATCCCAACAACTATAAAAGAAGTGTTTCCACAGTTGAGTTGGCAGATTCGAGAGATTCCGTTCGTCATAGAAAATAGGAATAAACTACGACAGTTTGGATATCCCATTGTCTTTTTTTCGGTTGTGTCCTTCTTTACCAAGCAAGATTGTAGGAGGAAAATAACAGCTGAAAAACTTATCTCTTTGATGAGGCAAAAAACTTCATTACACACACACACACACACACACACACACACACACACACACACACACATATATATATATATATATATATATATATATATATATATAACATTTATAAACTAAATACATTAAATTCCAATGAATTTATTTTGGTGATCTTAAAAGGATTAAAGCCGATTCCGAACGACTATGAACATCTATGCCCCAATAGGATTCAAACCCACGAACTCTGGAACCAAAAGTCAGCGTCCTCACCATTCAGCATAGTATTTGTTTGAGAGTTGCTTCAGCGTGCTTCGGTAACAAAAATTTGATTTGTAACCTTATTGAAGAAAATTGCTTAAACATTTTACCTCTTATAATTGAGTACTTCTCCTACGTTACAATTTAAATTATGTGTTAATAATTAATATATATTAATGTATATATATATATATATTTTATATATATACATTATAAATTAAAATTAACAATAAACATTATTTTAAATTTTTTATTTTATATAACATATAAAATAATAATCAATATATATTAATGGAATTGATTTAAATGAACTAAATTAGGATTTAGTTCATTTAAATCAGATTTTTTTTTATTTAAATCGGATTTCTTTGATTTACTAATTTTAAATACTGATTTTAATTGTTGTTTTTATGTTTTTTTTTTGCAATATACATAGAATAGATTGTTATAAGAAGTAACATCTTATCTATCTAGTATATTGCAAACACTGATTACCTAAAATTAAATACATAAACTTCAATCTAAATACATTCCATTATTTTGTAATTTGATAGTGCAAACTAAATAACATGTCAGTTTAAAGAACAAATTAAATATTCTTTGAAAGCAAACTATTCATCAATAAATCACAATTATTTCAATATTTCTAAGCACCGAATTATGGATTTAATTGTTTCCATAAAAACACTAGTTTCTATGCTGTATCCACTCCTCATTGGTTACGAAGACTAGAATGAACAATACCAAAAGAAGAAAACTGTCTTTCCATTCCAGCAGATGAAGCCACGGCTGTTGTTATTTGATAGACAAACAGGATTTCAAGTTTTGTAATACTCTCTTTACCTCCCATTACATAAAATGATTTCCACCAGTCATAATCAGTCATTGTACTACCCTTACTACATACTTTTTGATATCAACACCCCTAAATTCTTGGAAAGCACATGCTATCTATTTACACTTATTTACTTATTGGTATTACTGTGCTGACTGATTCCCAATTCTCCTGTCTTTGGAATATAGGTTTTTAAAAAGAAAATGATTTAAATCAATGATTTAAAAAATTGAATTGATTTAAATCATGCCAACCCTGCCGGGACCTAATGCTTAAAGCTGATACCGAACGGCTACTAACATCCATGCCATAGTGGGATTCGAACCCACGAACTAAGGTACCGACGATCAGCGCCCTAATCAATCGGACAGCATTCGGCCAACCCTGTAGGGGAGCGATATCTTACGAAATGTTGAAAATTGCTGATCTAGAATGTTCTTTTCAGACCACCATTGTTGCCATCCCACAATGGCATGGATGTTCGTAGCCATTCGGAATCGGCTTTAAGCTGTAGGTCCCGGTCTCATTAGCCCTCGTGTGCAAAACAGTAGACCGTAGCGCTCCAAACAAAACGAAACCAATTTTTTCAGCTTATTATTAATCTTGCATGCACTTTTTACACTGTATACTATTAAGACTTATTATATATAATGAATAAATGCGTTGAAATATTAATTAATAAAAGGCTATGTAGAACATTATCATACATTTTCATACTATGTTTTTATCATACATTTTCCTACTGATATAATATTACTATTAAATTACAACAACACTAGTCTTCAATTATACTTGAGCTATACTTTTTTCATTAATACTCGCTGAAATTGGTAATTTCAATAATTATATAATAACTTTATGCTTATAATTTTTTAAAATTTTCCATAATCAAATGTAATAGAATTATTATCATTAATGGAAAAATAACTTATACAACAACTTTGTTACAGATATATCAAATTATTTCGAATGATAAGATAAAATGTTATTGTTACAATAATTGCTGATGAGTGATATATTGAAATATTTAAGCCTACGACAATCAATATTTTGTTACTGAATAAAAAGCAAAAATTAATTGACTTAGAAGATGAGGATTTATTTTCTCTTCATTGTTTTAATTTTTAGCGCTTGTCATTTTCGCATGTTTACATAATTACCTCGGATTTTAAATGCATTAAAATTAATTTGTGCCATGCTCAAAA
>CM063499.1:79412617-79415117 GCA_032207245.1 Pardosa pseudoannulata | reverse complement strand
ATTTAAGTTTTCATAATTCACCGTCTTTTTCAGAAATTAATTAATCGGGGAGCAAAATTTTGAAAATTTTAAATTTATCTCTCTGTTTAAGAAGTACAGCTATTCATTATTAAATTTTTCTTGAAGTGTTTTATTTATTCTAAAAACTAAGCATTAATTTTGAAGATAGATTAGAGAACAAGAAGTTAAAGATTTAACCGATAATTATCTCCCGAGGGATTACTCTGAGCTCGCAGACGATAAATAAACTTCGGCTTTTTAATTGCGTACATTTTTTATATATTTAATTAAAAATTTAAAAACAGAGAGATTTGCATTAATATTTAAAATTGTTAATAAAAGAGCATATTTTGGTATTTGTGCATCACTTATGTACTATACATTGTCGATTTAATACGGCTCATGCCCTATCAGTTAAACTGTGCAGTTTTCTCATTAGCGTTATAACTGAAAGATAAATTCACTTTGCCCCGGTATTTCTTCAGTTCTTCTGGATGGGAAAATGCCCCCTCTTTTGCACGAATTAATTTAACGATCTCCTTGTATCGTACATATAAGTTGATTACAGTTGTATTCTTTAGGCATTTATTTAACTGTATAAAATCACTAGCAAGTTTGCCCGTGCTTTGCTACGGTGAACTTAATATATTACTTTTAAACAAAGATTTATTTTTCGTGCATAACTCTCTAAATTCGTCACAGTTCAGTTCGAGTCATTGGCATGTTTATACATTTCTATCATAAGCGTATTATAACATTATTCAGTTTTTATAATCGAATTTGTCTTATATTAAATTTGCTCAAACTTTTTTTATTGTAAAATATAAGCTTAACCCTAAATTGCATTACTGTATTACTACTGTACGTTGATTAGCAAAGTTAACAGATCTTGCCATATTACGTGATAGAATAGGAAGCACAGGTTTTGACAGCAACAGTGCTAATTTTGTTGGTAGTAATAAATGTTTTCCAAAATTAAGGAAATTTATGACAAACCACATAGTTTTGTATGAAACAGAAACACACATTCATATCGACAACCATATGAATATGAAGATAACTATATAAAATGATAGGTTTTATTTGGCCATGAGAGTCACTGAAATTTGTACTTTTTGTACTTAGAATATTGTTGATATGCATTTCATTGTAACATAAAAATGAACCAAGAATTAAATTTAAAATTAGTTCTCATATAAAAATGCTATAATTTGCGTCACATAGAAATGAAAGTGAATCACTTTATATCTCAAATTTCAGTTCAAATCGAATAGATACTAAGCAGACGATTTTAAATAATATAAAATAAGAAATGAATAAATGAAATATTTAAATGAATGACGTCATAATGATAGAAAAATATCATTTTCGCCTATTTATTATGTGATGAATTGAACATTTTAATCTCCTGCTTTTAACCGTGGAAAACTGCGTTTAAAACAATTACTTGGGATGACGTCACATTGCTAGAAATATTGCTTCTTTCCCTTAGATATGATGCGATAAATTAAAAACTTAATCGTTTGCGTTTAACCGGGGAAAATAATGCTTGGAATAATGACATGAAATGCTCGAAAAAAGGGGGAAGGAATGAATTTCGAACGTTGAAAATTTACAAAAACCTTCCCAGGGATATACCTAAACATTTCCCAAATTTTCACGGCGATTGGATGCATAGTTTTTGAGTCTATTGAGTACATACATACATACAGACAGACAGGCAGACAGACAGACACACACAAATTCATTTTTATATATATAGATTTAATCAAGACATATCCATGTGTTTATTAATGAGTATTAATTTCTTCTTTCTAAAACACTAGGCAAACGTAACATTATTTTAACACACTTAAAAACGTGCAGTTCTAAAGCATTTCCGTCCGCAAAATCTCCAACTATTATCTCCAAATAAATCTCCAACTGCATAATTGAATTTTTTGATTTTTTATGGAAAATTCATGATAAGTTTTCTGTATGAATTAATAGTGCATCTTTTCCCATAGGGTTCGCCGAGAAATACTGCCTTCCCAACGGTACGTGGTACATAAACGAATGGGACAGCGAATGGACAAATTACAGTGGTTGTGGCAGAATTGAGGTAATTATTTAATCTGTAATTTATTTGTATGTTAAGTCATATTCCTCACTATTATCCTCATAGGATATGCTGGGGATTAGTCAGTATTTTGTGTTTATAAACTATGGATTAAATAGGGAAACTTCTTGTATTTTGGTCCTACAATGGTTTTAATCCTATTTGTTGATTTTCTTTAACAATTAAGCTTTATTTATAAGGGTTCACTTAAGAATTGGGTACACGCTGATACGCACTAAATCTGGTGGCGATAAAGCGCCAAATCTGGTAACCCAGACAACTTTCTCCTCTCCTCGCCGTGATATTTTTTCGCTTATGTTCAATTTAGGTTTTTGATGTGTATTTTTTTTAACGGTTACGGATTTAAGCATTATTTTTCGAGATGCAGTTTGTGTGTATTTA
>CM063499.1:79370117-79382617 GCA_032207245.1 Pardosa pseudoannulata | reverse complement strand
GATCAAATTATATCTTAATATCTAGCTTAATATCTATTTAACACAGTTTCATCTAATATTGTACTTTCTTTTTTTACTAAAGACGGGTTGTAAAATCTTGTCGCTCCTGACAAAATACAGCAGGATGACAACGTACATGTGGATGTTCTGCGAAGGATTCTATCTACACAAGCTGATTGCATCATCCTTTGCTGAGCAGAAGTCTCTCAATATTTTCTACTTTGTAGGATGGAGTAAGTACCTGATTGATACTGATCAGAACTTGAAATTTAACTGTTTTTCATCTACCCATAATTCGTTAACTGAAAATTTGAATTTATTTAATATCTTTCTCTACAAATATCAATAAAAAATAGGATATATTTAGCTGACAAAATTAATTCGGTCTTTAAGCAGTAAATCTATCTTCATTCTTAAATGAAATTCATTCTTTAAAACTAGCATATAGCCCGCCATATGACGGTATCAGAAAATTATTCTGAGAGTCTACCCCTTGTAACTTGGAACGACATGTTTGCTGTTTTTTGTTCCTAAGACAAAGGTACAACTGCTCATATTCCAAGGTACAATATCTCCCACGCTAATTTATTCTTTTTTAAAAGGTAATTAAAATTGTTCATGACAGAGTTTTAATTTTTATTACGAACATTTTTTATTGTTTTCGTTTTATAAACATTACGCTATTAGCTTAAACGCACTTATCCCCTATATAATAATAGCCTAAGTTATTTGTCCGTCTGTCCTAGAATTTATGAAGCGGTTGGACTTGGAATGGATAAAGGAATCCATATTGGATTTTGATGAGTTAGGGTTAGCAACTTTCGAAATCCACCCCCCTCCATTTTTCTAGCATCTAATGCCATTATTTCGAGCCCTATTTTCTCCGGTTAAGAGAAAGCGATTAAATTTATCACATAATAAATATGTAAAAGTAACATTTTTTTCTAGCATTATGACGTCATTCCTTTAACCATTCATTGAATCATTTCTTATTTTAAATTATTTAAATATCGTCTGCATTATTTTCATGCGTTTTATCAACGAACTTAGATATTACGTAAATAATTTTCTTTTATATTTGGCTTTAATAATGCATTAGGTCCATACGTTTTAAATTTAAATAATTTTAAATTTAATCATCTATTACTTTTTGTTGCAAGGAAAATTTTATCACCGGTATGGACAACAAATTCTACCTACCTCCAGGGTGTAGTGGAAATGATAGCTCATTCCTTTACTTCCATCAATTACTGTCGCAAGAAAAATTGGGAAGAACTTAACGATAATTCTGAACTAGCTAAGAAAGTTTTGATTTATCTTTCTAAATGAATTCAACGCGATTCTAAACTGCCTTCACAGTATCGGGAGACTTTAGAGGAGTATGAAGGTTAAAAATATTATTGAGCGTGTTCTAAATAATTCTCAGCCAAAAAAACAAACCATTTTTTATCTGCCTCATAGGGCACTTTACAATTGGAAAATTAAATATTATACTTATCCCCTGATATGACGGGCTATATGTTAGTTTATAATATTCACTTGAAAGCAAATTATTTATAAAAATTGTGGTTAATAATACTATTTAAATTTATATCAAATGTTTTCAGATTTCTATTAATTATTTTTTCTTTTTATAAATTTCTGAGAAAGTCGCATATCTGGCATAATATTTTCGTAACATAGCTGTTTTTTACTAACACAAATTTCTCTCATTAGTATAAATTAAACAGTTTTCCAGTCAACTAATTTTATTTTATATTATAGTTTTTCCAGTGTTTCCTATTGCTACATTTGGAATTCTGCGTTTGTTCTTTGCGGACGAAGAGTAAGTCACTTTTTCTTAGTATTATTTTCTTTTTAACCTTTTAACGAACTGTGGTTTTGAAGCGAATCCACCTGTTAAAAGCTTATTTTTCCAACTTTTTAAAGACATATGAATAATGTTTTTTTTTAACTTTCTATGTTTATGACATTTCAAACTTACAGCAGATAAGAACGCTACACTTAATTCATTTTTCCATTTGAAATATGCATTTTTAAACTTGCTTTACCCAGAAAATTCAGAAATTTGATTAATCTTCCTTGTGACCCCAAGTACATATATTTATCTAAATAACGCAAAAAATTGTTTAGCTATTTTTATTATACACTTTTAATGATAATGAGGAATTTTCACGTTTTCTAATTTTAATTTTAAACGATAGAAGACAAAAAAGTAAGCAGGACAGTAGCTAGTTTTCTTTCATTTGGGGGCTTAATTAGTGATTTCTGATGGGTTTTATAGCGGACTCTTTAACGTCTCTCAAAAACGATACTTTTCCTCCGCCCAGTTTGTGACGTCATCATTCACGTCGACACCGAGCTTCTATGCTGTTTACATGTTAAAAGGCGACTTTTAAATTTGTTCTGTGTAAAGTATCGCATATAACAGAAATTTTTTTTATTATGGCTGGCATTAAAATATCATATTATAAATATTGTATTGTGCCCCTCTGTAAAAATACAACAAATAATTGCAATGAGAAGATGTTTTTTAGCGTTCCCAAAGACCCACATACACGTAAAATCTGGACAACTGCGATGAAAAGGGATGAGAAATTAAACCCCATATTATCATATAAATCATTTATATGGGTTTGTGAAGACCATTTTTCGGTAAATAAATGCTTGCTTTTGTTTAAATATTACTAATTTAGAACAATTAAAGTATATAAAAATACATCTATACCTTTAAAAGGACTGTTGATTAACCAGTGCTATTTAACTTTTAAAACTACTCATTTTTGAGTATTATCACAGAGTTCAAGTACAATAAATGTTTGATAAAGCATATGAATATCGTAAAACAGAGATATCTAAAGCATATAATTATCTAATAAATAACTCGGGGGAGGGGAAGGTTATGTATTTTCAAGGTATTATAAATATTTTCTTCAGAGATGCATACTTTCTTATGTGTATCAATTCACAGTGATATTTTTCTGTTAAATTGGTGACTAATTTGAAAAAAAGTATTTAATATTTTTTAAATATTTATAATGATATTACTTACGAGTCTCCCGGACGCAATCACTAAAAAGTGCGGAAGCCACCACGAGGTCAAAGAAATGTCGAAAAGCCCCGAGTCGCAAAATTCTAGACTTTTTATACCTGGGGATCAAATACGGTCACGCCAACCGCATTTTGGTCAGTTACGATTTCAGGTATCTGAGAACTAGAGCTAAGGTTACTAGCTGAATTCTCATTCGATGGCTGTCCCGATTCTCGAATCTATTTTTCATAAAAAAAAATATTTAGGATATTAGTAAAATGTGGACAAATTTTAAAAATAATTTCAGTGGTTTTGACTATGGCACTAATGATTGACGCAAAATTTTGCAGGTTATCACTAAATAGCCGAATATTACGATGGCTGTCCCGATTCTCGAATCTATTTTTCATAAAAAAAAATATTTAGGATATTAGTAAAATGTGGACAAATTTTAAAAATAATTTCAGTGGTTTTGACTATGGCACTAATGATTGACGCAAAATTTTGCAGGTTATCACTAAATAGCCGAATATTAGACGACGACCAAAGCAAATCTTCAAAAGTAACAAGTGTACAGCAGTGATTGTCATCTTCAGATAACTTATTTAACTAGTTATAAAGCGCATAACTAGTAAAATAAGTTCCAAAATTTGTTGTTTTAGAATCCCTTTAACCCTCCGAGTTTTAACACATACCGAGGAAAATGTCTCCAAAATATACGCTAAGTTTCATTTTGTCAGTGACCAAAGTGTTCTATGATTTTTTACTTCACCCTTTGTCGACTAGATTGGAATACGGGAAACCCACCCTCGTTAATGTCCCTTTACTTCCGGTTATAAATAGATATATAATTAGACATTATAGATTGTTAATTTTTAATACACATAAAGCTCGTCAAGTCTCGAAGATCGTCTCATAAGAAATAATGGGTTCTAAAAGTACAAATAAAAATATTCTTTAAGAGAATGATTTCTATCTCTTTTACGAAAGTCATCCAAGCTATTTAAGTGGTGCAGTTAGAGATACGTCTGTTACCGCAAACGAAATACTTCGAAATAGAGATTTACAAAGCCATGAAAAGCTATCAGCGTCTTTGTGCCTCAAGGAGTAGGTGTGCAGTTCCTAAACGATCGACCTGACCCTCCTACCTCAAAACTCCATAGGGGAAAACACTGGCAGAAATGTACATTACATCCATTTTCGGAACGTTTTTGGAGGTCGAAAATCGTACGTGACAACCGCTTTGAAGACATCATCGCTTTGGCGGAATTGTACGTGAGAACCGCTTAGAGGTTTAATTTGAATCTTTATAATATGTAGTTTCTGAAATGTTTTTCAATCTCCTAAAGTGACAAGTGTACAGTTTTGCTTATCGTCTTCAGATAATTTATTTAACTATTTATAAAGCGCATAACTAGTAAAATGAGTTCCAAAATTTGTTGTTTGAGAATCCCATTAATTTGAATCTTTATAATATGTAATTTCTGAAATGTTTCTCAATCTCCAAAAGTAACAAGTGTACAGTAGTGCTTATCATCTTCAGATAATTTATTTAACTAGTTATAAAGAGCATAACTAGCAAAATAAGTTCCAAAATTTGTTGATTTTCAATCCCTTTAATTTGAATCTTTGCACTATGTATTTTTTTGAAATGTTTTTGAATCTCAAAAGTAACAAATGTACAGTAGTGTTTATCATCTTCAGATACTTATTTAACTAGTTCATGAAGCGCATAACTAGTAAAAAAGTTCCAAAATTTGTTGTTTTTGAATCCCTTAATTTGAATCTTTATAATATGTTGTTTCTGAAATGTTTTTGAATCTCCAAAAGTAACAATGTACAGTAGTGTTATCATCTTCAGATAACTTATTTAACTAGTTATGAAGCGCTTAACTAGTAAAAAAAGTTCTAAAATTTGTTTTTTGAATCCTTTAATTTGAATCTTTGCACTATGTAGTTTTTGAAATGTTTTGAATCTCCAAAAATAACAAATGTACAGTAGTGTTTATCATCTTCATTTATTTAACTAGTATGAAGCGCATAACTAGTAAAATAAGTTCCAAAATTGTTGTTTTTGAATCCCTATAATTTGATCTTTATAATATGTGTTTCTGAAATATTTTTGAATATCCAAAATAACAATTACATTAGATTTATCATCTTCAGATAACTTATTTAACTAGTTATAAAGCGCATAACTAGTAAAAAAATCTAAAATTGTTGTTTTTGAATCCTTTTAATTGAATCTTTGCACTATTATTTTGAAATGTTTGAATCTCAAAATAACAAATGTACAGTAGTGTTATCATCTTCAGATACCTTATTTAACTAGTTGAAGCGCATAACTAGCAAAATAAGTTCAAAATTTGTTGATTTTGATTTCCTTTAATTTGAATCTTTATAATATGTTGTTTCTTAAATGTATCTGAATCTCCAAAAGTAACAAGTGTACAGCAGTGCTTATCTTCAGATAATTATTTAACTAGTTATAAAGCATAACTAGTAAAAAAAAGTTCCAAAATTTGTTGATTTTGAATCCTTTTAATTTGAATCTTTGCACTATGTAGTTTTTGAAATGTTTTTGAATCTCAAAATAAACAAATGTACAGTAGTGTTTATCATCTTCAGTTACCTTATTTAACTAGTCATGAAGCGCAAAACTAGTAAATAAGTAAACTTTGTTGTTTTTTGAATCTATAATTGAATCTTTATAATATGTTGTTTCTGAAATGTTTTTGAATCTCCAAAAGTAACATTGTACAGTATGCTTATCAAAAATATTTAGGATATTAGTAAAATGTGGACAAATTTTAAAAATAATTTCAGTGGTTTTGACTATGGCACTAATGATTGACGCAAAATTTTGCAGGTTATCACTAAATAGCCGAATATTAGACGACGACCAAAGCAAATCTTCAAAAGTAACAAGTGTACAGCAGTGATTGTCATCTTCAGATAACTTATTTAACTAGTTATAAAGCGCATAACTAGTAAAATAAGTTCCAAAATTTGTTGTTTTAGAATCCCTTTAACCCTCCGAGTGGAACATACCGAGGAAAATGTCTCCAAAATATACGCTAAGTTTCAGTTTGTCAGTGACCAAAGTGTTCTATGATTTTTTACTTCACCCTTTGTCGACTAGATTGTATTCGGGAAACCCACCCTCGTTAATGTCCCTTTACTTCCGGTTATAAATAGATATATAATTAGACATTATAGATTGTTAATTTTTAATACACATAAAGCTCGTTAAGTCTCGAAGATCGTCTCATAAGAAATAATGGGTTCTAAAAGTACAAATAAATATATTCTTTAAGAGAATGATTTCTATCTCTTTTACGAAAGTCATCCAAGCTATTTAAGTGGTGCAGTTAGAGATACGTCTGTTACCGCAAACGAAATACTTCGAAATAGAGATTTACAAAGCCATGAAAAGCTATCAGCGTCTTTGTGCCTCAAGGAGTAGGTGTGCAGTTCCTAAACGATCGACCTGACCCTCCTACCTCAAAACTCCATAGGGGAAAACACTGGCAGAAATGTACATTACATCCAGTTTCGGAACGTTTTTGGAGGTCGAAAATTGTACGTAACAACCGCTTTGAAGACATCATCGCTTTGGCGGAATTGTACGTGAGAACCACTTAGAGGGTTAATTTGAATCTTTATAATATGTAATTTCTGAAATGTTTCTCAATCTCCAAAAGTAACAAGTGTACAGTAGTGCTTATCATCTTCAGATAATTTATTTAACTAGTTATAAAGAGCATAACTAGCAAAATAAGTTCCAAAATTTGTTGATTTTCAATCCCTTTAATTTGAATCTTTCTAATATGTTGTTTCTGAAATGTTTTTCGATCTCCAAAAGTAACAAGTGTACATTAGATTTTATCATCTTCAGATAACTTATTTAACTAGTTATAAAGCGCATAACTAGTAAAAAAAGTTCTAAAATTTGTTGTTTTTGAATCCTTTTAATTTGAATCTTTGCACTATGTAGTTTTTGAAATGTTTTTGAATTTCAAAATAACAAATGTACAGTAGTGTTTATCATCTTCAGATACCTTATTTAACTAGTCATGAAGCGCATAACTAGTAAAATAAGTTCCAAACTTTGTTTTTTTTTTTGAATCCCTATAATTTGAATCTTTATAATATATTGTTTCTGAAATGTTTTTGAATCTCCAAAAGTAACAAGTGTAGTAGTGCTTATCATCTTCAAATAACTTATATTTAACTAGTTATAAAAGCGCTTAACTAGTAAAAAAGTTCTAAAATTTGTTGTTTTTGAATCCTTTTAATTTGAATCTTTGCACTATGTAGTTTTTGAAATGTTTTTGAATTTCAAAATAACAAATGTACAGTAGTGTTTATCATCTTCAGATACCTTATTTAACTAGTCATGAAGCGCATAACTAGTAAAATAAGTTCCAAACTTTGTTTTTTTTTTTGAATCCCTATAATTTGAATCTTTATAATATATTGTTTCTGAAATGTTTTTGAATCTCCAAAAGTAACAAGTGTACATTAGATGTTTATCATCTTCAGATAACCTTATTTAACTAGTTATAAAGCGCATAACTAGTAAAAAAAGTTCCAAAATTTGTTGTTTTTGAATCCTTTTAATTTGAATCTTTAATATGTTGTTTTGAAATGTTTTTGAATCTCAAAATAACAAATGTACAGTAGTGTTTATCATCTTCAGATACTTATTTAACTAGTTATAAAGCGCATAACTAGCAAAATAAGTTTCAAAATTTGTTGATTTTGATTTCCTTTAATTTGAATCTTTATAATATGTTGTTTCTTAAATGTATCTGAATCTCCAAAAGTAACAAGTGTACAGCAGTGCTTATCTTCAGATAACTTATTTAACTAGTTATAAAGCGCATAACTAGTAAAAAAAGTTCTAAAATTTGTTGTTTTTGAATCCTTTTAATTTGAATCTTTGCACTATGTAGTTTTTGAAATGTTTTTGAATTTCAAAATAACAAATGTACAGTAGTGTTTATCATCTTCAGTTACCTTATTTAACTAGTCATGAAGCGCATAACTAGTAAAATAATAAACTTTGTTGTTTTTATTTATAATTTGAATCTTTATATATGTTGTTTCTGAAATGTTTTTGAATCTCCAAAAGTAACAGTGTAGTAGTGCTTATCATCTACAATAATAATTTATTTAACTAGTTATGAATCATAACTAAAAATAAGTTACAAAATTTGTTGTTTTTGAATCCTTTAATTTGAATCTTTATAATCTGGTTTCTGAAATCTTTTTAAAAAAGTAAGTGTACAACAGTTCTTACTTTTAGATAACTTATTTAACTAGTTATGAAACTCATAATATAAAAATAAGTTAAAATTTGTTGTTTTGAATTTTAATTTGAATCATTTAATATGTTGTTTCTGAATATTCCAATCTCCAAAAGTAACAATAATAGTGCTTATCATCTTCAGATACTTATTAACTAATTATAAGCTCATAACTAGAAAAATAAGTTACAAAATTTGTTGTTTAATCCCTATTTTTGAATATTTGCACTATGTAATTTTTAAATGTTTTTGAATCTCAAAATAACAAATGTACAGTAGTGTTTATCATCTTCATACCTTATTTTAATACTCATGAAGCGCATAACTAGTAAATAAGTTCCAAACTTTATTGTTTTTGAATCCCTATAATTTGAATCTTTATATATGTTGTTTCTAAATGTTTTTGAATCTCAAAAGAAACAAGTTTAGTAGTGCTTATCATCTACAAATAATTTATTTAACTAGTTATGAAGCTCATAACTAGAAAAATAAGTTACAAATTTGTTGTTTAATCCTATAACTTGAATATTTGCACTATGTAATTTTTTAAATGTTTTTGAATCTCAAAATAACAAATGTACATAGTGTTTATCATCTCAGATACCTTATTTAACTCAAAGCGCATAACTAGTAAAATAAGTTAAATTTATTGTTTTAATATAATTTGAATCTTTTTATATATGTTTCTGAAATGTTTTGAATCTCCAAAATAACAATGTATATGTTATCATCTACAAATAATTTATTTAACTATTATGAATATAACTTAAAAATAAGTTACATATATTTGTTGTTTTAATATATAATTGAATATTATATATGTAATTTTTTTAAATGTTTTGAATGTCAAATAAATGTACAGTATGTTATATCTTCAGATATATTATTTAATATTATAGGCATAACTAGTAAAATAAAGTTCCAAATTTATTGTTTTTTATATATAATTTGAATCTTTATAATATATTGTTTCTGAAATGTTTTTGAATCTCCAAAAGTAACAAGTGTAGTAGTGCTTATCATCTTCAAATAATTTGTTTAACTAGTTATAATATAACTAGAAAATAAGTTACAAAATTTGTTGTTTTGAATATATATTGAATATTTGATATGTAGTTTTTGAAATGTTTTTGAATTTCAAAATAACAAATGTACAGTAGTGTTTATCATCTTCAGATACCTTATTTAACTAGTCATGAAGCGCATAACTAGTAAAATAAGTTCCAAACTTTGTTTTTTTTTTTGAATCCCTATAATTTGAATCTTTATAATATATTGTTTCTGAAATGTTTTTGAATCTCCAAAAGTAACAAGTGTAGTAGTGCTTATCATCTTCAAATAATTTGTTTAACTAGTTATGAAGTCAGATAACTTATTTAACTAGTTATAAATTTCTTCTCTGGCTTACAGGAGAAAGAAAAGAGAACTTCCAGGGAAAACATTATTTTATTTTCTGTAAAAAAAAGTTATTACACATGCTTATAATAACTAGAATATTACTTTTAGTAACATTTTCCAACTTAAAAATGTAAAATGAACAAAAGAATGCAATAAAAAATGTAACATTTTTTGGATCGAATTCAAGAAAAATATTAAACTGTTAAGGGGTAATGTTATTGTAGAGTTGAATTTTTGTTGAATTCAGAAAATTATTACACTAATTTTAATTATCATTATAAGTTCTGTACTACATATGCGAGAAGATAATTGTGAAGCGTTAAACTAATTTTCAACAGCACAAACAAAAATTAATTTCATTAAAAGTACAATCGATAATAATTAAGTTAAATACATGACGTAATGTATGTTAAAATGTGAAACAATTTAGCAGAAAATCAATCATCATTTTCTAAGTAAGGGAATTTGACTTCTTTCATAAATAACGCTCAGGTCAAAATATCATGTGACTAGAATAAGTGATTAGAGTCATTTGTCATTAATCTAACATTTCAAACAATGGATAATATTTTAAATCAATTTTATATATGTCTCCCAAATGCCAAGTAATTCAAGTATTTTCATCGTCATCATTACGGGTTTTATTACAGTTTAAATTTATGCCTCAAGGCATAGTAAGATATTTTTCTAAAAGCGATAAAATCATGCTTTAAATTAAGTTTTTCAAAGAATAATATTGAATATAAAGCAAATATATAACTGTTGACTTTCGTGTTCTTAAAATTATGAGAGTTAATAAATAGTATTTCGTAAGTACAAAGGAAATTAAAAAGTTAAATTTTATGGGTATAACGGCTAACCACGATTAATCTCTCTTAATGGCGAGTCTCACCGAAGTCGTTTAACGGCTAACCGCGATTAATCTCTGCTTAAGGGCCAGTCTCACCCAAGTCGTTTAACGGCTAACCGCGATTAATCTCTGTTTAAGGGCCAGGCTCACCGAAGTCGTTTAACGGCTAACCGCGATTAATCTCTGTTTAAGGACCAGTCTCACTGAAGTCGTTTAACGGCTAACCATGATTAATCTCTGCTTAAGGACCAGCCTCAGCGAAATCGTTTAACGGCTAACCACGATTAATCTCTGTTAAAGGGCCAGTCTCACCGAAGTCGTTTAACGGCTAATCGCGATTAATCTCTGTTTAATGACCAACCTCATCGAAGTCATTTAACAGATAACTGCGATAAATCTCTGTTTAATTGCCAGTCTCACCAACTTCGTTTACTGATTAACCGCGATTAATCTCTGCTTAAGGGCTATTCTCACTGAAGCTGTTCAACGGCTAACCGTTATTAATCTCTGCCTAATGGCCAGTCTCACCGTAGTCGTTTACTTGCTAACCACGATTAATCTCTGCTTAAGGTCCAGTCTCACCGAAGTTTTTTAACGGCTAACCACGATTAATCTCTTCTTAAAGGCCAGTCTCACCTAAGTCGTTTAACGGCTAATCACGATTAATCTGTGTTTAAGGGCCAGTCTCACCGAAGTCGTTTAACGGCTAATCGCGATTAATCTCTGCTTAAGGGCCAGTCTCACCAACGTCGTTTACTGGCTAACCACGATTAATCTCTGCTTAAGGGCCAGTCTCACCGAAGTTTATTAACGGCTAACCACGATTAATCTCTGCTTAATGGCCAGTCTCACCGAAGTCGTTTAACGGCTAATCGCGATTAATATCTGCTTAAGGGACAGTCTCCCCAACGTCGTTTGCTGGCTAACCGCGATTAATCTCTGCTTAAGGGCCAGTCTCACTGAAGTCGTTTAACGGTAACAGCGATTAATCTCTGTTTAAGGGCCAGTCTCACTCAAGTCATTTAACGTCTAACCATGATTAATCTCTTTTTAATCGGAGAATTGCGTTCCATCATTGGTTGGCGCAATGGGTCGCGGTTAGCTCTTAAACGACTTTGGTGAGATCGGCACTAAATGTTTCATATGCCAAATATCATGTTACCCAGTATGATTAGTAACTCAAATTTTTAATACCTTTTCTTTCAATTTTGAGTAGTTTTACATAATGTATGTATAATTATATATTCCATTTTTAGACAAATAGATTAAAATAATAATTGTTAATTTTTAGAATCCAAGGTCTTATTAGAGAGGTTTTTAATGATGTTCGACAATGGTTTAAAAGATTTTTAATTAATTAAATTTACAGTCCCGGTTTAAGTAATTTCATTTAAAAAAATCACTAGATTTATGGAACTGTGTCTTCTATAATAACGCAGAACACGGAAAAAAAATTAATATTTGAAAACTTATTATTTTACAGAGGTAAAAAAATCCTCAGATAAGAAATTGCTTTCATATAAAGTACGCGTTTTTTTGTTATATATTATCGTTAAAACTACTGAAGTGAACTAATTTACATTTCATTAAGTTGAACATAAAAAATGGCACAATAAGTTGAGTTTAAAAAGAATAAATATCTAAAAATGTCTCTTTATCTTACAAAATTGATGCATATAATATAGTATAAAATGATTACATTATACTTAACGAATATAGTGTTATAAAATAAATATTGATAGAAAATTTTTCAGTTTAAATAGATTAGATATTTTTACAAACGAACTGATTCATTATAGAAGCCGGCTTCGTCCGCCTTTTTTTTTATTTTTTTTTAACCAACAGAAAAACGCGTGTTTTCAAAAATCGCCAAATGAATCATTTAGAATGAAATGCAAAATCTACCTAG
>CM063499.1:79355117-79365117 GCA_032207245.1 Pardosa pseudoannulata | reverse complement strand
TTTAGAACGAACATTGCGTCAAAATGAATGCAATAATAATTTAACACATTGTTTGCGGGGGACGCATACTAGTACGTTTTCAGACGATTGATACTCGAGCGCGGATCACGTACTAGTACGTTTTCTGATGATTGATACTTGAGCGCAGGTAACGTGCTAGTACGTTTTCTGACGATTGATACTTGAGCGTGGGTCAAGTACTAGTACGGGTTAATGTAACAACATGGTTTGTTTGTGGGTACAAAAATAATGGTATATACACGAAAATGAAGCCGAATGTTCTTGTCTACTACATAGATTCTGGAAAATTTGAGATAAATGAAAACTAGTTTTTACTTTAGTCGATGCAGAACCACAGAACGGGCAGGTTGATTAAAAAAATGAATTTAGATTTAAAATTAACTTTTTAGTTATCCCTGTGAAAATATTATATGCATGTATATTTATATATTATATATATTTGTATTTATATATATATTTGTTTATTTGTCTATATATCTGTTTATATATTTTAATATATCGTACCTAGTACGGGTTAGTGTAAAAACTTGGTTTGTGGGTACAAAAATAACGGTATATACAGGAAAATGAAGCCGAACGTTCTTGTCTGCTACACAGATTCTGGAAAAATTGAGACAAAAATTAGTTTTTACATCAGTCGATGTGGAACCACAGAACGGAAAGGTGGATTAAAAAAATGGATTTAGATTTAAAATTAACTTTTTAGTTATCCCTGCGAAAATGATATTATATGTATGTATATTTATATATTATATATATTTATATTTATATATATGTTTGTCTGTATATTTGTTTATATATTTCAATATATCATACTAGTACGGGTTAGTGTAACAACTTGGTTTGTGGGTACAAAAATATCAGTATATACAGGAAAATGAAGCCGAACGTTCTTGTCAACTACATAGATTCTGGAAAAATTTAGACAAATAAAAACTAGTTTTTACATTATTAGTCTTACGATTGCCATTTTCACTTTTTTTATATTGTAAAAATATTTATATATAACATAATTCGAAAAAATTAAATCTATATACTACTATTTCTATTTGATTTTTGATATACACGATACTATTATAAACTTATCCATTAAATATATTTTTTTGTTTAAAAAAAGTCTAATGGTTGTTATTTATATATTTCTACTTATATATTTGTTTATATATTTGGATATAAAATACGAAAAGTTGATTAAAAAATTAAATCGTTTTTGCCCTATTGAGATTTAACTGAATAACCAAACTTATGCTCTAAACACCCGCTCCCGGTAAAATTCCTGCCGAACGATGGCCGATTGGTTAGGGTACTGGTTTTCGGTACCAGAGTTCGTGGGTTCGAATTCCACAGTCTCATGGATGTTCATAGCCATACGGAATCGGCTTTAAGGAGTAGGTTTCGGTCTCATTAGCCCTCGTGTTGCAAAAAGTAGACCGTAGCACTCCAAACCAAGGGAAATAAGCCGAACGATGCCTGAATGGTAGGTTGCTGCTCTTCGGCATCAGTTTGAGGGTTCAAATCCCACTGCAGACATGGATGTTCTTAGCCGTTCAGAATCGGTTTTAAGCAGTAGGTCCCGATCTCATACCCCTCATGTTGTAAAAAGTAGACTGTAGTGTTCCAAACCAAGTAAAATAAGCCGAACTATGCCTGAATGGTAGGATGCTTATATTCGGCACCAGAGTTCGTAGGTTCGAATTCCAGTGTGGCATGGATATCCGTAGACATTCAGAATCGGCTTCAAGCAGTAGATCCCGGTCTCATTAGCTCTCATGTTGCAAAAAGGAGACCGTAGTACTCCAAACAAACCAAGTGAAGTAAGCCGAATGACGGCTGAATGGTAAGATATTTCTCTTCGACAGAGTTTAGGGGTTTGAATCCCACTGCAGGGATGGATGTTCGTAGCCGATTGTAATCGGCTTTGAGCAGTAGGTCCCGGTCTAATTATCCCTTATGCTGGAAAACAGTAGACCGTAGTGCTCCAAATCAAGTGAAGTAAGCAGAAAGATAGCTGAATGATAAGGTACTCTTTCGGCAGAGTTTAAGGGTTTGAATCCGACTGCAGGCATTTATACTTTTACCTTTTACCTTCTAGCGTTTCATCATTTTACCTTTTACGTACCTTTTCTCTGTACTTGAGTATACATACAGTAGACAGTCCTATAAATTTTTTAAAACTTTACTGTTTTACCTTTGCAGGTTTTAGCCAGTTCTGTTTCCGGAATTAGGGCACTTTTATCTGTTATGTCTTGTTGTATTTACAAAAAAAAAACACCTTGTGCTTGGCGCTTATGTCCTAAATAGGACCTTGCGCCGTAAAACTTTAACCAACCAACCAACCCACTGCAGGTATCGATGTTTGTAGCCGATTAGAATCGGCTTTAAGCAGTAGGTCCCGATCTCATTACATCTCGTGTAGGAAAACAGTAGACCGTAACACTCCCAACCAAACGAAGTAAAGTAAAAAAAGTTCACAATACTCTCTCTTTGAAATGAAAAATAAAATAAAATAAATCTACTACCATTGAAAGAAAATATAATATTTGTTATGTAACATTTTAAAAGGAATTATTTAATATTTTAAGATTAATATTTACTCTTCTTTTAGTATGAAAATTCTCTTTGCATTGTGTTTTATGCAGCTGCATTTATTATTATACAATGAATCTATTATGGTATATTTTCTATTATACGATGTCATATTTGAATTTTTAATGTCTTCCGAATCCCGTTAGCTTAGATTTTTTCGATCAAAATATCTGAAGGGCGAAAGCATTTTTCGGTAGCACTTAAATTATATTTTCCTCTGATACATTGTCTGTTTAGCGTTGGAAAAAAATTTTGGAAGTCATTATTTAGTGCTTTGGTTGTAAACATCAGAAAAGTAAATATGATTATCAGCAACAAAGGGAATTGTTTGGCGAAATATAACCAATGTTTCGTTTACTGAGTTGGTGCGGGTGGCTACAAATGATTTTTTCCTGTTCAACTTGAATATATTTTCTTTTTACTTTAATACAATTATTTGTTTAATATATAGAATAATCCCCTATTTAATAATAGCCTGAGTTATCTATACGTCTGTCCTCGAATTTATGAAGCGGTTGGACCTGGAATGAATAGAGGCATCCATATTGGATTATTTTAGTCACCCTAGTTGTGAAATGTAACAATATTTATTAAATATAAAAGGTGGCCTGCAATGGATAGACGTATTCATACTGGATACTCTTTGAGTTAAGGTTAGCAATATGCAAAGTAAAGTTTATCCTCTCCTAAACTATCGATTAGATTATAAAATAAATTGGTATAAATTGTCTTCATACCACAGCAAAAAAATACTGTCTTCTTAAAATGTTCGAAATCCCCCCTTCACCCCTTTTCAAGCGTTTAATGACATTATTTCTCAAGCCCTATTACTGTTTAAATTTTACTTTCCGGAGACCTCTGCTTGAGTAAATGTTGTCTAGATATTTACAGCAATATATAATATTATTAGTGGAAGATAAAATAGAATCCCCTATATAATAATAGCCTAAGTTATTTGATCGTCTGTCCTCGAATTCATAGTGGTTGAATGTGGAATGGATAGAGACATCCATATTGAATTCTCGATAAGTTAGGGTTTTCAAAATTCAAAGCAAGTAAAGTTTATCTTCTCCTAAACTATCGATCTGATTCAAAAATAAATTGTTATAACTATGCTTCATATCACGGCAAAAAATACTGTCATATTTACAATGGTCGAAATCCCCCTTCCTCCTTTTGAAGCGTTTAATGACATTATTTCAAGCCCTATTTTCTCCGGTTAGAGCAGTTGATTAAATTTATCAATTTATCACATAATAGGTAAAAATAACCTTTTTTTCTAGCATTATGATGCCATTCATTTAACTATCTCATTTAATCATTTCTTATTTTCAAACTATTATAATAACAATGATAATATTGGTTGGTTAGTTTGAAGTGCTACGGTCTACTTTTTGCAACACGAGGGCTAATGAGACCGGGACCTACTGCTTAAAGCAGATTCCGAACGGCTACAAACATCCATGCCATAGTGGGATTCGAACCCACAAACTCCGGATCCGAAGGCCAGCACCCTAACCAATCGGCCATTGCTCGGCAATGATAATATTGAACATTTTATCAGTATCTATATCCCCTGTAGAATAATAACCTGAGTTATCTGTCCGTCTGTCCTCGAATTTATGAAGCGGTTGGATCTGGAATGGATAGGGGTATCCATATTGAATTTTTGACGGCTTAGCAAAATTCAAAGCAAATCAAAGCGTTCGAAATCCACCCCTCCCACTCTTTTCGAATGGCAATATTTCTAGCCCTGTTTTCCTGTAAGAGCAGGAGATTAAATTTATCACATAATAAATAGGAAAAATTAACATTTTTTTTCTAGCATTATGACGTCATTCCTTTAACCATCTCATTGAATCCTTTCTTATTTTAAATTATTTAAATATCGTCTGCATTATTTCCATACGTGTAATCACTGAATTTAGATATTACGTAAATAATTTTCTTTTATATTTGGATCAAACAATAAATTAGGTACATATGCGATAATTTTAAATTGAATCATCGTTTAATTTATGTTGCAATGCAAATTTTAGCACCGGTATTAACAACAAATTCGTTTCATCTAGGAGTCTATTTCACGGACTCATAAATATCTAGCGCTTAAGTTGTATATCTTTGAAAATTAAGAAGTAAGTTTGTTTTTTATACATAACCACTGGATTTGCAATCGATTATCTAAATTTCGGACAACATTCATATATACCGCCAAATAATCCCTGTCAGTATTAAAACCTCTGATGTCCATCCTATCACTGAATATGACAAGATAAATTAAAGTTGGCAACTAACATGCGGTCAGTAAAGATAAACAAATCATTGAGCGTGTACCAGATAATTTTCAGCCAAAAAACAAATCTTTTTTTTCTCTGCGTATAGAGTACTTTACAATTCTGGAAAGTTAAAAATTTACTGATCTCGTCATATGACGAGCCATATGCTAGTATAACCAATGTTTTGTTTTCTAAGTTGGTGCGATTGTCTACAAATATTTTTTTTCCTATTAAAATTGAATATATTTTCTTTCTACTTTCATGTAATTATTTTCTGAATATATAGAATTATCCCTTATATAATAATAGCCTAAGTGATCTGTACGTCTGTTCTCGAACTTATAAACTTTATATATAATCCATATTGAATTTTATAGCAAAATTAGAACTTTAAAAGTCGAAATTCATAATTTCGATTCTAATCATTATTTCAAGTGTTGTAAGATCACGCTATTAATTTATCACACAATAAATAGGAAAACAACATTATTTTCTAGCATTATGACGTCATTCCTTTAATTATCTCATTTAATAATTTAATCATAAATTATTTAAATATCATCCGCATTATTTTTATACGTTTTATCTCTGAGCTTAGATATGACGCAAATAATTTTGTGTTATATTTTGCTTAAATAATAGATTAGGTACATATGTGATCATTTTAAATTGAATCATTGATTAATTTTTTTTTTTTGCAATGAAATTTTTTTCACCGATATTAACGACAAATTCTTTTCATAAAAGTCTAGGTGTCTATTTGGAAGTAAATTTCATTCCTTTACTTCCATTAATTACTGTGCTAAAAAATTGGGAATAACTTAACGATCATTTCGACGTAGCTAAGAAAACTTTGAATTATCATTCTAAATGAATTTAACGTGATTCTAAACTGCATTCACAGTATCGGGAGATTTTAGAGGAGTATGAAGATAAACAAATTATTGTGCGTGTACCGGATGATTCTCAGTCAAAAACCAAACCATTTTTTCCCTGCCTCATAGGGTACTTTACAATTCTGGAAAATTAAAAATTTTACTGATCTCGTCATATGACGGGCTATATGCTAGTATAACCAATGTTTTGTTTTCTAAGTTGGTGCTGGTGTCTACAAATAATTTTTTCTTATTCAAATTGAATATATTTTCTTTTTACTTTCATATAATTATTTTCTGAATATATAGAACTATTCCCTATATATTAATAGCCTGAGTTATCTGCCCGTCTGTTCTCGAATTTATAAACCGGTTGGACCTGGAATGGATAGAGGTATCCATATTTGATTCTTGATCAGTTAGGGTTAGCAAAATTTAAAGCGAATCTTTAAAACGTTCTAAATCCACCCCTACCACCGTTTTCGAGCGTTTAATGGCATTATTTCAAGACCTGTTTTCCTGTAAGAGCAGGCGATTAAATTTATCATATAATAAATAGGTAAAACTTTTTTTTCTAGCATTATGACGTCATACCTTTAACCATCTCATTGAATCATTTCTTATTTTAATTTATTTAAATATCGTCTGCATTATTTTCATACGTTTTATCACTGAACTTAGATATTACGTAAATAATTTGCTTTTATATTTGGCTTAAATAATAGATTAGGTACATATGTGATAATTTTCAATTGAATCCTCGATTATTTTTTGTTGCAATGAAAATTGTATAACCATTATTAACAACAAATTATATCTACCTCCAGGATGTAGTGAAAATAATACTTTCATTCCTTTACTTCCATTAATTATTGTGGGGAAAGAAATGGTAATAACGATAATTTCGAAGTAAGGAATCGGCTTTAAGCTGTAGGTCCCGGTCTCATTAACCCTCGTGTTGCAAAACGGAGACCGTAGCACTCCAAACCAAACTTCCTTTAGGTTTACAAACTTTAGTATTCAGTAATATCCCATTTTCAATCTAAACTATTCCCTCAGCAGATCAAGGATTTAAATAAACTATATCTCTGCATTACATAGCGAATTAATACAAAAAGTAAAAGCTTTCATAGACTCTAATTAAAAGTCATATTCTTAGAAGTTGGGGGTTATACGTTGCCATATTCACTTGTAAATTCTATTTCTCTTGGGATAAAAGAATAATTATTTGCCTCAAACTGTTTATCCATTCAACTACAGTATTGCAAATTTTCCTGTGACGTCTGCAATACGAATAATTACGTGTAATTCAATTTAAATTACATAATTACAGTTCAAATATATTAAAATAGTAATACGTGATCTTAATTTCGGGTTTAAACCATACAAGCAAATATTTAACATCAAAACGGAATTGCAGCCCTAAGGGAATCGAGTAAAATCAGCTCCATTTCGTTATATAAAATTACGACGGTGATATTACGATTCTGAATTGCGTAGCCTTACAATAAGAAGAATATAAGAAGAATTATGTCTAGAAGACAAAGACTCTCTTCCAATATTTCTAAGCGTGACACCAGTTTTCAATTCCCTATAGGAATTTTAGTGCTTGTTCGCAGCATAAATTTGCTGCACTGTGACCTAAATTTGTTTTTTTGGCTGAAAATTATCTTGCAACAAATAAAATAATCGATGATTCAATTTAAAATTATCCCACATGTACCTAATCTATTATTTAAGCCAAATATAGAAGACAATCATTTACGTGGTATCAAAAAGTTCAGTGATAAAACGTATGAAAATAATGCGGACGATATTTAAATAATTTAAAATAAGAGATAATTAAATGAGAATTAAAAATGACGTCATAATGCTAGAATAAATGTCATTTTTACCTATTTATTATGTGATAAATTAATAAATTGAATCACCTGCTCTTAAGTGGGGAAAATAGGGCTAGAAATAATGGCATTAAACTGTCGAAAAAGGAAGGGGTGGATTTCGAAAATGAAGCTATGCTAGAATAAATGTCATTTTTACATATTTATTATGTGATAAATTGATAAATTATCCATGCTTTAAACTGTAAAATACTCGATATTATTTTAAAAAAAAGGGATTTGGATTTTAAAAGTAAAACGACTATTTCTCTCTGTGAATAAAGCCTATTTATAGAATTTTATAGAATCTATCGATATTTTGAGGTAAATTTTATCGCTTTGAATTCTGTTAACCCTAATTTAAAAGAATAATATGCCTCAACTATTATTCATTCAAATTCATAAATTAGACGTCTGCAATACGAATATTTATAGTAAATTTTCTATCTTAATAATTAGCAGATTTTAATTTAAATGAAAATATATCTTATTCATAGTGAATTACTACGAAAAGTAAAAAAAGCCCTAAGGGAATCTAATAAAATCAGCTCCATTTTGTTATATGAAATTACGACGGTGATATTACGATTCTGAATTGAGTAAACTTGCAATAAGAAGAATATAAGGAAGATTCTGCCTGAAAGACAAAGATTCTCTCTACTAATATTTCTAAGTGTGATACCAGTTTTGAATTCCCTCGAGGAAGTTTAGTGCCTGTTCGCAGTATCCATTTGCTGTACTGTGACCTAAATTTGTTTTTTGGCTGCGAATTATCTTGCAACAAATAAAATAATCGATGATTCAATTTAAAATTATCACACATGTACCTAATCTATTATTTAAGCCAAATATAGAAGACAATCATTTACGTGGTATCAAAAAGTTCAGTGATAAAACGTATGAAAATAATGCGGACGATATTTAAATAATTTAAAATAAGAGATAATTAAATGAGAATTAAAAATGACGTCATAATGCTAGAATAAATGTCATTTTTACCTATTTATTATGTGATAAATTAATAAATTGAATCGCCTGCACTTAACTGTGGAAAAGATTGCAAGAATTAATGGCATTAAAACTCTCGAAAAAAGGGGAAGGGTGGATTTCGAAAACTTTAAAGACGACAGTAATTTTCGCTGTGATATGAAACCTATTTATACCAATTTATTTTAGAATCGGATCGATAGTTTAGGAGAAGATGAAACTTTACTCGCTTTGAATTTTGCTAAACTTAACTCATCAAGAATCCAGTATGAATACCTCTGTCTATTCTCTCGCCAACTGTTTCATAAATTCGAGGAATTATGAAGCCAAATCTATTAATTAAGCCAAATATAAAAGAAAATCATTTACGTAGTATCAAAAAGTTCAGTGATAAAATGTATGAAAATAATGCAGACGATGTTGAAATAAATTAAAATAAGAGATAATTAACTGACGATTAAAGTATAACATCATACTGCTAGAATAATTAACTTATTTATTATGTGATAAATTGATAAATTGAATCCCTTGCTCTTAACTGTGGAAAATAAGGCGATTTCACGCTGTAGGGCAAATTCTTAATTCTGGCTTTAGTTTCAAACAGAAGGGTAGTTTATTGTTTGTCTATTGGCTGTTGTAAACATGAATGGGAAGGGCATTATAGTAGTTCGGGACGTTGCAAAAAATTGCCTTTTAAGGCTCGAAATAATAGAACTAATCTCTCGAAAAAGGGGAAGTGTTGGATTTCGAAGGTTTTAAAGACGACAGTATTTTTTGCTGTGATATGAAGCCTATTTTACCAATTTATTTTAGGATCGGATCGATAGTTTAGGAGAAGATGAAACTTTACTCGCTCTGAATTTTGCTAAACTTAACTCATCAAGAATCCAGTATGAATACCTCTGTCTATTCCAGGTCCAATCGCTTCATAAAGTCGAGGAATTATGAAGCCAAATCATTTATTTAAGCCAAATATAAAAGAAAATAATTTACGTAGTATCAAAAAGTTCAGCGATAAGACGTATGAAAATCATGCATACGATATTTAAATAATTTAAAATAAGAAATGATTAAAGGAGATGGTTAAACGAATAACGTTACTATGCTAGAGAAAATGTTATTTTTACCTATTTATTATGTGATAAATTGAATCGCCTGCTCTTAACTGTTCAAAATAGGGCTCAAAAAATGGTATTAAACTCTCAAAAAAGGGAAAGGGTTGGATTTCGAAAGTTTTAAAGACGACAGTATTTTTGCTGTGATATGAAACCTATTTATACCAATTTATTTTAAAATTGGATCAATAGTTTAGGAGAGGGTAAACTTTACTCGCTTTGAATTTTGTTAACCCTAACTCATCAAGAATTTAATATGG
>CM063499.1:79345117-79350117 GCA_032207245.1 Pardosa pseudoannulata | reverse complement strand
TGTGTAGAAGACGTTTATTAAGCATGATAGGCACTCTAAATAGCATTCAATAGAGGGCACTAAGATTCACAGTGAGAAACTGAAAGGGTATTCTGGTATGTAACTGAGTAGACGTCCACTTATTTGTGAGGCAGACGTTTTTTGAGCCTGACAGACGCATTATATAACGTATTATAAAGCCCACTAACATGCATAGTGTTGAGAAATTAAAAGGTGAAGCTGGTATAGACTCGAACAGACGTCTACCTAATTGTGTTGTAGACGTTTATTGAGCCTGACAGACGAACTCAATAGCGTACTATAAAAGGAATTAATATGCACAGTGATGAGAAACTAAAAAAAAAAGATTCTGGCATATAGTCGAGTAGACGTCCACTTAATTGTGTTGCAGACGTTTATTGAGCCTGACAGACGAACTCAATAGCGTACTATAAAAGGAATTAATATGCACAGTGATGAGAAACTAAAAAAAAAAGATTCTGGCATATAGTCGAGTAGACGTCCACTTAATTTTTCCTGTAGCAGACGTTTATTGAGCCTGATAAAAGCACTAAATAACGTACTATAAAGCGCACTAACAAATACAGTAGTAAGAAACTAAACAGAGATGCGTGCATGTAGTCTGGCAGACGTCCGATTAATTATGTATGTAACAGACGTTTATAAAGCCTGACGAGCGCACTAAACAGCGTACTGCAATGCTGTTTTTATTCGTCCTGTACCTTAACCATTTTTCCCACACTAGCATCGTTACTACAGTACAGTTTTAGCACTAATGGTCATATAGTTACACTACAAACCAAAATACGCCTTTTTGGTCATTTACAGATTTAATACAATCTTGATCCATACATAGCGAGAGTTTGAGTTTAACAATCGTGTTAATGATCCAATTTTATTCCAGGTGCTGGGCCATACCCGTTTACCCGTATGAGTGGGTTACGAACAGCCCGAATCTCTTGAGCTTAATAGTGAGTATTCTTAACTTTTTTCTTTCTCTATTTTTCAATTCTTTTTTTTCCTTTTTTTTATTAGTAAATTCATTAAATTAAAAGTAAAATTAGAAGTAAAAAATTTTCTAAAAGATGACCTACACCAAATATTTTTAGACATCTACTGCCTAGACTTCCTCTTTAGAACTCGTTAAAAACGTTAATAGAATTTTCATGCTTAAGTGGGATGATTTTTATTTTAATACAAGTGAATGTAAATCCTTTACACAGGTTTTCATGTTTTTCAGTAATATATAATTGCTTAGTTTGAATCGACATTTTATGGTTGTCCAATCATTTTATGATTTTTCGCTAATTGGAAATGAAACAATTCTTTGTAAATGCTCTAAATTATCACACATAAAGAGTTTTGTAAACTGTTGTGTAAAGACTTTAGTGAAGAATTCTGTAAATCAAAAACAATTTCACTAGAGAATGGTGGAGTCGTGTTCAGAGATAATAGTTTCAATGATTAAAGAAATTTTTAAACAAGGATTTCTTTTGACAAATTTGAGATTGTCTGATTTTAATTCGGCTTGAGCATTTATTTATGCAATCTTGTAGCTGGTGAGTAGGGGAAAAGAGACTCTGTTGTTGTGGTATTTGCCACTAGAGGGCGTATAGAGAAAGGATGTGTGTGGAACTCTGGCGATTTGAATGATCTAGCTGTTGTTTTTGTCTTTGGTCCATGTTTTGTAGTAAAATAAAAAGCTGAAGCAAGCGCTCTAACGTAGCTTAGTTCTGACCCATAAAAGGTTGCCTTTTTACGTTAGAGGGTAACATTCAATTGATACCTAGCTCCTGCCACTTGCTTAATTTACCTTAAAGATGCTTAACACACATGAATAGAAAATAAGACATTTATTGACTCTACTTGAATACAATGTACGCATAACAAAATAACCAATGGCTTTTGGTAACTAAACAAATTAATCAATATAAATCATAAAACAATATCAAAGTTGTTAAATGTTGAGAAAGCTTTAAATTACTTTAGTCACTGACACACAGTACTGTTTCTATATGCTACTCCAACAACAATCGATTTACAACCTGAAGAAATTTGGCAGACTTAATCCAGTACTGAGCATTTCCAATCTCAGCCACGGCGTGGTCAACACACAGCTCTAGAGGACACCTCAAGGTCGCATGGAGCGGTAGTCGAGGGATCGTCAAAGTCGGCTGCAGGGAACGAGGCAAGCCGGACTCAGGTGAATGACCTACTGGTGCTCCAGTGGCGGGTGCTTTTATCCTAAAGCACGACCTCGGTTGACAGTTACAAAAGATATAGTTTCGTAAAATAAAAAATTAACATAAACAAGTATTGTAAAAATATTAAACAAGTATTATAAAAATTAACCAGTGCGACTGAGTCGCCACAAAGGAAAAAGCCATTGTCGCCTCCTGATTTTACCACAGTCATTAACCGTTAGCTAACATTTACTTAATTTAGCGAATGTTGAAAACGAAATCAAATCTCCTTCAGCTGTCCAATCATGCTCAAGCCGGACAGAGATACGCCGTGTTCATTGCTGATGGCTAGGACGCGTCAAACAGGTTCGAAGTCACAATGTCCTCTAAGTTTCCATGTATACCTCTGGAGGGGGTCTGGCCAAGCTTGGGGTCTTCTTAGTCCCTGCTTCTAACTTACGAGGACACCTTCTGGAAAGTTGTCAGTCTTCAGCCCTCGTGGTTCCTTGCTCTAAATGAAGCTGCATATTTACAGTTAAGGTATGTTTAGTTATAACAGTTAAGGTATGTTTAGTTTTAACGAGCACCGCTAGGGTGAAATTGCGACATTTTACTCAAGAGGGTCTTGTAATTTAGAAGCAAGGTCCAAGCAGAAGACCCATAGGATTGGCTTGTCACCCCTAGAGGTATTGTTGGAGAACTTGGAGGACATTGGGACCAAGAGCATACTTTACCTGCCCATACCGACGGAGTTACCGCAGGTCACAAGAAAGTAAAAATGTCATGTTAAAAGTCGGTGTGCACAGTGTCTGAAAAATTATGGTGATAATGTAGATAATTTTTGACTCGCCTCTGCAGCAATTTGTACTGAAAACTCCTTTCAAACGGCTTCTACTGAAGAAAGCATAGATGTTGATATAAAATAAAGCTGATTAGTTTCTTAAATTTTCTAAGCTATAACAGATTATGTAGAATCATTTTTCAATAGTTTCCATATTTCGTCCTCATGAGTTTTTAAATTTTCTTTTCAGCTGAACCTTCTCTTCTTGAGCAACATCATCCGAGTTCTAGTGACGAAGCTTCGGAAAACACACACGAAAGAACCGCGCCAGTTCAGGTAAGTTTCAATAAAGTGGCTATTTATGCTTTTTTAAACTTTTGTTGGATACTAAATAGGTTGGATTGCTATCTTTTCGGAAGGACTGCAAACGTATTATAGAAATTCAACATGGTACATGGAAATTTTATATGTGATCCGAGGTTGCTCAGTCGGCAAAGACAACATTCTCGTAACTGAGAGGTTGAGGGTTCGAAACCCGAGTAGATCTGAGATTCACAGTGTTCGTTAACCCTCTAAGCGGTTCGAAAGTACAATTCCTCCAAACCGAGGATGTCTTCAAAGCGGTTGTCAAGTACAATTTTCGACTTCCAAAAACGTTCCGAAAATGGATGTAATGTACATTTCTGCCAGTGTTTGAGGTAGGAGGATCAGGTCGATTGTTTAGAAACTCCATCTCTCTTTGACTGACATTTATTGAGGGATGCACCCCTACTCCCTGAAACACAAAGACTCTGATAGCTTTTCATGGCTTTGTAAATCTATTTCGAAGTATTTCGTTTGCGGTAACAGATGTATCTCTAATTGCACCACTTAAATATCTTGGATGACTTTCGTAAAAAAAATATAAATAATTCACTTAAAGTATATTTTTATTTGTACTTTTCGAATCCATTATTTCTTGTGGGATGATCTTCGAGGCTTGAAGAGCTTTATGTGTATTAAAAATTGACAATCTATAATATCTATTTATATATATATTTATAACCGGAAGTAAAGGGACAATAACGAGGATGGGTTTCCCGTATTCCATTCTAGTCGACAAAGGGTGAAGTAAAAAATCCTAGAACGCTTTGGCCATTGACACAATAAACCTTTAGAGTATTTTTGGAGACTTTTTTTAATCGGTGTGTTCCACTCGGAGGGTTAAAGGTGAATGGGGCACATAAACTAGGTTCGTGGTCACAATGTTCTCCTAGCTCACAATTCATACCTCTGGGGGTGTCAGGCCAAGTCTCTGGGTCTTCTGCTTGGCCCCTGCTTCAAAATGACGAGGCCCCACTTGAGCGAAGTCGTTCTTTCATCTTAATGGTGCTTATTAAAAAGAAAGGGGTACTCCTTGGCCTTAATACGAGAACCTGCAGGTTCAATCTTGCTTGATTTGCCCAAGTGGCATAAGAAATAACGACTTTTATATGTATTAAGGGGAAGAGTCTTTTTCTACTTACGTAGATTTTAGAGATAGTTTCTAAACCGTGGGTAACTTTGACGTTGACATAAATGTTCAAATCTGTTTGGTTTGTTAACATTTCCTTGGTTTGTTACAGTAAGGTGAATTTGGGGGTGGGGTACGCTAGGGTAGATAGGATTGATTGATTGAATTCCAGCGCTGCGGTCTGATGTTTTTGGCTAATGAGACCGGGATCTACTTCTTAAAGCCGATTCCGAACAGCAACGAATATCCAGATCAACTCCAGATAGCAAATTTAGTTTGCAGCAAACTTTCAGCAGTCTTTCTTTTAAGCCTGCAAACTTGAAGCAAGTTCAGCATCACAAGAGTGCAGCAAGTCTGAGAAGTTTTGCTTGTCTCAAGGTCGTCATGACAAGGTTGCGACAGTTTTGCAGCAAAATAGCGTTGCAAAGGAGTGGTCGCTTTATGTTTGGTCTAACTTCCAGGAGTTTTGTTGCAAGTTTGTAACAAAACTCCTGCAAGTTTCATAATTGTTACAGGAAGATATTAACCAAAAAAAATGAAACTT
>CM063499.1:79325117-79340117 GCA_032207245.1 Pardosa pseudoannulata | reverse complement strand
GGCCTTACATGGCCTCACACGTCAATAGGTGGGTACTCATGACATCTACCTATATCTATACCTACAATCTTAAAAATATAGTGCTGTCAAATTCTAGGCTGTGAATTTTAAAGGGATGATATTCGCGGTACAAAGAGAAACATCGGGTCCAGAACCCATTTGGACGGTAAATATCAATAGATCAATAGGTTGGTACTCATGGAATGTACTTAGACTTATAGTTGCACACTAAAATATACATATACAATGTGTTGCCAAAGCGTGACTGGCATTTTTAGAGATATGTGTCGTGTAGCACTCGTTTATATTTATTAACCTGTGATCAAATATATAGTGGTATTTATTTTGGTTAGTCACAAAGACTAAGTATTATTTTGGTTGCGTTGTGTAAAATATTTAAGTACTAAATTCAACCACAGGTATTAAGAGACTACAGACTTAAATAAAAAAAGTATAATTCTATTATTATATATATTTATATTTATATATATATTACCACACACACACAATCTGATTCTGTCTTCATAAAATTTACTTTATCAACACTCTCAAATTAGAAGCCACACTAATTTAGGTCTGACAATATTTTCCATCAATTAGGTAAATATATATATATATATATTATATATTATTATATATATATAATATATTATATATGTGTGTGTGTGTGTATATGAATATAATATATATGTATATATATTATATGTATATAATTTAATATATATATATGTATATCTATGTATTTATATATATATATTATATATGTATATATATATTATATGTATATATTGTATATATATATATATATGTATATATTTATATGTATATATATATATATATATATATATATATATATATATATATATATATATATACATGAATCTATATGTATTATATATATATTTATATTATATATATATATACATATGAATATATATATATGAATATATATATATATATTATATGAAATATTATATATATAAATATAATATATATATATATGATATATCTTTTTTATATATATATATGAATATATATGTATGTATATATGTATATATATATGAATATATATATATATATATATATATAAGTAAGGAAAAGTAAGGAAAAGTAACTTGATCGGGATGCTAATGAAGGCATTTTGTATAAAACCCCTAAGACAGCCATAAAAAATTCTCAGGGGTTTTCATATCTTAAGTGAAGGGCAAAAAATCCAGCGTCCATCTGCTTTTCTCTTTTTTTTAACTCCTCACCTAAACTGACCACTGGGTCTATAGTTCCCGTCCTCAAAGAAGGGAGGGTCTAACTAATTATAATTCTAAATTGCCCTAGCGGCTAATTTAGGAAATTCCCAAACAAAAAGCAGATCCATGCTATCGGAGGCAGATCTTCCTAGAGATTTTCAGAGATTTTGACTGAGATGCTGACCCAAGTGTTAAGGACCTTTTTACTTGTAACTTCATGCTAGCCGTCCCCTCAGTTTGTCCTGTCCCTTTGATGAAGTGGGAACCCGTCCTCCTAATAGTCTTAATAAAAGGTCTTTAGCTAAAACGGTGTCATTTTTATGGTTAATGACAGCAACCACCCATCGTGAAGTCCGTCTTATTATATATAGATATATAGATATATAGATATATATATAGATATATAGGTATAGATATAGATATATATATACACACAGAAATAGGTAAAAGCTGCAATGATCTTCGATGATATTATCACAGTAGCATTACTTCAGTTTATAGTGCACCTGGAATTTGATTCTTTATCACCGCCAAATATGCGATTTTCATACAGATGGCTTTTCCGAATGTAATTGTGTATAAAATTTTCTTATATTATTTTAATTATTTTAGTACTCATATTTTATACTTTTCACTGCATTTTCATTGCTTTTAAAAATTAAGAACCCATATTTCATGTAAAGTTTCTGCATAATTTAGAAAATTTTAAAATTCGTTAAAACACTAGGTCTAATAATATCGGGACCTACTGCTTAAAGTCGATTCCGAATGACTATAAACATCCATGCCATCAGCTTAATTCAAACACACGAAGTCGTTCCGAAAAGAAAAGCTACCATCCGGCTAGCTTTCGGCATTCCAGTACTTGTATTTTACTTCTATATGTACACCGGATATTTTTTCCTACAGTTCAATTCCAAAGTTACTTTAAGTTCAGAGTTTTAAATCGACGGTATTTTAAGTATGTTTCTACTGTTATGCCCAGCAAAAAGAGTTGATATATATATAAAAGAAAAAAGTTGATAAAAAAAAGAGTTTAAACTTTGAAAGCGTTAGTCCGTAAAACTGTCATTTCACATCGCTAGTTTTGAATATGCATGCATAAAATATCTTTAAAAATATTTTCCATTCAGAACAAAAAATATTCCCTTTTCTCTACCAGTGAACGGTTCCTCTTTCTTTTTAAACCATTTATTATAGTTTAAGAAACAATTTCAATGGGTCTGCATTTGAATTTCAGCAAAGAAACTCTTTAGATATTTTTTAGAAACAGTTTTCGTAACATTTCAGAAGATATTTCGAAGGAAGCAACAAAATTTTTGCTTTTAACATTCACCAAGCATAAATTATTAAATACAAAATAAAATTAAATGTAGGAACATAATAATTCATGCTATCTTAATAAGGTCAGAAATAAAAATATTAGCATATTTTTAATATACTACTTCATATTGTAAAATAATATTACTAATAAAAGGTAACAGTAATAAAAGACATATACATTTACTAGATGACTTTAGTAGTGACTTGATAGTGTAAATAGTCAGTCAAGCAAGACAATTTTTTAAAATTAATTGTGATAATCCTTCGGATCCGCCTCCTAGATTTGCTTTCACTAATTTAAGTAAACTATATCGATGAGACTAAAGAAATCATTTATAGCTTTCATAGAAAAAAAATAATAAATGTTAAAAATTTAGAAATGTTATTTTAAAAAGATATATAGAAAATCTTCATAAAAAAAAAAAAAAAAAAAAATAAAAAAAAAAATTAAATATTAAAAAAACAAAAAAATATATATTTATAGATTTTAGATAAGTGATAGACATATATTTACTTTTTATAAATAACCATACATAAAATTTAATAAAGTAACATATATATATTTAAAATACATTACAAATATAAACATAAAGTACATATTATATCATTATATATAATAATTATACTATACATATATATATATATAATTTATATATTTGTACATATATATTTTACTATTTTATAACATATACATATATATATTCTTTATATAAATTTATTATATATATATATACATTTTTATATATATTTTATTATTACATATATTTATACATATAATTATATAAATATATTATATATATATACATATATATATTAAACATATATATTTATACATATATTATAATTTTTATATTATAATATATACATATATATATTCTATATATATACATATACATATATATACATATACATTATATATACATATACATATAGATATACAATATATATATATTATAATAAATATTTATATATATTATATTATATATACATATATATATATATACATATATTTATATATATATAATATATATATATACATATATATATATATAAATATATATATATATATATATATATATATATAACATATATATATATATATATATATATATATATATATACATATATATATATACATATATATATATATATATATATATATACATATATAATTTACATATATATATATATACATATATATATATTACATATATATATATATACATATATATATATACATATATATATATATACATATATATATATATATACACATATATATTTATACAATATATTATATATACATATATATATATATATATATATATATATACATATATATATATATATATATATAATATATATATATATACATATATAATATATACATATATATATATACATATATATATATATATATATATATATATTTATAATATATTTTTTATATATACATATATATTTATACATATAAACAATATACATATATATTCTTATACTATATACATATATACATATATATACATATACATACATACATATATATTGTATATGTGTATAGTGTGTATTTATACATGTGTATTATGTGTGTATACATATATGTGTGTATATGTGTGTATACATATATGTGTATATAAGTGTGTATTTATGTGTGTATACATATATGTAATATTATTATTTTATAATGTATATATACATATATATATGTTTTATATATATACATATAAATGTGTATATTTATATATAGCATATCTTTACTAAAAAATGTAAAATGAATAAAAAGACATTTTTTTGACCAAATTCTGGAAAAAAATGAAATTGCCAAAGGGTTAACGTCGTCTTTCCAGTATTTTACTTTGTAGTTTGCAATTTTCTGTCAATAACTATTGTTGTTCAAATACTTTTTTTTTAATTTGCAGTGTTTCTAACGCGCAACTCCCCGGACGGCGATTTCCAGTTCGTTCTTGAAGTGGTTCTCGAAGGAAATTCAAGTTCCGGTGTTTTAGATGATAATTCTGTATTAAGTGAGTGTTTACTTAATATTTTTAAGTAGATTTGTAGAATATGTTAAAGTGTAACATTCCTGTAACAGTTTGACTGCAGAACAGGATACCCCCGCCAAATTGGCGATAAAACTCAGAGCATGGTAGCCCAACTCTTTCTACTGATCTCGCCGTGTCTGAACAATCTGTATCTATATTTTTATTTATATTATATTGGTAGACAGCTCTCTTTGCGCAACGCATTTCCTATATATTAAACGAGCGAAATGGTTAAATTAGATATAGTGAACCACTATATCTACCTAGAAATCTACCCCATTTCGGCTTGACTGAAGAACATGGTGCCCCCGCCAACTTGGGGGAAAGCTCTAAACATTTTCTCCTGATCTCGCAGTGTCCAAACAATCTAAATCTATATTTTAATTTATATTATATTTGTATCCAACTCTTCTTATGGAACCCATTTCTTATATATTAAATACTAGCAAGTGTGCCCATGCTTTGCTATGGTAAACTATATTACTTTTAAACAAAGATTTATTTTTCGTGAATAACTCTCTAAATTCGTCACAGTACAGTTCGAGTCATTGGCATATTTATATATTTCTATCATAGGCGTATTATAACATTATTCAGTTTTTATAATCGAATTTGTCTTATATTAAATTTGCTCAAACTTTTTTTATGGTAACATAAGTTTAACCCTAAATTACATTACTGTATTACTACTGTACGTTGATTAGCAAAGTTAACAGATCTTGCCATATTACGTGGTAGAATAGGAAGCACAGATTTTGACAACAACAGTGCTAATTTTGGTGGCATAAATAAATGTTGCCCAAAATTAAGGAATTTATGACAAACCACATGATTTTGTATGAAACAGAAACATACATTCATATTGGCAATCATATGAATAGAAAGATAACTATATAAAATGATAGGTTTTTATTTGTCCATGAGAGTCACTGAAATTTGTACTTTTTGTTGTTAGAATATTGTTGATAAACATTTCATTGTAACGTAAAAATGAACCAAGAATTAAATTTAAAATTAGTTCTTATATAAAAATGCTATAATTTACTTCACATAGAAATGAAAACTAGTCACATTATATCTAAATTTTCCAAGGTCAAATCGAATGGATACTACGCAGACGATGTTTAAATAATATAAAATAAGAAATGAATAAATGAGATATTTAAAGGAATGACGTCATGATGATAAAAAGAATATCGTTTCCCCCTTTTTATTATGCGAGAAATTGAAAATTTTAAACTTCTGCTTTTAACCGTGGAAAACTGCGTTTAAAACAATTGCATGGGATGACGTCACATTGCTAGAAATATTGCTTCTCTCACTTAGTTATGATGCGTTAAATTAAAAAGTTAATCGTTTGAGTTTAACCGGGGAAAATAATGCTTGGAATAATGACATGAAACACTCGAAAAAGGGGGAAGGAATGGATTTCGAACATTAAAAATTTTCAAAAACCTTCCTAGGGATATACCTAATAATTTCCCAAATTTTCACGTCTATTGGATGTATGGTTTTTGAGTCTATTGAGTACAGACAGACAGACACAAATTCATTTATATATATATATATATATATATATATATATATATATATATATATATATATATATATATATATATATATATATATATATATATATATATATATATATATAGATTCTTATATATTAAATACGCGTAATGCTTAAAAATATTAGATATAATGAACCATTAAAGGTGCACTATGAGTAATCTATATATATAAAAATGAATTTGTCTGTCTGTACTCAATAGACTCAAAAACCATGCATCCAAACGCCATGAACATTTGGGAAATGTTTAGGTATATCCCTGGGAAGGTTTTTGTAAATTTTTAACCTTCGAAATCCTATTTCTTCCCCCTTTTTCGAGCTTTTCATGTCATCATTCCAAGCATTATTTTCCCCGGTTAAACGCAAACTATTTACTTTTCAATTTATCGCATCATAACTAAATGAAAGAAGCAATATTTCTAGCAATGTGACGTCATCCCATGTAATTATTTTAAACGCAGTTTTCCTCGGTTAAAAGCAGAAGATTAAAATTTTTAATTTATTACATAATAAATAGGTGAAAAGATATTTTTATCATTATGACGTCATTCCTTTAAACATCTAATTTATTCAATTCTTATTTTCTATTATTTAAACATCGTTTGCGTAGTGTCAATTCGATTTGACATGGAAATTTAGATATAAAGTGAGTGATATTCGTTTCTATGTGACGCAAATTATAACACTTTTATATAAGAACTAATTTTAAATTTAATTCTTGGTTAATTTTTACGTTACAATGAAATGTTTATCAACAATTTTCTAACAACAAAAAATACAAATTTCAGTGATTCTCATGGACAAATAAAAACCTATCATTTTATATATTTATCTTTATATTCATATGGTTGTCGATATGAATTTGCGTTTCTGATTCATATAAAGCCATGTGGTTTGTCATAAATTTCCTTATTTTTAGACAACATTTATTAATACCACCAAAATTAGCACTGTTGCTGTCAAAACTTCTGCTTCCTATTCTACCACGTAATATGTCAAGATCTATTAACGTTGATAATCAAAGTACAGTAGTAATACAGTAGTATAAAAACTGAATATTGTTATAATATGCTTTTAATAGAAATATATAAATATGCAATGACTCGAACTGTAAACACGACCATTAGCAAAATGAAAAGTATTTTGCATTTTATTGTAAACTTACGGGATTTCCCTATTTGCTAAAATATGAAAAGTATTTTGCATTTTATTGATATCCTTCCTTTCTAAGATTATTATAAATTTGTTCCTTGGTATAGTATATTATTCGCGAAAACAACATAACTTGCAGGTCACCCTTTTGTCTATATAGAAAGTTCAATTTCCTTTTTGACTAGATAAAGGAGTGTCCAAGATGCTTTAAAAATTGTAAAAGTATTGACAAATCTTTAATAACTTACCAGGATCTTTAGTTAAATTGTCTCAATTTTCAGGACGCTTATAAATGCCCTTCTTAATTCTGGCATAACTCCGTCCATTTGCAAAACTGTAATTTAATTTTTTTCAATTTTGTATGATTATCCCTGCTAATAGAAAAAGCCTTTCCTTTTTGTGTAACGGAGTGTAAGATTAAAATTGTATAGTATTGACAATTACAATAACTTACAGGTTCTTAGTTAAAAATGTCTCAACTTTTTAGACTAGATTATATGCTTTAATTCGGCATATCTTTATCACTGTTATTTTATTTTTTTTTCATTTTTGTAAGACGCTATAAATTTCATTTGCTAGTAGTAACACGACCATTAGCAAAATGAAAAAGTATTTTGCATTTCATTGATATCCCACCTTTAGTATATATTGTGCCTTGGTTCCCTTTGTATTATCTCGCGAAAAAACATATTGGTATCCTTACATCTGCTAATAGAAAAGCAATTTCCTTTTTTGTAACCGGAGTGTAAGACTAAAATTGTAAAGTATTGACAATTACATAACTTACAGGATCTTAGTTAAAATGTCTCAACTTTTAGACTAGATTATATGCTTTAATTCGGCATATCTTTATCACTGTAATTTAATTTTTTCATTTTGTAGACGCTATAAATGTCATTGTTAGTAGTAACACGACCATTAGCAAAATGAAAAGTATTTTGCATTTTATTGATATCCCACCTTTAGTATTATAAATTGTGCCTTGGTTCCCTTTGTATTATCTCGCGAAAAACATATTGGTATCCTTACATCTGCTAATAGAAAAGCATTTCCTTTTTTGTAACCGGAGTGTAAGACTAAAATTGTAAAGTATTGACAATTACATAACTTACAGGATCTTAGTTAAAATGTCTCAACTTTTAGACTAGATTATATGCTTTAATTCGGCATATCTTTATCACTGTAATTTAATTTTTTCATTTTGTAGACGCTATAAATGTCATTGTTAGTAGTAACACGACCATTAGCAAAATGAAAAGTATTTTGCATTTTATTGATATCCCTCCTTTAGTATTATAAATTGTGCCTTGGTTCCCTTTGTATTATCTCGCGAAAAACATATTGGTATCCTTACATCTGCTAATAGAAAAAGCATTTCCTTTTTTGTAACGAGTGTAAGATTAAAATTGTATAGTATTGACAATTACATAACTTGCAGGTTCTTAGTTAAAATGTCTCAACTTTTAGACTAGATTATATGCTTTAATTCGGCATATCTTTATCACTGTAATTTAATTTTTTTCATTTGTAGACGCTATAAATGTCATTGTTAGTAGTAACACGACCATTAGCAAAATGAAAAGTATTTTGCATTTTATTGATATCCCACGTTTAGTATTATAAATTGTGCCTTGGTTCCCTTTGTATTCTCTCGCGAAAAACATATTGGTATCCTTACATCTGCTAATAGAAAGGCATTTCCTTTTTTGTAACGAGTGTAAGACTAAAATTGTATAGTATTGACAATTACATAACTTGCAGGTTCTTAGTTAAAAAGTCTCAACTTTTAGACTGGATTATATGCTTTAATTCGGCATATCTTTTTCACTGTAATTTAATTTTGTCATTTTGTAGACGGGCTATATATTTCGTTGCTTGGAGTAACACGACCATTAGCAAAATGAAAAGTATTTTGCATTTTATTGATATCCCACGTTTAGTATTATAAATTGTGCCTTGGTTCCCTTTGTATTCTCTCGCGAAAAACATATTGGTATCCTTACATCTGCTAATAGAAAAGCATTTCCTTTTTTGTAACGAGTGTAAGACTAAAAATTGTAAAGTATTGACAATTACATAACTTACAGGATCTTAGTTAAAATGTCTCAACTTTTAGACTAGATTATATGCTTTAATTCGGCATATCTTTATCACTGTAAATTTAATTTTTTCATTTTGTAGACGCTATAAATGTCATTGTTAGTAGTAACACGACCATTAGCAAAATGAAAAGTATTTTGCATTTTATTGATATCCCACGTTTAGTATTATAAATTGTGCCTTGGTTCCCTTTGTATTCTCTCGCGAAAAACATATTGGTATCCTTACATCTGCTAATAGAAAGGCATTTCCTTTTTTGTAACCGGAGTGTAAGATTAAAATTGTAAAGTATTGACAATTACATAACTTACAGGTTCTTAGTTAAAAAGTCTCAACTTTTAGACTAGATTATATGCTTTAATTCGGCATATCTTTATCACTGTAATTTAATTTTTTTCATTTTGTAGACGCTATAAATGTCATTGTTAGTAGTAACACGACCATTAGCAAAATGAAAAGTATTTTGCATTTTATTGATATCCCACGTTTAGTATTATAAATTGTGCCTTGGTTCCCTTTGTATTCTCTCGCGAAAAACATATTGGTATCCTTACATCTGCTAATAGAAAGGCATTTCCTTTTTTGTAACCGGAGTGTAAGATTAAAATTGTAAAGTATTGACAATTACATAACTTACAGGTTCTTAGTTAAAAAGTCTCAACTTTTAGACTGGATTATATGCTTTAATTCGGCATATCTTTTTCACTGTAATTTAATTTTTTCATTTTGTAGACGCTATAAATTTCATTTCTAGCAGTAACACGACCATTAGCAAAATGAAAAGTATTTTGCATTTTATTGATATCCCACGTTTAGTATTATAAATTGTGCCTTGGTTCCCTTTGTATTCTCTCGCGAAAAACATATTGGTATCCTTACATCTGCTAATAGAAAAGCATTTCCTTTTTTGTAACCGAGTGTAAGATTAAAATTGTAAAGTATTGACAATTACATAACTTACAGGTTCTTAGTTAAAAAGTCTCAACTTTTAGACTGGATTATATGCTTTAATTCGGCATATCTTTTTCACTGTAATTTAATTTTTTCATTTTGTAGACGCTATAAATTTCATTTCTAGCAGTAACACGACCATTAGCAAAATGAAAAGTATTTTGCATTTTATTGATATCCCACCTTTAGTATAATAAATTGTGCCTTGGTTCCCTTTGTATTATCTCGCGAAAAACATATTGGTATCCTTACATCTGCTAATAGAAAAGCATTTCCTTTTTTGTAACCGGAGTGTAAGATTAAAATTGTAAAGTATTGACAATTACATAACTTACAGGTTCTTAGTTAAAAAGTCTCAACTTTTAGACTGGATTATATGCTTTAATTCGGCATATCTTTTTCACTGTAATTTAATTTTTTTCATTTTGTAGACGCTATAAATTTCATTGTTAGCAGTAACACGACCATTAGCAAAATGAAAAGTATTTTGCATTTTATTGATATCCCACCTTTAGTATAATAAATTGTGCCTTGGTTCCCTTTGTATTCTCTCGCGAAAAACATATTGGTATCCTTACATCTGCTAATAGAAAGGCATTTCCTTTTTTGTAACCGGAGTGTAAGATTAAAATTGTAAAGTATTGACAATTACATAACTTACAGGTTCTTAGTTAAAAAGTCTCAACTTTTAGACTGGATTATATGCTTTAATTCGGCATATCTTTTTCACTGTAATTTAATTTTTTCATTTTGTAGACGCTATAAATTTCATTTCTAGCAGTAACACGACCATTAGCAAAATGAAAAGTATTTTGCATTTTATTGATATCCCACCTTTAGTATAATAAATTGTGCCTTGGTTCCCTTTGTATTATCTCGCGAAAAACATATTGGTATCCTTACATCTGCTAATAGAAAAGCATTTCCTTTTTTGTAACCGGAGTGTAAGATTAAAATTGTAAAGTATTGACAATTACATAACTTACAGGTTCTTAGTTAAAATGTCTCAACTTTTAGACTAGATTATATGCTTTAATTCGGCATATCTTTTTCACTGTAATTTAATTTTTTCATTTTGTAGACGCTATAAATTTCATTGCTAGTAGTAACACGACCATTAGCAAAATGAAAAGTATTTTGCATTTTATTGATATCCCACGTTTAGTATTATAAATTGTGCCTTGGTTCCCTTTGTATTCTCTCGCGAAAAACATATTGGTATCCTTACATCTGCTAATAGAAAGGCATTTCCTTTTTTGTAACCGGAGTGTAAGATTAAAATTGTAAAGTATTGACAATTACATAACTTACAGGTTCTTAGTTAAAATGTCTCAACTTTTAGACTAGATTATATGCTTTAATTCGGCATATCTTTTTCACTGTAATTTAATTTTTTCATTTTGTAGACGCTATAAATTTCATTGCTAGTAGTAACACGACCATTAGCAAAATGAAAAGTATTCACCTTTTATTAATATCACGTCCTTATATTTTTAATTGTGCCTTGGTTCTCTTTGTATTATCCCGCGTAAAAAGTTTTTGTATCCTTACATCTGCTAAAAGAAAAGCATTCCCTTTTCCGTAAACGGACTGTAAGGTTAAAATTACTAAGCATCGCCAAATATATCCTTTTTGAGTTACTGAAAATTTCTTAACTTGCAGAACTTTTAGACTAGATTTATATATTTTTATTTGGCATATCCCTTTCGCTTTAATTTTGTCATTTTGTAGACTGGCTATTATGTTTCGTTGTTAGGAGTAACACGACTATTAGCAAAATGAAATGTATTTTGCATTTTATTAATATTACGTCCTTAATATTTTTAATTGTGCATTGGCCTCTTTGAATTATTTTACGAAAAACGTATAAGTACCCTTATATCTGCTAATTCGGTTTTTTGTAAGCTGAGTGTAAGGTTAAAATTGCAAAGTATCGACAATTATAAAACTTCTAGATTTTTAGTTAAAATTCCTCAACTTTTAGACTAGATTTATATACTTTAATTTGACATATCTTTTTCATTTTAATTTAATTTTTTCATTTTGTAGACAAGCTGTAATACGACCATTATCAAAATGATAAGTATTTTGCATTTTATTAGTATCCCTCCTCAGTATTTTTCTTGTGCCTTGGTTCTCTTTGTATTATTTCACAAAAGCGTATTGGTATCCTTATATTTGCTAATATAAAAGCATTCCCTTTTTCGTATACAGAGTGTAAGGTTAAAATCACCAAGCACGCCAATTATATCACTTTTAGGTTCTTAGTTAAAATTTATTAAATTTCAGAACTTTTATATTTGAATTATATATTTTTATTTGGCATATCTCTTTAATTTTGTCATTTTGTAGACGACCTATATATTTCATTGCTTGGAGTAACATGGCCATTAGTAAAATGAAAAGTATTTTGCATTTTATTAGTATCACTCCTTAGTATTTTTAATTGTGCTATAAAGAAAAAGCTATAAAGATAGCACTTTTGAACTTAGTTTTTATTCCTCTCGTAGTAAGTGGAATTTATTACACGTTAACGGAGATTAAAGGAATAGTCTGACATAAAAAATATACTCTCACCTCCAGAGTTTTTGAAAAATATAAATTTAAAAATATCAATTTCATAACATATATATATCATATTTACTTTGAAATTATTTAAGCCACTTGGCATTTGTATATTCATTTAACACTTATATAAAAAAAAACTCAAATGGCAACAGTAAAAAGTTATATTACTGATAAATATTTAGAAAATTTAAGAGCATTTTTAAGAAAAGAATGTTATTAGGAAGGAATTTCATTGCATTATAGATGCAATGCTATTTAACCCTTTATATTCTGAATTAATTTACCATTAACTGTCTTACTGCATTTTTGCATCATTACATAAGTTTTAATAGCGAATAATCATAGAAAAAAGAAAATTAATTTTTACTATATTTTAGTAGTTAATTTCTAGTACCGACACATATTTTTGACTCTGTGATAAAAATAAAACATTAAATTATGAATAAAACAAATGAAATGCTTAGTATAGAAGTGTCTAAAAAATAATAGTACCAAATAACTATTAATAAACCCCTAAATTTACTCAATTGAACAACACGTGTATCAACTCTACCACAAAATGACCTTCGAATGCAGCACACCAATTACAAAATCCCTACTAAGCGAATAAAAATGATTTCTGATTGGTTCTGTCTTTTCTTTTCTACTGTAAGAAGTGCATCGTTCATGTCCTTGTGAGTAAGTACTGTCAGGAAAAACGGCTTTATTAAGAATATATAGGTGTTTGATTGAAGCGGTACTTATAAGTACCGTCAGGATAAAGGAGTTAAGCTGATTTTTTTTTTTTTTTTTTATTTTTTTTTTTTTTTTTTTTTTTTTTTTTTTTTTTTTTTCCGCTGTAGGAACTGCATCTTTCTTGTCCTTGTGAGTACCATAAGGAAAAACGGATTTATTAGGAATATATAGGTATTTGATTGAAGCGGCATTTATAAGTACCGTCGGAATAAAAAAAAAGGTTAAGCTGATTTCTGCTATAGGAACTGCATTGTTCATGCCCTTGTGAGTAAAGTAAGAAAAAATGGCTTTATTAGGAATATATAGGTATTTGATTGAAGCGGTACTTATAAGTACCGTCAGGATAAAAAGGGTTATGCTGATTTCTGCTGTAGGAACTGCATCTTTCTTGTCCTTGTGAGTACCATAAGGAAAAACGGATTTATTAGGAATATATAGGTATTTGATTGAAGCGGCATTTATAAGTACCGTCAGGATAAGAAGGGTTAAGCTGATTTCTGCTATAGGAACTGCATTGTTCATGTCCTTGTGAGTAAAGTAGGGAAAAACGGCTTTATTAGGAATATATAGGTGTTTGATTGAAGCGGTACTTATAAGTACCGTCAGGATAAAAAGGGTTAAGCTGATTTCTGCTGTAGGAACTGCATCTTTCTTGTCCTTGTGAGTACCATAAGGAAAAACGGATTTATTAGGAATATATAGGTATTTGATTGAAGCGGCATTTATAAGTACCGTCGGAATAAAAAAAAAGGTTAAGCTGATTTCTGCTATAGGAACTGCATTGTTCATGCCCTTGTGAGTAAAGTAAGAAAAAATGGCTTTATTAGGAATATATAGGTATTTGATTGAAGTGGTACTTATAAGTACCGTCAGGATAAAAAGGGTTAAGCTGATTTCTGCTGTAGGAACTGCATCTTTCTTGTCCTTGTGAGTACCATAAGGAAAAACGGATTTATTAGGAATATATAGGTATTTGATTGAAGCGGCATTTATAAGTACCGTCAGGATAAGAAGGGTTAAGCTGATTTCTGCTATAGGAACTGCATTGTTCATGTCCTTGTGAGTAAAGTAGGGAAAAACGGATTTATTAGGAATATATAGGTATTTGATTGAAGCGGTACTTATAAGTACCGTCAGGATAAAAAGGGTTAAGCTGATTTCTGCTGTAGGAACTGCATCTTTCTTGTCCTTGTGAGTACCATAAGGAAAAACGGATTTATTAGGAATATATAGGTATTTGATTGAAGCGGTACTTATAAGTACCGTCAGGATAAAAAGGGTTAAGCTGATTTCTGCTGTAGGAACTGCATCTTTC
>CM063499.1:79317617-79320117 GCA_032207245.1 Pardosa pseudoannulata | reverse complement strand
CGGCCTCTGGCAGATTGAAATTTTATCCAATTTTGTTGTCCTTGTTTTGAAAACGACATAACAACATTTACTTTAGACCTCAAGCAAAGTCTTGCTACAGTTCTGTAAGCAATACAGATTCCCCGTAAGCTTCTTGAAACCCTAGATGTCATTGTCGTTATCTTATTATCGTATACGGCCTCTGGCAGATTGAAATTTTATCCAATTTTGTTGTCCTTGTTTTGAAAACGACATAACAACATTTACTTTAGACCTCAAGCAAAGTCTTGCTACAGTTCTGTAAGCAATACAGATTCCCCGTAAGCCTGTTGAAACCCTAGATGTCATTGTCGTTATCTTATTGTCGTATACGACCTCTGGCAGATTGATTTTTTATCCAATTTTGTTGTCCTTGTTTTGAAAACGACATAACAACATTTACTTTAGACCTCAAGCAAAGTCTTGCTACAGTTCTGTAAGCAATACAGATTCCCCGTAAGCCTCTTGAAACCCTAGATGTCATTGTCGTTATCTTATTGTCGTATACGACCTCTGGCAGATTGAATTTTTATCCATTTTTGTTGTCCTTGTTTTGAAAACGACATAACAACATTTACTTTAGACCTCAAGCAAAGTCTTGCTACAGTTCTGTAAGCAATACAGATTCCCCGTAAGCCTCTTGAAACCCTAGATGTCATTGTCGTTATCTTATTGTCGTATACGACCTCTGGCAGATTGAATTTTTATCCATTTTTGTTGTCCTTGTTTTGAAAACAATAACAACATTTACTTTAGACCTCAAGCAAAGTCTTGCTACAGTTCTGTAAGCAATACAGATTCCCCGTAAGCCTCTTGAAACCCTAGATGTCATTGTCGTTATCTTATTGTCGTATACGACCTCTGGCAGATTGAATTTTTATCCATTTTTGTTGTCCTTGTTTTGAAAACGACATAACAACATTTACTTTAGACCTCAAGCAAAGTCTTGCTACAGTTCTGTAAGCAATACAGATTCCCCGTAAGCTTCTTGAAACCCTAGATGTCATTGTCGTTATCTTATTATCGTATACGGCCTCTGGCAGATTGAAATTTTATCCATTTTTGTTGTCCTTGTTTTGAAAACAACATAACAACATTTACTTTAGACCTCAAGCAAAGTCTTGCTACAGTTCTGTAAGCAATACAGATTCCCCGTAAGCCTCTTGAAACCCTAGATGTCATTGTCGTTATCTTATTGTCGTATACGACCTCTGGCAGATTGAAATTTTATCCAATTTTGTTGTCCTTGTTTTGAAAACGACATAACATTCACTTTAGACCTGAAGCAAAGTCTTGCTACAGTTTTGTAAGGCAATGCAGATTCCCCTCAAGCCTCTCGAATCCCTGGATGGCATTGTCGTGATGTACGACCTCTGGGACATTGAATTTTTTTCCATTTTCTTTGTCCTTTTTTAGAAAACGTCCTGACAACACTTACTCTAGACCGCAAGCTAATACAAAGATCAGTTCTTCGCGTCACTCCCCATTTGTATGACGTAGAAAGGACGATTCTTTTTGCTGAGAGGTAAAGTAGATATGTAGCTTAAGTGTGGTATACGCGACATTCTTTGGTTTTGTTGCGTAGCGTTTTTACAGCAGTGTTGCCACTATTAATATTCCAACCTCGTACATTACAGTACAAAATAATTTTTTATAATGATGAAATTCTATGTACATGTAGTGTGTGAAGTGTGTTTTTGTGATGTTTTTTAGAGTTTTTTGCAGAGAATGCAAATTAAAATGTTTTGTGTGTGTGTCGTATGAAAGTAGTGGTTTTTTTTTTGTCTTCTTTGTCCAGACACCACCGTGATTCAACATGAAAGGTAAAAAAAATTTCCGTATTTTAATTAGATGGACATTAAAAGGAATCCTAGTCAGTGGATTCTGATAACTATTATCAACAGAAGTTGATCTGATGAGTAACAAGTCATAAGCCGTTTAAAACGATAGGCGTCTTGTGGAAGATTGTGTGTTTTTTTCCTATTCTACTGTAAAGTATTTATGAAACCCGGAAAAAAAGAACCAGGAATTTTAAGAACGATTAAGGAATTTTACATGACTCAGGGGAGGAGCTATTTTTCCTGAGATCTTGTATAAATAGAAAAATAACAATAAATTATATTTACATCTAGAAATAGTTTAATGACTAGATAGGTTATCGACTTTACCAAAGCTTATAGATTTGCAGCAAACATAATTAAAAAACCGAACATTTTTACTTTATACTAGCATATAGACGGGATCATGAATATTTTGAATTTTCCAGAATTATAAAGTACCTAATGAGGCAGGTAAAAGAATGGTTTGTTTTTTGGCTGAGAATTCTCTGGTACTCGCTCAATAATTTGTTTATCTTTACTGACCTCATGTTAGTTGCCAGCTTTAATTTATCTTGTCCTATTACATGATAGGATGGACAGCAGTGATTTTAATATTGACAGGGATTATTTGGCGGTATATATGAATGATGTCCAAAATAGAG
>CM063499.1:79295117-79312617 GCA_032207245.1 Pardosa pseudoannulata | reverse complement strand
TTTTAATTTTTTCGAATTATGTTACATATAAACATTTTTACATTATAAAAAAATGAAAAGAGCAATCATAAAACTAATAATGTAAAAACTAGTTTTTATTTCTCTAAAGGTTTCCAGAATCTATGTAGTAGACAAGTATTTTATATTGAAATATATAATCAAATACACAGACAAATAAATATATAAATACAAATATATATATATATAAATACAGATATATATATAATATATATATATATATATATATAATTTTTGCAAGGATAAATAAAAAGTTAATTTTAAATCTAAATTGATTTTTTAATCCACCTTCCCGTTCTGTGGTTCCGCATCGACTGGTGTAAAAACTAGTTTTTATTTGTCTCAGTTTTTCCAGAATCTATATAGTAGGCAAGAACATTCGGTTTCATTTTCCTGTATACCCGTTATTTTTGTACCCACAAACAAACCCTGTTGTTACCCGTGCTCAAGTATTAATCGTCAGAAAACGTACTAATACGTGTTCCGCGCTCAAGTATTAATCGGCAGAAAACGCACTAATTAGGGACTCGCGCTCAAGTATCATTCGTCAGAAAACGTACTAATACGTGACCCGTACTCAAGTATCAATCGTCAGAAAATGTACAAGTAAGTGACCCGCATACAATACAGCATTACGTTTAACGTATACTATGTGTTAAAGCTTATTTATAAACTTCTAAGTATAATATCATTTGGTATTTATTGATGATAATATATTTACATAACGGCTTGAAAACAAAAATTAGCTTTAAAACAAACGTTAATATTTGAAAACAAAATCTTTTATTAAATGTCAAATCAAAGTTTTATAGAAATTAAATACGCAAAAATTATTAGCATTTTGTAGGAACATAAACAATACTTAGTAAAAGTTTTAATGCGTAAAATAAGCGCTTTTGATAATATAATTTCATACGCGTGAAATAGTCGATTTGAAAATTTGTATTGTAAGAAAACATATCTATTCAATACCAAGTTCCAGCAATCAAATTACGTCTGATACCTAAATTTTCAACTTCTTTTCCTTGGATGTTTATAAATATTCAATACTGTTATGGAATCTGAAAAAATCTCCGTAATAACCTTTCGTAAAGTTTAGCAAACATAAAACAGCTCTTTCCAAATGTTTCTGTCGTCTAAGCTTAGTTAAAGCGTCCGAAAATATATTCCCCTTATTATAAAGGCGTTTTTTGTTTCTATGCAACAGCAATTGTTAGTACGATGTTTCTTTCCAGTTAGTTGCAAAGTTGTTTTTTATAATTTAGCTCTCCCGTAATGTCTGGCGCATTCAAGTTACTCACAAGTTTCAAGCTATCTTGTTTATATATAAAATTTAATTGCATATTTCTTGTGTGTGCTTCTAAAGTTCTAAAATATCTGACAAGTTAAAACCTTTGGTTGAAATGTAAATCGTTTTCTTGGTAGAAATATTTTAATAGTCTCAAACAATTCTGAAAAGACTAAGCATACAAATGATATACAATCTCAATTTTTGCTAGGGATTTAGAACATTTCTGCATCGTTGATTTAAAGTTATGCAAGCCAGATGGGGATATTATTGTACCAGGAATTTTATCACGTCATCTCTTATTATAAACTAATTGTACCTCGCCACGAATTGCTGTGGCTCAGTGTAGTTAAACGGAAATGAAAGAAAAATAGCGTTTTTTTAATGTTTAATTTATTAACACTACGTCTGGTGGGATTCGAACCACTGCTTTCATTCCTCGGTGCTAGGAACTGTACCACCGAACCAAACACACAGCATCCAATCAAATTTCTGGGAAACTCACACAGAGATTTTAAACTTTATACACTCAAAAGCAAAAACATTATGACTACCTATCAATAACGAGTTTGCCCACCTTTGGCGCGCAATACAGCTTCAATCCACCTTGGCATGGATGTCACAAGTCCTTGGTAGATGGCCGGAGACAGATTGTACCAGATGTTCAAGCAACGGTTACGCAAATCCGAGATATTGCGAATGGGTGGTCTTTGAACTCTGAGCTGCCGTCCCATGACATCCCAAATGTGCTCTATAGGATTAAGATCCAGTGAGTTAGACTGCCAGGACATTAACTGGAATTCAGCATCATGTTCCTGGAACCACTCCAACACAATTTTAACCTTCTAACACGGGGCATTGTCCTGTTGGAACATTCCATTTCCAGCTGGAAAAACAGAGGCCATGTAAGGGTGTAACTGGTCCGCAATGATGTTCAGATACCCTTTAGCATTCATGGTCTGCTCTACCACAACAACGGGTCCGCCGTGGTATAATACCGCCACCACCGGCCTGTGCATGACCTTCTGTACATTGATTGAGCAACCGTTCGCCTGGAAGACAGCATATCCTGACACGGTCATCGGCGTGATGAATGGCAAACCGTGATTCATCTGACCAGGCAACTCTCTCCTATTGTTCCGTGGACCAGTCGCGATGTTCCCGGGCCCAGCGTAGGCGCAGTTGGCGATGACGCTTGGTCAGCAAAGGCACACGAGTGGGACGTTTGTTGCGTAGCCCTATATCCAAGAGTGTCCGCTGAACAGTGTGCTCCGATACTATTCTACTTGGCCCTGCATTGTATTGGGTTGTCAACTGAGCCACTGTCTGGCTCCGGTTTTGCTTCACCTTGCGAGACAGTCTCCGACGACCTTTTTCTTTGATAGCGTGTGGACGTCCAACACCATGTCGACTACTGCTGGTTTCACCGTCATTCATCCACTTTGCATAAGTACTGACAACTGTAGATCGCGAACAACCCACGAGTCGTGCCGTTTCGGGAATACTTGTTCCGAGGGTGTGAGCCATTACAATCTGCCCTCTATCAAAATCGCTTAGATCCGCAGACTTTCCCATCACACACAGAAGTAAGTGAAAGAATGATTCTTCAGACTCTCCATCAGCAGTTGAATACCACTTCTACCTGTTCACGTGCCTTTCACGTCATCCAGGCGAGTTCATTTCAAAATGTAGGCGTGGTAATGTTTTGGATCAACATCATCTAAATCACTAAACGCACTGTTTTTTCTTCTCCCACATTCTTACTAAGCTCATATCAACATCATCTTCTGAGTCACTAGCCGCACTGTTTTTGTTTCTACCCACATCCTTACTGAGCTCATATCAACATCGTCTTCTGAGTCACTAGACGCACTGTTTTTTCTTCTCCCACATTCTTACTAAGCGCATATCAACATCATCTTCTGAGTCACTAGCCGCACTGTTTTTGTTTCTACCCACATCCTTACTGAGCTCATATCAACATCGTCTTCTGAGTCACTAGACGCACTGTTTTTTCTTCTCCCACATTCTTACTAAGCTCATATCAACATCATCTTCTGAGTCACTAGACGCACTGTTTTTGTTTCTACCCACATCCTTACTGAGCTCATATCAACATCGTCTTCTGAGTCACTAGACGCACTGTTTTGTTTCTACCCACATCCTTACTGAGCTCATATCAACATCATCTTCTGAGTCACTAGAATCACTGTGTTCTTCTTCTACCCACATCCTTACTGATATCACATCAACGTCATCTTCTGAGTCACTAGGCATACTGCTTTTTCTTCTACCCACATCCTTACTGACCTCATATCAACATCATATTCTGAGTCACTAGACGCATTGTGTTTTTCTTCTACCCACATCCTTACTGAACTCATATCAACGCCATCTTCCGAGTCACTAGACGCACTGTGTTTTTCTTCTACCCACATCCTTACTGAGCTCATATCAACGCCATCTTCCGAGTCACTAGACGCACTGTTTTTTTCTTCTACCCATATCCTTACTGAACTCACATCATCATTTTCTGAGTCATTAGATGCACTGTGTTTTTCTTCTACCCACATCCTTACTGATATCACATCAACGTCATCTTCTGAGTCACTAGGCATACTGTTCGAAACTGACCTCATATCAACATCATATTCTGAGTCACTAGACGCATTGTGTTTTTCTTCTACCCACATCCTTACTGAACTCATATCAACGCCATCTTCTGAGACACTAGACTCTGAATATCATATATTACTAGACCTCTCTTCTTCTGACTCAGAAATATTCATTTCACTGTCCTCGTCCTCACTCTTTTTTTATTAGTTAAAACTGTCTAAACCAATTTACGTTTTTAATTCAAAGTATCTCTTAAATATTTATGTTCTGTTTGTAGATTTCGAAAGTTGCTGCATTCCAGTAAATTCCAAGCCAAGTGTCAATACTGGTAAAACTTATTTTTATTTTTTAGATTATACTAATTTTACTTTAATTTCTATTTTTTCAGATGATGAGCTTCTATCTTGGATGTATCACCAAGGAACCGTCCTTTTACAATTTGTGGAATACCCCTGTAAATAGAAGTAGAAGAATAGTGAAGAAGATCCTGTACTGATTCCCCCAACAATCGAAAAATGTCATTTGAAGTGGTTTTAACTTTAATTATTAAATTCAGTCTTTAACTGTGTAGTTTTTTTTACTGATTTACCACACCATTGAAGAAATAATGCCCAACAGTTAGATCCTTATAACTACAAGCTCATTTACTTTCAGCTTATTTAGTAAAAGTTTCTAAAGCCATACAGTTACCGAGTACTTTTCTCTACAGCGTGATGCAAATGTTGAGTCAATCAATCATAATATTTTCAACTGGTATCCAACAAAAAGTAGGCACTCTCGTAATACGCCGCTGAAAAGAAAATTTTTATGATTTCTCTATAATTCTCTACTTATATTTAAGGTATCCGTTTACGTTCGGAGAACTTTTTTCTTTAAACGTAAAAACTAGTTCATGTTTTTACATTTTTAGATTTATTTTTTATATTATCATAGATAATTGAACTTTAAAAAATTTATTCCTGGAGAAGTTTTTATAAAATTTCTAATAAATAAAGAAAATTTAGTAAAAAAATCGTGTTTTTTTAAACGTCTAATTTTTTAATAAATTAAATTATTATCACACAACACATTTCTTATACAATGGACTAGTGAATCACCTAAAATCTTCGCTTAATTTACATTTGGTAAAAAATTTTGGTCCTTCAAAATCGTACACATTGAATTTTTAACAAATATTTCATTACATTTATATCTAACTATCAGTGCAACATCATTAAAAATTATCCAAATTTAAAGCTTTCAGATCATTCACTAGTAAATACTATCACATTTCAAGTTTCATCGTTTTATCAAAAATACCGTTCTGGGAAAAACACATATAAAGTTTATGAAAGCAACTTTAAGTATTAAAAAATTAAAATAGATGTTTAAAATTCCCCATACTTTCTTGCTTCAAAACTTTCTAATTGCAAAGTTGCAAATTATTAAAAAATACTAGAAAATGTTTAATCTTCATGAAAATTTTAAAAGTTTTGTCCAAAAAATGCTCTTTAAATTCACAACTTCCAGTTCCGAAGTCGCTACTTCCGTTTTGTTTTGACAGCTGTCGCTGATGTTTAAACAGCTGTCACTTTTCTTTAAAATGTCGTAGAGACAAAACAAAAACAGATTTAGAAGCCTAAATTTAGAAATTTTACAATAGAGAAATAAAGAAAATGATTTTTGGCAAAAAATGATGCTTTAAGTTAAAGTTTGTTGAAAATATTTAAGAAAAAACTATATTATTTAAAATAGAAGTTTTTATATTAAGGTCAGAATAAACAAAATACGGAACCGTGCTTTCAGCAATTGCTTTCTTTGAACCAATCGCAAAAGAATAAAAAAAATGGGCAAAACGAATTGCATATATATTGCAAAAGATTATTCGTTCATTCATTCAAACTGTCATGGTTTAATCGAATCTGCGCTTTCAAGAAAGAACAAGAAAATAAAACATATCAAATTCTACTGTCTTTATCAAATGACTAGCATTAAAAGCGGTACTAGCCACTGTACTGGCTTTATTTTTTAATTTCAAGTACAATTTACAATTACATTAATATTCATACCATGAATAGAACAATAAAACAATAGATTAATAAATATAATTAAGCGAAACTGTATATATATGGATATATATATATAGATATATATAGATATATGTATAGATATATATATAATGGATATATTATATATATATATATATATTTATATATATATATATATATATATATATATATATATATATATAAATATATATATATATATATATATCTTACATAGATATATAGATATAGGTATATAATATGTATATATATGTATATGTATATAATGTATAATATATATATATATATATATATATATATATAATATATATGTGTGTGTGTGTGTGTGTACGTATTATGTACAGTATATATGCATATTAATATAATTGTGTATTAACATTTAACCTATTCAAGATAAAACAGAATTAATTGCAATTAGTGATTACATAGCTATATATCATTCTCAGGTTTAAAACAAACAAAAATATGTATTTCAAAACATGTATATAAAATAAAAAAATGGCTATCAATGTGAAGTCGCGTATGATTAGATATATAAGAGGTATCACATAAAAGTTCGTTGAGAATATTTTTTTAAAACTATATTTATTATTTAAATTAGAAGCGTTATTTCTACTTCAGTATAAACAAAATACGAAACCTTGCTTTCAGCGATTGATGCCTTTGAATTAATAGCAAAAGAATAAAATGAAATAAATGTGCAAAACGAATTGCGTACATATTGAGAAAAAGATTATTCGTTCATTCAATCAAACTGGCATGATTTAATCGAATCTGCGCTTTCAAGAAAAAAACAAAAAAAATAAAGCATATCAAAATCTATTGCCCGTATCAAATAACTAGCATCAAAGGCTGTACTAACCATTGCATTGATTTTTTAATTTCAAATAGAATTTACAGTTACATTAATATTCATACCATGAATAGAATAAGAAAACAATACACGCATAAATCTAATTAAGCGAAACTGCGTTGTCAATTTAAAAACCAAACCTTCCAAGCGTTGTAATAAGATTTATTCATCTCTTTAAATTTGGAAAATATTCGGAAACATTCCGTAAAATGAATAAGTTTAAAGTGTTCTAAAGATAATCAGTCTTGCTCAATCCGTTGTAGTAAAAACGAAGTATCTGTAAAAGTAATATGTAATGAAAGTAAAATATATATTAAATTTGAAAATAATGTGACCATTTTTTTTTTCGTTTTAAAATTGTCTGTGTGTACATTGGTGTATATGAACTGTTCTTTTACACTCTACAAACTTGCATGGCATCCAAACTGAATTGTTGTTGTTGTTTTTGCTAACGCCACTTGGACAAACAAAGCACGATTAAGCCATACAGTACTCATATTAAGGCAAAGTCGACTATCATTACATCTACACCCTGCAGGTAGATAGAATTTGTTCTTAATACCGGTAGTAAAATATTCATTGCAGCAAACAATAATCGATGATTCAATTTAAAATGATCCCATATGTATCTGACCTATTATTTAAGCAAAAATTATAAAAGATAATTATTTGCGTTATATCCAAGTTTCGTGATAAAACGTACGAAAATAATGCAAACGATATTTAAACAATTTAAGGAAGGCATCGTGATGCATAACATATTGACGTATATTGTTTTGCTACACGAGGTTACTTGGTTGGAGTGCTACAGTCTACTGGTTAGGTACACGAGGTTGTTTAGTTGGAGTGCTACAGTCTACCGGTTTGGTACACGAGGTTGCTTAATTGGAGTGCTACAGTCTACTGGTTTGGTACACGAGGTTGCTTAGTGGGAGTGCTATAGTCTACTGGTTTGGTACACGAGGTTGCTTAGTTGGAGTGCTACAGTCTCCTGGTTAGTACACGAGGTTGCTTAGTTGGAGTACTACAGTCTCCTGGTTAGTACACGAGGTTGCTTAGTTGGAGTACTACAGTCTCCTGGTTAGTACACGAGGTTGCTTAGTTGGAGTGCTACAGTCTACTGGTTTGGTACACGAGGTTGTTAAGTTAGATTGCTACAGTCTACTGTTTTGGTACACGAGGTTACTTAGTTGGATTCCTACAGTCTATTGTTTTGGTACACGAGGTTGTTTAGTTGGAGTGCTACAGTCTACTGTTTTGGCACACAAGGTTGCTTAGTTGGATTTCTACAGTCTACTGTTTTGCTACACGAGGTTCCTTAGTGGGAGTGCTACAGTCTACTGTTTTGGTACACGAGGTTGCTTAGTTGGAGTGCTACAGTCTGCTGTTTTGCTACACGAGGTTGCTTAGTTCGAGGGCTACAGTCAACTTTTTTGCTACACGAGGTTGTTTAGTTGGAGTGCTACAGTCTACTGCGAGGTTGTTTAGTTGGAGTGCTACAGTCTACTGGTTTGGTACACGAGGGTGCTTAGTTGGAATGCTACAGTCTACTGCTTTGTTACACCCGGTTGCTCAGTTGGAGTGCTACAGTCTTGCGTATCTCCAAACGTAATAACTAAAGGAATGCCTTCATAATGCTAGAAAAAAATGTTATTTTTACCTATTTATGGGATAAATTGATAAACTTAATCGCCTGCTCTAATCCATTGAACCGATGCCACTAAAAAATACCCTATGTAGAAAAATATATTTTTAATGAACATAAATTGTTTTTGTAATAAATACCAAATAAGTCGTATTTAGTTTTTTATATATTCTATTTTTAATTTTACCTTTACTACATTTCTATTCAATTGCAAACGTAACATTTTGACATGAAAGTAACAGAAAAAGATATATAACAAAGATAAGCGAACGTTAAAATCGGATCACAAACAAGGCAGTGACATTCCGAATATAAATAAAAGATATAACAAGTTAGGACGAAAACATCAAAGTGTTTTTTATAGTTTTGAAAGAGCAGGTAAGTTTTTCTTTATACAGAATGTTATTTTACAAATCAACACCAATGTATTTCGTATTTTATTGTCGATTTTAACCAAGAGAATTTGCAGATCTTTTGAGGTGCATCCTGAAAGCGAATCTGATGATGACTAAACAGATAGGGCGTTACCTTTCGGTAACTGGTATCCAGGATTCGAATCCTGTTAACACACTGTGTGCAGGTACATTTTGCAGCAGAATTCTACCTTAACTCCTTCCGGTATGATTTAATAATGAAAAACTGTGCATGAAATAACCATTTAATTTTTATTTAAAAAACTTGTTTCATTTTACAATTCTTACATATTCTTAATTAAAATCCACTTTTTGCATAGTGTTAAATAATATCAGAAACAGTAAAATTAAGAAAATGTCAAAGCAAAACATTAATGAGGTATACAGATAATAGTCTTCAAGCTAGTGGTACTTTTCAAAACAAAGTGCAAAGGAATTCTTACACCGCCAAGTAGTCTCACTTTTAATTGGATTCTTGTAACACACGCGGCATTTCTTAGAAGGTTTTCTTTTATTCTGACTCATCAATTTGGCAATGACTTGTACCAAGTAAACAATATGCAACAGTGACTTGTGATTTTCGCAAGTGATAAAAGTGTTGCCAAATTCAGTACACTAGAAATTTTAAACTAAATTAATTATCATATTTTACAGTAACTTTAATCGCATGACGAGGGTAGCTCGTCATTGTGCGGTATGGAATGAAAAACTAATGACGAGCTAGACTCGTCATTTTACCGGAAGGGGTTAAGCGAGCGTTCTGTGTGTCCATTTAGTTATTCAGTTAAATCTCAATAGATCGAAAATTATTTCCTTTTTAACCAACTTTTCGTGTTTCATATTGAAATATATAAACAAATATATAAATAACAATCATAAGATTTTATCATTTTGAAAAATCAAATAGAAATAGTAGTACATAGTATTAAATTTTTCGAATTATGTTATATATAAACATCTTTGCATTATAAAAAAATGAAAAGAGCAATCATAAAACTAATAATGTAAAAACTGGTTTTTATTTGTCTCAATTTTTCCAGAATCTATGTAGTAGACAAGAACATTCCACTTCGTTTTCCTGTCTATACCGTTATTTTTGTACCCACAAACAAACCATGTTGTTACACTAACTCGTACTAGTACGTGTCCCGCGCTCAAGTATCAATCGTCAGAAAATGTACTAGTACATGTCTCGCATACAATGTGTTATTTTCTAAGTTGGTTTTAAAGAATTTTTCGCTTGGAACTTACAATCCACTTGTTTTGATACAAGAGGGCTAATGAAATTGAAACTTACCGCTCAAAAACGGTTATAAAAGGGCAAGAAATACAATGCCAAAAGGGGGATTCGAATCTGCGAATTCTGGTACTGAATTCGTCGGTTTGAAGTCAACCCTCTACCAATTCACCCATGATCTGATTTATTTTTAAGTAATTGGTTGGGTGGAAAGATACAGTCTACTGTTTTGCTAAACGAGGTTGCTTAGTTGGAGTGCTACAGTTTGCTATTTTGCTACACGAGGTTGCTTAGTTGGAGTGCTACGATATACTGTTTTCCTACACGAGGTTTTTGAGTGTTGCAGTCTAATCTGTTGCTACACCAGGTGGCTTAGTTGGTGTGCTACAGTATACTGTTTTGCTACACGACGTTACTTAAATTGAGTGCTACAGTATATTCTTTTGCTACAGAAGGCTGCCTAGTTGGAATGCCACAGTCTAATTATTTGCTACACGAGGTGGCTTAGTTGGTGTACTACAGTATACTGTTTTGCTACACGAGGTTGCTTAATTTGAGTGCTACAGTATATTCTTTTGCTACACAAGGCTGTTTAGTTGAAGTGCCACAGTCTAATCATTTGCTACACGAGGTGGCTTAGTTGGTGTGCTACAGTATACTGTTTTGCTACACGGGGTTGCTTAGTCGGAGTGATACTGTTTACTGTTTTGCTATACGAAGTTGCTTAGTTGGAGTGCTACGGTCTACTGTTTAGCTGCACGAGGTTGCTTGGTTTAAGTGCTACGTTCTACTGTTTTGCTACACTAAGTTGTTTAGTTGGAGTGCGAAAGTCCACTGTTTTGCTACACGAGGTTGCTTAGTAGAGTGCTTCTGTTTACTGTTTTGCTACACGAGGTTACTTAGTTGGAGTGCTACATTCTGCTATTTTTCTACACGAGGTTGCTTAGTTGGAGTGCTACGGTCTACTGTTTTGCTACACGAGATTACTTGATTCGTTGGTTTATGTCTACTGTTTTGCTACAGAAAGGCTGATGAAATCGGGATATACTAATTATAAGTGAACTTTGCACTCTAAAAAGCATTATTACAAGTTATTAACACAGAATTGTGAAACTAACATATATACTTTGAAGTTTAACTACAACACAATCTAACAAATTATCCAAAGTTGAACTGTTCAGTGTTCATTTCCTGGCCTCTTATTTTTTTCAGTAAAATACTAGTTGACGGGTTGCTTACTAGATCATTTTATTGTGTTTAATATATAATTCTGGTAATCAGGTAATGGGGGAAATGAAACTTTATATTCTGTCAGCATCGTTCATGAGAACTAAACGACGAAAATCTGCATTATAAATATCCGGTGTTTAATCATAGTTTCTGCAAACATGTTAATAAGGGTAAAAGGAATTAATGGAGTGTTCACAGCACATTTTTATATCATTCTATTTATATAATTAATCCTATTTAATAAATCATAGCTAAAGAATTCAACTTCATAGTTAATATTTCCAAGGAGAGTTACCTCTCCACAATTCCTGTATAATAATAGCCTAAGATATATCTTCGTCTGTTCTCGAATTTATGAAGCGGTTGGACCTGGAATGGGTAGAGGCATCCATATTGGGTTCATGATGAGTTAGGCTTAGCAAAATTCAAAGCGAGGATAGTTTATCTGCTCCTAAACTATATATCTGATTCGAAAATAAATTGGTGTAAATATGCTTCCTATCTCATCACAAAATAATGTAGTCTTTAAAAAGTTCGAAATGCACCCCTTCCCCCATTTTGAGCGTTTAATAAAATTATTTCGAGCCTTATTTTCCCCGATTAATACTAAGCGATTAAACTTATCAATTTATGACATAACAAATAGGTATAAATAACATTTTTTCTATCATTATGACGTCATTCCTTTAAATATCTCATTGAATCATTTCTTATTTTAAATTATTTAAATATCGTCTGCATTATTTTCGTACATATTATCACCGAACTTAGATATGACGTGAATGTATTTCTTTCATATTTGGATTAAATAATAGATTAGGTACATATGTGATAATTTTAAATTGAATCATCGATTATTTTTTGTTGCAATCAAAATTTTATCACTGGTATTAACAACTAATTATTTTCATAAAGGTCTATGAGTCTATTTCACGGAGTAATAAATATCTATCGTTTTAGTTATATATCTTTGAAAATTATGAAGTTTGTTCGTTTGTTTGTTTGTTTTTTATACATAACCACACGGTTTGCAATGGATTCGCTCAATTTTAGACATCGGTGTTCTAAGTAGACTTTTATATCATTCTGTTTATATGATTAATCCTATTTAATAAATCATAGCTATAGAACTCGGCTTCATAGTTAATATTTGGCCCCGTCGCTTGAAATATCAGAAAATTAACTGAAGTATGAAATGACCAAATTTCCCTGTTTAACTTTAATCGCTTGGAATGCAACGAATGCCCTTTTGCGGAAGTGTGGGCGACAGAATAAATTAATCCAGAACACGTTTGCTCCCGGAAATAATCGATATCGATTCCAGTCCTTTCAAAAACACTGTTCAAAGTTTCTTTACGCTTGCGGCAGTGGAAGATTGTTCCTTTAATTAATACTATCAACTGCATATATATATAGCCGATTACAATACATTTCGATTCAAAGAAATAAGATTACATCGATGCATGTAACTTAGACAATGCATTTATTTCCTGGATCTCGGAACAATTTATAAGTATAATGAAAATCTTTTTAGCAATTTTTTAATGATGAAGACCTCTTTTAATTTCTTAATTTTGTTAGCTATATATTGGGAAGTGTAGGATCCTCTATTTGTCTAAATATATGAATCCTTTAAAATAAATAAATAAATGAAATTTCGTAGAAATATATATATTTACAATCTAAATAGAATAATAGTAAATATATTTCCAGTTTTTTTTTTTTTTTTGTCTGTTGCCAGGGAGATTTACCTCTCTCTAATCCCTATATAATAATAGCCTAAGATATCTTTTTTTTTCGATGACGTCATAATGCTAAAATAAAATGTTATTTTTACCTATTTATTAAGTGATAAATTGATAAATTGAATAGCCTGCTCTTAACCGGGAAAAATAATGGCATTAAACGCTCGCAAACGGAATAAGAGGTGCATTTCGAACGTTTTAAAGACGACAGTATTTTTCGCTGTGATATGAAGTCTATTTATATCAATTTATTTTAGAATCGGATCGATAGTTCAGGAGAAGATAAACTTGACTCGCTTTGAATTTTGCTAACAGTAACTCATCAATAATCCTATACAGATGCCTCTATCCATTCCAGGTCCAACCACTTCATAAATTCGAAGACAGACGGACAGATAACTTAGGCTATTATTATATAGATAATTTTCCCGCCAAAGCTAGCCTCGTCCCAAGGAATGTTGGGTTCGTCTTTTGCACCATTGTACTTGACTTCTCCGAATAGAGGGCCGAACGATGGCCGATTGGTTAGGGTGCTGGCCTTCGGAACCGGAGTTCGTGGGTTCGAATCCCACTGTGGCATGGATGTTCGTAGCCTTTCAGAATCGGATTTAACCCATCCACCGGCCACCCTCCCCACCTTTTTCGCCTTTAAAACAGTCACCCTCACGGAACTTACCGTACCATACTAGAGTTGCCGATTTAAAAGTTGTCAGGCTACTTTTAAATTATTTTCCCTTCAAGGTAAAGGAGTTCCGTTACTCCAAATTAGTTTCTTTCATTTATTATCGCTTTGCAATATTTTTTTCCTCAAAAGTGTGTGATACGAGCTATACGAGTGCGAACGAGAAGGGGTTGACAGGTCCGTTTTCGAACAGGAATTCGCTGTAGAACCCCCGTCGACGCGTCCGTTCAGTGGTTTAAGGGCAGACAATGAATAAATTTATCAATTTATCACATTATAAGTATATGAAAATATTTTTTTCTAGCATTATAACGTAATTCCTTTAATCGTCATAACATAGCAAAATTAACTTATTTATTTTCATGCATTTGTAGAAATGCAAAATGTTTCGAGTATATTTGTTTTTATTCATACTTTTATAATGTGCATACAATATTATACTGCTCTGTAATGCTCCTTTGTTGTTGATATATATTATAATTTTTAAATTATGATCAAAATATGTTTTTATTGGCTCATATAACACTATATATATATATATATATATATATATATATATATATATATATATATATATATATATATATATATATATATATATATATATATATATATATATATCTATATATATATATCTATATATCTATATATATCTATATCTATATATCTATATATATATATATATAGCTACCTATATATATCTACCTATATATATATATATATATATATATATATATATATATATATATATATATATATATATATATATATATATATATATATATATATATATTATATATATATATATATATATATATATATATATATATATATATATATATATATTATATATATCTATATATATATATATATATATATATATATATATATATATATATATATATAAATATATATATATATATATATATATATATATATATATATATATATATATATATATATATAAGATGCAATATATAAAACCGCACGTTCCAAGTAAAGCTTCGTTTTTGTTCTACTTATTTGAAGATTTTCAGTGATTTTTTACTCTTATAAAATCTTGTTTATAGTACGTGGAATCTCTTGTAATTGAAAATAGCTAACAAGTACTCTATACAAACTAAAGCATTTATAGAGTATTTTCACAGTACAATACTCTAAGTATACTGAAGATTACAATGAGTACTTTTCTAGAAAATCTCGTTTTAACAACTTCTACCGAAAAAGTTCTTTTATTTCAAACGAAGAATCATTTAATTCTCAGTATAAACAATTCCACCGCACGCATGTTCATTTTTCAAATAACGAACCAGAGATAAAGCATTGTGGTACATTCTAACCCTTTTTATTTGTAATCCCATTTCTTGGAAATTTAAAAAATACATATGTGTAATAGGATTTGAAATATTCCATGCTACTTCCAGTAGAATCAATACACAGATCTGAAACTGGAAATACGGATTAAAAATACTCTTAAATAAGGTATTACACTCGTTGGCGTTCCAGAATACAGTAGAATGTCTTTGACATCTTTTCAGATTTTACTTAGGGAACTACGAGATATATAAATAAATAATACAAATCAAGGAGAATTTTAGGAATTACACAATTCTTTCACGTACGTCAATTCTTGATTTTCTTTCTATAAAATATATACGGTTTGAGAAACAGGCTAATTTTAAAAACAAAATTGTAAATAAAGTTTTGCAGATTTTTATTAAATTATTGTAAAATTGGGTTGATAAATATATGAAAACTAATATAATTTTTCCAATGCAGATGGCCATACAGGTAAATAGCTTTATGCCAAATATGCGAAGCTTTTACTCACTTAATATCACTGGGGAGCACGTGTATTGTAAGGACGCCAGTAACATTGTCCCCGCTGTATCCTCTATATTTAGGAGCAGACTATTTTTCTCACGAGGGCTAATGAGACTTGGACCTACTGCTTAAAGCCGATTCCGAACGGCTATGAACATCCATGCCAGTGACGGGATTCGTATCTGCGAATTCCGGTATCAAAGAGCAATATCCGAATGTGTAATACCGAAGACATCTAATCGGGTCTTATGTAGCCGCCACACTATGGCAAATTGTTCACCATTTCCTGATGATGACCTTGGATGATGGGTTAAGGGTTGCATCCACACACTGGGCCACTAAATCGACCGAACGCTTAAATTCGCCCATAGGATCTACTGCGCATTTTAGTTGCGCATCTGGCTGAGTTTGATGTTTGGAGAAAAACCGCTTCCGAAGCTATCCTCGCCAAAGCCAATTTATCGTCTGCCACCATCGACCTCGATGAGCCATACCCCCTCCAGACGGTGGTAATGGCTTGCAGTGAACATATTGTGGGGAGGCCTTCCAAAGATCAAAGGCAGCCCGCCTGCGCTACCAAAGTGCGCAGTAAATTCTATGGATGCATACATTAGATCTGCTCATTTAGTGGTCCAGTGTGTGGATGCATCCCGTGAACCATCGTTCAATGTCACCATCAGAAAGTGGTGAGCAATTGTCCATAGTGGGGAGACTACAGGAGAAAAACGGCTTTCGAATCCATCCTTCGCCAAGGCCATTTTATTGTCTGCCATCGACAACAATCGATAAACCATACCAGCTCCAGAAGTTGGTAATGGCTTGCAATGGACCATAGTGTGGAGGGGCCTTTAGCATAGTAACTCTTTAAAACTCTTTTTTTAGTAACTCTTTTAAAATTCCTATCTTCTCTATTTTCAATGAAATAATACAAAATTTGAGTTATTTGAAACTCAAAAACTGGGAAGTTTATGTTTTATATCGAATATTAGCCGAATGGATAATATTCGATATTGGATGCCAGCGTACTCCATTGATTTAAATCCCATCGAACATGTGTGGAATGCTTTGGGGAGACGCATTGCAGCATACTTACATCCTCCGGAGAACACCCGCCGAACGATGGCCGAATGGTTAGGGTGCTGGCCTTTGGAACCGGAGTTCGTGAGTTCGAATCCTACTATGGCATGGATGTTCGTAGCCGTTCTGAATCGGCTTTAACCAGTAGGTCCCGGTCTCATTAGCCCTCGTGTTGCAAAAAGTAGACCGTAGCGCTCCAAAACCAAACCAAACCGGAGAACACCCAACAACTCAAACAGATGTTGATTGCGGAATGGGCACTTCTACCGCAAAAAATGTTGGACCGGCTGATTCGGAGTCTGCGGAGACGGTGCGAAGCAACCATTGCAGTTAGGGGAGGACATATCCCATATTAAGGAACATCTGCTTGTTGTTCTTCCTCTCGGATACACAATCAGAAATCACGATACTATGCGTTCAGTAAAGTTTGTTTTTTGTCGGATTACATACCGTATGAATTGTATTCCTTTTTCAGCCCCAATGCTTTCGTCATTCTTTACGTACATAATACTCTTTCTCATTTCTGAATTTCCTGTCTCTCAGATGATTTCTCGTGGAGTTATATTTATATTAATGCGTTTTGTTTATATTAATTATATTAATTAGATGAATCTAAATTGCCTCGCTACAGGTAGTCCTTAAAACTTTATAGTCTCATTTCCATAAATTACTTTTAATTCATTAAAAATAATCGTGTTTTGCTTCGAATAAAAAAGTAAAAATTGACAATTTTTTAGAAATTTTTCTTCTTAGCTTTCTAACTGAGCTTTCAGCGTGATTAAACTTTCCCATTACGGAAAATTTTCTGACAACATATTCCTTAAAAA
>CM063499.1:79242617-79290117 GCA_032207245.1 Pardosa pseudoannulata | reverse complement strand
AGAAAATTATTTACGTCATATCTAAGTTCAGTGATAAAACGTATGAAAATAATGCAGACGATATTTAAGTAATTTAAAACGAGAAATGATTCAATGATATGGTTAAAGGAATGACGTCATAATGCTAGAAAAAAATGTTATTTTAATTTACTAAGTTATAAATTGATAAATTTAATCGCCTGCTCTTTACCGCTGACAGTAGGGCTTGAAATAATGGAATTAAATGTTAGAAAAGGAAGGGAATTTGTTGCTAATACAGGTGATAAAATTCTCATTGCAACAAAAATGATATATGATTCAATTTAAAATTATCACATATGTACCTAATCTATTATTTAATACAAACATAAAAGAAAATTATTCACGTCATATCTAAGTTCAGTAATAGAACGTATGAAAATAATGCAGATGATATTTAAATAATTTAAAATAAGAAATGATTCAATGAGACAGTTAAAGGAATGACGTCATAATGTTAGAAAAAAAATGTTATTTTTATATATTTATAATGGGATAAATTGATAAATTTAATCTCCTGCTTTTAACCGGGGACAATAGAGCTTGAAATAATAGCGTTAAAAGCTCAAAAAAGGGGAAAGGGGTGGATTTCGAACGTTTCCGAACTCGCTTTAATTTCTTTAACTGTATCAAAAATATGAATGCCTCTATCCATTCCAGATCCAACCTCTTCATCAATTCGAAGACAGATTGACAAATAACTTAAGCTATTATTATGTAGAGGATTTCATTTTCCTCGTTAATAAACCTCATTTAGCGAACCCCATTAACGTGCAGAAAAACATCACATATGATCAATGGAGAAATCTTTCAATGTATGAGTCGGAGATAAACTAAATTTAACAAAAGAACTGTAAGACAAAAATTAACCGTGAACCTTTTTAGAAGACTTTGAACACGAAAATCAAAAGAAAAATTTTATGATTCGACTTATTAAAAAATTCTAAATTATTCCTATTTTATATTAAGGGGCTTACTCTAGACGTTGTGAGTCGGTTCGAACTTTCGTTGCGACGTCACTTTGAAGTCAGCTTGATCATCTGTATAATGTCCACAAGCTGACGTCAAAGTGACGTCGCAACGAAGGTTCCGAACCGACTCACAACGTCTAGAGTAAAGGCCTAAGGCTAATGATTCAGCCTCAAAGTGCATGAGGCAAATTAAGGTTGCATTGCTTAATTAGCGATTAGAGCAAATAAAAGATTAAATGCTTTGTAATTGAATTAGAGAGTTAGGACCGTTCTCACCATATTCGCTTAATAGCTAACCGCGATTAATCTCTGTTTAAACGGAAAGTTGTTTCCCACCATTAGTTACCGCCATGAGTTAATCGCGGTTAGCCGTTAAATGACTTTGGAGAGACCGGCTCTTAATCTCTGTGAGACAACACTGACTTTGCGATCCCCTCTATAGTCTGGTATCACAAAAGTCGTTTAGGGCCATATTCACCAAAATCAGGGTATACAGGAGTAAAGATCGGATCAGGGAATCGGTAGATCAGCGATCACACGCCATTAACTGTGACTTAAACTGGTGTCATATGCACCATGAGTGGATTCCCTGATCTATAGATTAATTATTGCAAATATGTAAGCGATGTTTTGATTGGTCAATAAACGAGATTCTCCAGGGATAGTTCTCATGCTAAGTTGATTTATATATTTACTCAACCAGATATAAATATCGTTTGAGGAAATTATAAATTTAGTCAAGGATCTGTAGTTTTACTGATATTTGCTCACGAAATAAGAATGGAAGATTATAAAAGGAAGAGTTTTGATGAAACCGAGGCAGAATCTTTTCTGAAAAATCTGGAAAGATCCAGTAGCGAAATACCTGGATGCTAGAAGATAGAGCAGCAGAAGATTTCAGCACAAGATAGAGCATTATTCTTTTCCGAAGGAGCTGAAATCGTGTCATCTAGCATTCTAATTAATGATTCAGCTGTATATTTATTAAAACGCTCACGCGACCGAAAGTCCACATCATCCAAACAATCCAAATCATTTGTTCTTTCTGGTTGCACAAATCTTTTCCTGCGGCTTTCTGTTTTTTCCAGCATTTGTAAAACTTCGAGATCTTCTATATCTGAAAATATATCCGCCATGTTTGTTTTCAACGCAGAGTGCATGCGTAAAATGTAGTATCTGTGGATTAGGCAATTAATCCTCCAAATTCTGGGAATCAGAAACAGGAGATTAAAATGAGCTGAAAGCCGCGGATTCTTGTTGAAGAATATGAAAATGCTGATTCGCGGTTAGATCCGAGTATTAAAATCGTGGTGAATATGGCCCTTAATGACTAACCGCGATTAATCCATGGCTCCAGCCAATGGTAGGACTCAATTCTCCGTTTAAACAGAGATTAATCGCGGTTAGCCGTTAAACAACTTTGGTGAGACCGGCTCTAATGATGGGAAGTAATTCTTCGTTTAAACAGAGATTAATCGCGGTTAGCCGTTAAACAACTTTGGTGAGACCGGCTCTAATGATGGGAAGTAATTCTTCGTTTAAACAGAGATTAATCTCTGTTAGTCGTCAAACTACTTTGGTGAGACCGGCTCTAATGGTGGAACACAATTCTCCGTTTAAACAGAGATTAATCGCGGTTAGCCTTTAAACGACTTTGGTGAGATCGACCCTAATGGTGAGACAGAACTCTCCGTTTAAACAGAGATTATTCGTGGTTAGTTGTTAAACGAATGTTGTGAGACCGGCCTTAATTCGTTATAATTAAATGCTTAGTTAGCCTATGATTAATTATAATGATAAGACCAGACCTTTATTCTATTTTTATGACTTTAAAATGATTTTTATAAAGAACTTTGCACTTTTGTTAATTTTAGTTATCTCTAAATGTTGTTGAAAAGGAGAATATACTTGTGTGCAAGTTCACAATAACTAATTTGTTATCATACCTCCTGACTTTTGAAATATGTCCTTCAGACTTACAGCAATAAACTAAAAATGGTATTGAAAAGTCTGTCATTAACGATTATAAATATATTTCAACAGTTGTAAGAAAATTTAATTTGACGTTTTATTTAATGGTAATACGATTTGTCAAAAGTCTTTGGCAACATATTATTTTTCTACACGCATCACTTCGTCGAGTGTCATTCATTGCTACGGGGGTCTCAAACTTGGAAACACGAGGTATTCTTTATGGCCATCTATCAAACGGACATGTAAGGTAAATACACACTAACTCTTTTTAAATAGTTGGTAAATTCTTGACTTGTTTGCTTCGACAAAGTCAATTTAACAGGATATTAACTATTTAAATACCGAATAGTTTAAACTGGCTGATATTATAAACATAGATGAAAAATTTTAAATCTGCATCTTCAATGTTTTTAAATTCATGCGTATAATTTCATATGTACGAACCTTTTTTTAAATAATGAGCACTATAAATGGTTTTTTTTTTCATGTTTGTCTTCCACTTTAATCCCCTGCATTCATAATTCTCAAGTTATTTTCTTCGTGTTGAAGATAAAAGTGTTTAGTCTTATATGGCGCTTTATTATAACATAACACTGTAAATAAGCAAAAAATTGCCTTTTTATGTTATACCCAGATATAAAGTAAAAGAAAAAATTTAATGTTTGATTTCACTGTATCAGTAATGTTTTTAGGAAATATATATCTAAAGGTGTCTGTAAAAATTCATTTACACACTTTTGTATTGAGCTTTAATAGATCTCAAAGATTATTTTGGTGCAAAAAGATTAATACTTGAGATTTTAAAAACTTGTTTTTTTCATGTTTGTTTTCCACTTTAATCCCATGCATTCATAATTCTCAATTTATTTTCTTCGTGTTGAAAATACAAGTGTTGTTTTGTATAGCGCTTTATTGTAACATAACACTGTGAATAAGCAAAAAGTTATTTTTATGTTATACACTGATATAAAGTAAAAAAAAAAGCTTTTAATGTTTGGTTTCGCTGTATCAGTAAAATATAAATCTAGAGGTGTCCAAAATTTCATTTACACTCGTTTGTATTGAGCTTTAATAGATCTTAAAGATGATTTTGGGGCAAAAAGATTAATATTTGAGATTTTAAAAACTTTTTTTTCATGTTTGTCTTCCACTTTAATCCCATGCAATCCTAATTGTAAAGTTATTCTATTTAGTTTGTGTTGAAGATACAAGTGTTAAGCTTTTTCAGCGCTTTATTCTAATATAACACTGTAAATAAGCAAAAAGTTGCTTTTATATGTTATACACTGATATAAAGTAAAAAAAGACTTTTAATATTCGGTTTCACTGTATCAGTAAAATATAAATCTAGAGGTGTCTAAAGATTTACTTACTCGTTTGTATTGAGCTTTAATAGATCTCAGATGATTTTGGTGCAAAAAGATTAATACTTCAGGTTTTAAAAACGCTTTTTTTTTCATGTCTTCCACTTCAATTCCATGCGTTCATAATTCTAAAGTTATTCTCTTCGTGTTGAAGATACAAGTGTTGAGTTTTGTATAGCGCTTTATTGTAATATAACACTGTAAATAAGAAAAAGGTTTCTTCATGTTATACACTGATATAAAGTAAAAAAAAACTTTTAATGTTTGGTTTCACTGTATCAGTATTGTTTTTATAAAATATATATCTAAAGGTGTCTATAAAAATTCATTTACACACTTTTCTATTGAGCGTTAATAGATCTCAAAGATGATTTTAGAGCAAAAAGATTAATACTTGAGATTTTTAAAACTTTTTTTTCATGTTTGTCTTCCACTTTAATTCTATTCATTCATAATTCTAAAGTTATTCTCTTAGTGAAGATACAAGTGTTAACTTTTGTATAGCGCTTTATTGTAATATAACTCTGTAAATAAGCAAAAAGTTACTTTTTTATGTTATACCCTGATATAAAAAAAACTTTTAATGTTTGTTTTCACTGTATCAGTAAAATATAAATCTAGAGGTGTCTAAAAATTTATTTACACTCGTTTGTATTGAGCTTTAATAGATAACAAAGATGATTTTAGTGCAAAAAGATTAATACTTGAGATTTTTAAAACTTTTTTTTTTCATGTTTGTCTTTAACTTTAATTCTATTCATTCATAATTCTAAAGTTATTATCTTCGTTTTGAAGATACAAGTGTTAAGTTTTGTATAGCGCTTTATTGTAATACTAGCTGATTCGCACCCATCCTAACGGTCTGGGTAGTAAATATTTCCAGATAAAGTCTTTCCACCACTATTGTAGATAAACACATTCATAAAAAAATCAATCTCGTGTGATGCAGAATGTTAACGAATATAATATTTTATTAGCAACTGAAAGTCCAGTACGTGTACTGTTTTGCCCATGAGCAGCTGAATAATAATTCCAAATACCATGACTTACCTTACTGTAGGAGTCGAATTTTAACAATGTGAATAGCAAAATATATGAACTGTTTTGGATGTGAAATTCATTTCACAAATTCTATTTATTAATACAAATTTGTATAAACATTTTTAAAACGTGTATAAACTGCAAGCAAATGTAATTTATTACGTTCCCGATTTTACACGTCCTTTTTTTCAGTGCATAGTTCCTTTTAAGATATGCTGAAGCACCAAAAATGCTCAAAAATGGTTAGTTTTTCAAAGTCATTTTAAATAATAACACTGTAAATAAGCAAAAAGTTGTTTTTTTATATTATACACTGATATAAAGTAAAAACAAAACTTAATATTTGGTTTCACTATCAGTAAAATATAAATGTAGAGGTGTCTAAAAATTCATTTACACTCGTTTGTATTGAGCTTTAATAGATCTCAAAGATGATTTTGGTGCAAAAAGATTAATACTTGAGATTTTAAAAACGCTTTTTTTTTCATGTCTTCCACTTTAATCCCATGCAATCATAATTCTAAAGTTATTCTATTTAGTTTGTGTTGAAGATACAAGTGTTAAGTTTTGTATAGCGCTTTATTGTAACATAACACTGTAAATAAGCAAAAAGTTGCTTTATGTTATACCCTGATATAAAGTAAAACTTTAATACTTGGTTTCACTGTATCAGTAATGTTTTTATAAAATATTAATCTATAGGTATCTAAAAATTCATTTACACACTTTTGTATGGAGTTTTAATAGATTTCAAAGATGATTTTGGAGCAAAGAGATTGATATTTGAGATTTTAAAAGCATTTTACAAGTTTAAAATAAATGTTTCAATACTTTCTTTCCTTGAACTGTTTAAAATTGAATCCTAAACTTCAAAACTATTTCAATATTTACTAATACTTCGAATAAACTTGTATTCTTTTAAGAGTATCACGTCCTTTTAAAATTGAACGAATGTTGAGTGCATGAAATTTTTTTGTACGACAGCATTTCAATTATAGTTTTTCCAAACTAGTTTAACTTCACCTATTGCAAAAATTCCGCACTGTTTAGATGAATAAACAGTACAAAAGCGCTTTTAAATACATTAAAAACTCAAATTTAAATTTGTATTCATCTTAACAAAATTTCAAGCTTTTTTTTCTTCAAAATATGCTTTGAAATTGGGTATAAACTTAATACATAACGAAACACAAATTGTAAACATCACTTGGCGACAATTTGGCCATCACCTGTACAAAAATAGAGCCAAAAACAGGGCCGAGGGCCCCCGCAACTGTGATTCTACTGCCTGTTAATAGGCATTTCGTATTTATACGATGATGCATTTTAGCTTTTACAATGTTAAATGGGTGTATTCTGCAAATAAATATATATTAATTGATCTTCATTTTTAATTTATTAAGTATTTATATGGATATAACTGCTTTATACAAGAATTTTTATTTCGTGTCTGTTAACAAATTCAAAACTTGCTAGATTTATATTTTGTTTTCAAACGTGATTTGAATGAATCATTGTGTATGTATTTTAGCCATTTTTTTCCAGTGTTGATTAATCTATAAAACAGTTGCCATTCAAAAATTTAAGAACATACTGTATTTTATTTTCAGCTTGTAGCCAAAAATGAACCTTTTATAAATATCTCCAATGATGCAAAAATGATTCTAGTTGCATGTTAATAGGCATTTCGTATTTATAAGTAGATGCATTTCAGATTTAAAACGAGGTTAAATGTTTGTATTCCGTAGATAAATATATATTTATAGGTTTTCACTTTCAATTAAGTTTTTATATGGGTAGAAATGCTTTTAAAAAGAATTTTTTTTTATTTAGTCTATAAGCAAATTCCAGACTTTATAAGTTTATATTTGTGTTAACAAACGTGATCTGAATGTGTTCTGTGTTTTAGCAATTTTTTTCTGAGTGGATCAGGATAGCCACTGAGCAACTAAAGTTTCTTGGAAATTACTTGGTTCACTAACGCCATCTATTAACTGATATATAAACTAAAACTATTCAAGTAATTTTGTATGATTTTGGGCATTTTTTGCATAATTTGATTTACATTTTTGAAGTTAATTTTCCTTTTTTTCTTAATTTTTGTAATTTGAATTGCATGTTTATTATTTTTTGTTTACGTTTTTAAAATTAATTTTTGTCATGAAACGAACTCGGGCAGTTTTTTCATAGTTTCTTTTATTTTATATTTTTAACAATTTTTAAAATTATCTATTTTTGTTATTTTATAACTATCAACGTTTATATCTTTTTTAGTTTAAGTTTAAATTAATTTTTGCCATTATAAACTTATACCTCAGGCTGTCTATAATGGACGGTAAACAACCGAAATTTTAAAGATAAAAATTTGTTCTGGAAAAGTGTCAATATAAAAATTTAAAAACTTACTTTTTTACCAAAGGATATTCATAGTTTTAAATTTTGCTATTCATCTCAAAAGTATACAGCAATATTAAATATTTCATTTAGTAAATTTAGATTTTGAAATTCATCCAGAGTAAAAAAGACAATTCTTTTATGAGCTTTGAAGATAAATAACACAAACCATTTTTAACTGCTTTTTGTGAAGAGTGACAATCAGGGTCGTAGCTATAAATAATATTCGAAGGGGGACATTGTTTTTGTGAAGGATACTTCAATAAAACTACAGGTTTTCTTATTTATAGTCCTATTTAGAGATGGGAATAAACCCGGAATTTTGGGAACTTTGGGAAGAAATCATTTTAACAATGTTTACATTTATTTTTTCAACAGTGGCTATTTAAGAACTAGCATATTATTTCTAAGAGATTTCTTTTTACTTTTGGCTATATATATATATATATGTATGTATGGATATATATATATATATATATATATATATATATATATACATATATATATATATATATACATATATACATATACATATATACATATATACATATATACATATACATATATACATATATACATATACATATATACATATATACATATATACATATATACATATATACATATATACATATATACATATATACATATATACATATATACATATATACATATATACATATATACATATATACATATATACATATATACATATATACATATATACATATATACATATATACATATATACATATATACATATATACATATATACATATATACATATATACATATATACATACATATATACATATATACATACATATATACATATATACATACATATATACATACATATATACATATATACATATATACATATATACATATATACATATATACATATATACATACATACATATATACATACATACGTATATACATATATACATATATACATATATACATATATACATATATATATATATATACATATACATATACATATACATATACACATATATATATATATATATATATATATAATGTGTGTGTGTGTTAGATATTAACAATGAGCATTTAAGTAATTTTATAGTAGTAATGTAATTACCCTGTTGGTTTTACCAAACACATTGGTTGCTTCAATTTTAACTGCTAATATAATAATTATATACATTATTTTTTATCATTATTTATTGTGCGTGTGTGTGTGTGTGTAAGAAAGAGAGAAATAAAAGATTTATGGGTTTTGTGACACTAGATTATTGACTAATATTTATGTAATAATAAAAATTGGGTATTTCTCAAAGGAAAAATATCAAAGCTATAATTGATACCTTGCCAAATATAGTTAGTTAATCCCAATTCAGATTTTTTCATAGCATATAATAGTTAAATTTTGTGAAAATATCAAATTTTGAGGTCTACTACAGAGGAAAAAAATGGTGGTTCTCCCTGTCTCATAGGAATTGGCTACTTCAAAACTCCCATGTTTTGGAAATTTTCAAAATTCTCTTCCCAAAAAACCCGGTTTTTTTCACTGCTCACAACTCTACTCCTATTAAGTATCATAATACAATGTGATTTTAAAATATGAAAATAACTAAAAAAACGTTATAATGAACAAATTTATAGCCTTGAATGAGTAATGCAGTTACTACACAATGAATTTAATAGTAAAATTGAAAAGATATAAACTATAATGCCTCTATTCTACTCCAGGTCCAACCGCTTCATAAATTCGAGGACAGATAGCTTAGGCTATCATCATATAGGGGATGATATCCTTTGGTAGTGACCTATTTGCTTATTGTATGAATTTTAGAACTGTTTAGCCATCTAAAAGCTTCCATATCCTTAACATGTATGGAACAAAATTGTTTTTTTTTATAGAAAATTCAAATTTCATTAATTTTATAGATTGTTATGAACTTCAAAAAGCTGGGTTCGGGGATTGAATGGACCAAACCAAACCAATCATTTATTAGCAGTTGGAAAATACAACACACCGTGCATACTCTGTGAACCGAGACTTAACGACTGCTGGTTTTAGGACTCGGTCTGCCTTATATAGGCCCGAACTTAATATTCCAGAAATCGGAACCGGAAGTTGTCACGTAAAGCAACATTTGGCGATACTTGGCGACGAACCTGGCTACAAAAAAAAATAGGTTGTTAAAACTGTCGCCAATTAACCGATACCCATAAAGTTCCATGCTAAATTTACGGTTCACTAAACAAATTCGCAACAATATTTTTTACTCTTAGCAATATCCATAAAAGTTTTTAATACTTTTAGAAATTTGATGTTATTTGTCTGTCATTTTCATGTTTAGAACTAATACTAAAAAAATCGTTTATGATTGTTCTATTCTATGATTTATTTCGATGCTTTTCAGAATATTTCACGTCCAATTGCACCCAATGGAGATTTATTAGTGTATGTGTTTACTGCAAATGCACATATCTAACAAATCTCTTTTCGGTTGGATCACTTTCAGAACTTTCTAGAATTCTAAAGGTAAGTATTCAATATTTAATGACTTCTTCACTAACATTTGATTGTTTTTAAATACGTCTAATTACAAATAATATCTAATTATACGGATATAGTAAGGGTTGAACGCTTTTGGGATAGATTACTAACTCCCCTGTTTATCCACTTCATCACTTACAAAGTCGACGTCACCGTCCTGTTGACTGCAATTAAGTACCACGCTTGAGGTAATATTTATCTGACATCGATGTCGTTTGAGAATTCCCACAGCTGTTCCAATATAGAAGAGGATGAATCAAATCTATTCTGTAAAATTTAGAGAAATGAGTGTAAGAATGTTCCCCTTGCTAGCATCAGGACCCGATCAAGGCAAAGTTAAGCCCAGGGCCTGGTAGTCTTTCGGGCTCCCCCCCTACAGTTATGAATACAGTTACTAGATTTAGTATAACCTGAAAAGCAAAGGATTTTTCTACTCAGAACCATGGAGTAAGTAATGAGTAAAAAAAGTGACTGGATTGAAGTAAATAAGTAAACTGGAATGTGTTTTAGATAAAATTATCAACATTTTAACTGTTTTTATTTAATTTCTGAAGATTTCATGAAATTTTACTTGAAGAATTAACAAAAAGCATTTTCAAGTTTTGTTAAATTATTTAAAATTTAATAAGTACCAAATTTTATGGAACCCCTAAAATTACGGGGTCCAGGGCCTAGACCTAGTCGGCTCGTGCTTTAATCAGGCCCTGGCTAGGATACCTGTTTTATACTTTTAACCGCCCAGATCGTGTAGTGGTTTTCATATTGTGCTCGGGTTCGATTCCCGGATGAAGTTTGGATGTATTTTTGCTGTTCTCTCAAAGGGAATATTGTTAGCTACTCCCATAAAAAACACTCTGCCAAATCTGCAGCTTTGTAGAAGAAAATGTTAAAAAAATGTTCTAAATTGCAAATGAAGTTTTATACTATTTTGGCTACCACTATTCAATTTATCATGTTTTTTTCACTGCGGCTGACAATGCAGACCGATATATTAATGCCATACAAGGCTGGAAAGCTGCTACTCATTTAGCAACACCCGGAGAACACGTGTAGCTTAATAAATAACCCCCAACTCCAGAGGACATTGGTACCACGAACCTATTTTATGTGCCATTAATGAACAAGGCAGATCTTTGGCTTTAACTAGCAACCCTCTAGTTCTGAGATATAAGACTGAGCTCCGGCGTCAATTTAACTAATAGGAAAATTAACAATGAGCGCATTACTATAGTGAGTCTCAATGTCGACTGCTAGGGAAAAGAAACTATAAAACTTAACAGCGATGGACGGTTTGGAAGCTTTAACACGTTCTCTTTAGGATCTTTTTTGATGAAAAGTAAGTTTTGTTAAGGTGGGAATAAAACCGCGTAGTTACCCCACTCTCTAATTTTAATCCTTCCTACAAATTTTTTAATATGAAACCGATAGATGGCGTTGTTATCGAAATTTGTTTACGGTCGCTAGATGGCTTTTCCCATCGAAACACCATAAAATACACTGCATCTAGAAGGGTAGTTTGGGAACTTTCCTTACCCCGTTATCGTTTCGAGATACTTCACCCAAATGGATTTCCTTATCACGTCTAGGTGGCGGTGCTTCGAGTTTTTTAAGTGGCCTCTAGAGGGCCTTTGGCATTGAAAATCTCTAAAAGTAACTAGACCTAAAAGGACGTGTGGGTTGGAACACTTGTCATTGATGTGCTCTCTATACATAATCATTCCCAATGCTTGTAGTTTGCTATGCAACCGACAGGTGGCGCTGTTTCGGGTTTTTCTTGTTGGCCGCTAGAGGGCTTGACATAAAAAATCTATAAAAGTAACTGTACCTGGGCGGGTTGGGAACTTTTTTTTATACTTACGTGCTATTACTGGTCCTATGATTGTGCTGTTTGCCATGCTTCCGATAGGTGGCGTAGTTTACAGATTTTTTTTGTTGGCCGCTAGAGGGCTTGACATAAAAAAATCTATAAAAGGAACTACACCTCGTTTCTTATGTGGTCTTTCTATGGTTTTGTTGTTTGCCATTCTACCGATAGATGGCGCTGTTTCGGTTTTTTTTAGTTTGCCGCTAGAGGGCTTGACATAAAAAATCTATAAAAGGAACTACACCTCGAAGGGAGGCAGGGTGGGGTGGGACGTTTATTATGTGGTCTTTTTATGGTTTTGTTGTTTGCCATTCTACCGATAGATGGCGCTGTTTCGGTTTTTTTTAGTTTGCCGCTAGAGGGCTTGACATAAAAAATCTATAAAAGGAACTACACCTCGAAGGGAGGGCGGGTTGGGAAGTTTCTTCTATGGTTTTGCTATTTTCCATGCTGCCGATAGGTGGCGCTGCTTCGGTGTTTTTTAGTTTGCCGCTAGAGGGCTTGACATAAAAAAATCTATAAAAGGAACTACACCTGCAAGGGAGGGCGGGTTGTGAAGTTTCTTATGTGGTCTTTTTATGGTTTTGTTGTTTGCCATTCTACCGATAGATGGCGCTGTTTCGGTTTTTTTTAGTTTGCCGCTAGAGGGCTTGACATAAAAAATCTATAAAAGTAACTACACCTGCAAGGGAGGGCGGGTTGGGAAGTTTCTTGGTACTTTTGTTATCGAGGTCTCTTCTATGATTTTGCTATTTTCCATGCTGCCGATAGGTGGCGCTGCTTCGGTGTTTTTTAGTTTGCCGCTAGAGGGCTTGACATAAAAAAATCTATAAAAGGAACTACACCTGCAAGGGAGGGCGGGTTGTGAAGTTTCTTATGTGGTCTTTCTATGGTTTTGTTGTTTGCCATTCTACCGATAGATGGCGCTGTTTCGGTTTTTTTGTTTGCCGCTAGAGGGCTTGACATAAAAAATCTATAAAAGTAACTACACCTGCAAGGGAGGGCGGGTTGGGAAGTTTCTTGGTACTTTTCTTATTGTGGTCTTTCTATGATTTTGTTGTTTTCCATGCTACCGATAGGAGGCGCTGCTTCGATTTTTTTTAGTTTGCCGCTAGAGGGCTTGACATAAAAAATCTATAAAAGCAACTACACCTGCAAGGGAGGGTGGGTTGGGAAGTTTCTTATGTGGTCTTTCTATGGTTTTGTTGTTTGCCATAATAGCGATAGGTGGCGCTGTTTCGGGTTTTTTTTAGTTTGCCGCTAGAGGGCTTGACATAAAAAATCTATAAAAGTAACTACACCTGCAAGGGAGGGCGGGTTGGGAACTTTCTTTACTTTAGTGTCGTTACAAGTTACTTCACTCAAATCTATTTTTATTAACACTACTAGGCGGCGCTAGCTTTGCGTTTTTTGTTCACCGCTAGAGGGCTTAGACACAAATCTATAAAAGTAACTACACCTATAAGGGAGGGCGGGTTGGGAACTTCGTACCTAGTTGCCTCGGCTTTTCTGGTTGTTTCATTCTAGCTTACACAATGTTGCACGGGCTTTTCTACAGGATTTATATCATCTTAAAGACAACGTTTGTTGAGAGAGTTAACCTGTATTGGAATTTTGACCACTTCCTAAATCTCAGTATGGTGAACGATTTAACTGAAAATGTTTGTAATTCTTAATTTTACTTAGGCTGGCAATCTATCTAGACTGTAAGAATGTTCGCCATATTTGCAAGAAAGAAATCCAATATGGCCGTCATTTCAGAAATTAGGAAAGAATACACGTGCAAGGAAAGATGTATTAAAATCTTAACGTTTCTTAAAAATTGAGAATTTATTCTAAATTACTACAAATTTCCCTAGTGTAATAGCTGTAGATTTACCACAGTTCCGGACATCGAACACTATTTTATAGGTTTTCAATTAAAATTCTAAGATTAAAAAAAACAAAGGTTAATGCTACACAACGCTCATTTTATACCCTATAATAGCCCTTCGGGTTCGAATCCCGTCATTGGCGTGGAAATCTTTTAGGGACTTATAAGCACAAACGTAAAGCTCAAAACTAGCTCAATCATTCGATGCGCAGCTCTACTAATGGGAAAAACTTCCGATTAACATTAAGAAAAAATAAGAACTAAATTTCAAATAGCAATAGGAGAATTTGGAGAGTTACATTCTATTGTTTTGCTACACGAAACACCTCGCTTGGTAACAAGAAATGACATCACACTTTAAAAAAATTTAAAAAAATCAATTTCAAACCTATTTTTAAATTACCAAAATTCAGAAGCAATTTCTCATTTGGGGTGAATTTTTAAACGTAGACAGTTTTTGATTAGTTTTTAGAAAGTAAAAATGAAGAGCATTTTCTTTTAATATAGAAACTTTTCTACAAACTTAAACTGCTAAAATTCTTTCGAGGTATATTTTAAAATGTTTATAAAATGACTTAATAACTAGGCGTAAAAATTCTCAAGAATTTAGTGATGAAATCAAGTTTCAAATATTTCATACTCACCTTTCGAAATATAGAAAAGGGATTCAACCGAAAAGAGATTTCTTAGACATGTGCATTTGGAACAGACACATATACTAATAAATCCCCATTGGGTACAACTGGACGCTAAATAAATTAAACCTTAATTCAATAAAAAAATAACAATTATGAATATAGGAAATTTCTAATGATTATTTCACTCATTAAAAATACAGTCCATAGAAAAAGTTCAACACATTTTAAAGAAAAATAAATGGTTTCTAAAAAACTATGCGGTAGTCTCGGTCGGGGTTCTGAACCCAGTCCCAGATTAGAATGACGTCTCCGCACATGACACTCAATAATAATGTACCTTTGTGGTGTTATTTATGAGTTCCTCAGGGACAGTGCCCAATTTGAAAGGATAAGGTTTTTACACGTTGGCGGTTTCAAAGCGGGGTTAAGGAGACCTGTTAGTTTTTTACAACTCTTCCCATTGGACGAAAAAAAAGTTTGAAGGGACGAAGATGAAATTAATATAAAATAAGAAAAGTCTAGAAAGAGAGGGTGTTCGAGAGTGGAGCCGATTCAAGGGAGAAAACTTACTTCGGTCGGTCTCTCTCTGTCTGTGAGTGAGTGAAAAACACACACACACACACACACACCACACACACCACACACCACACACACCACACACCACACACACCACACACCACACACACCACACACCACACACACCACACACCACACACACCACACACCACACACAACACACACCACACACACACACACCACACACACACACACACCACACACACACACCACACACACACACACACCACACACACACACCACACACACACCACACACACACACACACACACACACACACACACACACACACACACACACACACACACACACACACACACACACACACACACACACACACACACTCACACACACACACACACACACACACACACACACACACACACACACACACACACACCACACAACACACACACACACACACACACAAAGAAAAGAAAAGAAAAGAAAAGAAAAAATAAAAAACACTTAACATTGTAATAAAGCTAAAATGCATCGTCGTATAAATACGAAATGCCTATTAACATGCAATTAGAATCACTTTTTAGGTTCCATGCTGAAAATGAAATTTGATGTTCTTTAATTTTTTGAATCGCTACTGTTTTATAGATTAATGATCATTGAAAAAAAATGGTTAAAATACACACACACTGATTCATTTAGATTATGTTTGTTAACACAAGTATAACGATTGGTATTTGAGCATACGAGTAGGGGTTAGTGTCACAACATGGTTTGTTTGTGGCTACAAAAATAATGGTATATACAGGAAAACGAAGATGAACGTTCTTGTCTATTACATAGATTATTAAAAAAATTGAGACAAATAAAAACTAGTTTTTACATTAGTTTTATGATTGCTCTTTCCATTTCTTTATAATGAAAAAATATTTATAACATAATTCGGAAAAATAAAAACTATATACTACTATTTTTATTTGATTTTTCATATTTACGATACTATTATAAATTTATCGACTAAAAGATATATTTTTTGTTTACAAAAATCTTATGGTTGTTATTTATATATTTGTTTATATATTTCAATATAAAATACGAAAAGTTGGTTAAAAAATTAAATTTTTGATGCATTAGATTTAAGTGAGTAACTAAATTTATGCGCAAAACGTCCGATAAAAATTCCGCTGCGAAATGTACCAGCACGCAATGTGTTAAAGAAAAAGTGAATTGCATGAAGAATATACAGTGTTTCAAATCTCTGGATAGGATTTAAGAAAATCACTTTCAAATAAAATATAAATGTTAAAAAATCCACACTTCAATTTTTTTAAGAAAAGAAATTATTACTTGCACCAAAAAGAAAGACAAAATGTAATAAATGACTGTTTCCGATGCAACATTGCATATTTACATAACGACTTTTGTGTTTTCTGTAAATTAACCGTTAAAATAAACAATTTTCAATTTTGACAACAGACGGTAAAGCAAGAAAAAAAAACCATTACAAATATTTCATTTGTAGACACTAGTGTACTTATTGTTTACTTAAACTAGTTCGACAACACATAATGGACATGTTGTAGCTCAAAAAATTTCATGTATCCAACACCAGTTCAATTTTAAGGGGGAGTGATTTTCTTTTAAAATAAAAACAAGTTTATTCGAAGTATTAGTAAATATTGAAATAGTTTTGCAGTATATGATTCAATTTAAACAGTTCAAGAAAAAATATTGAACTGTTTATTTTATTAAACTGTTTATTTTATTAAGCTGTTTATTTTATTAAGCTGTTTATTTTATTAAGCTGTTTACTTTATTAAGCTGTTTACTTTATTAAGCTGTTTACTTTATTAAGCTGTTTACTTTATTAAGCTGTTTACTTTATTAAGCTGTTTACTTTATTAAGCTGTTTACTTTATTAAGCTGTTTACTTTATTAAGCTGTTTACTTTATTAAGCTGTTTACTTTATTAAGCTGTTTACTTTATTAAGCTGTTTACTTTATTAAGCTGTTTACTTTATTAAGCTGTTTACTTTATTAAGCTGTTTACTTTATTAAGCTGTTTACTTTATTAAACTGTTTACTTTATTAAACTGTTTACTTTATTAAACTGTTTACTTTAAAAAAAAGTGAATTACGTGAAGAATATATAGTGTTTTCAATCTCTTGATAGGATTTAAGGAAAGCACTTTCGAATGAAATAAAAACGTTAATAAATCCGAACTGTAATTGTTATTTATATATTTCTTTTTGTATATTTGTTTATAGATTTCAATATAAAATACGAAAAATAACGGTACATACAGGAAAACGAAGCAGAAGCCGCATGTCTACTACATAGATTCTGAAAACATTTAGACAAATAAAAATTAGTTTTTACGTCATTCGATGTGGAACCACAGAACGGGAAGCTGGATTAAAAAAAAATCCATTTAGGTCTAAAATTAACTTTTTATTCATCCTTGCGAAAATTATATATATATATATATATATATATATATATATATATATATATGCTTGTTTGTATATTTATATATTTGTTTATATATTTCAATATGAAATACGAAAAGTTGGTTAAAAAATTAAATAATTTTTCTATCTATTGAGATTAAATTGAATAACTAAATTTACTCGCAAAACGCCCGCTCCCGGTACAATTCCGGTGCGAAATGTACCAGCACACAATGTCTTAAATCTGTTAATAGACACAATATAAAAAAAAACAAGTATTTTTACGAATATAAATGCTTTAAAAAATTAGACAGTAAACGTATTAATATAATCTATAGAATAAATAAATTTATCCTTGTAATCAAATTCGATTGCTTACGTAAAGTAATATATACTTGTTCAAGTAAACTCGTTTGAAAAAAAAATCAAAATAGTCCTAAACACCGTTCAATCTTACATGAAACTAACACTCGTTTAAGGTCTACGTTGAGTTGAAAAAGTCATTTTTCTCCAAAAATCATAGTTTTCAAAATAAAATTTCAACTTTTAGGCTTCTAAATCTATTTTTGTTTGAGAATCTAAGGTATTTTAAAGAAAATTTACAGTTGTTTAAACATCAGTGACAGCTGTCAAAACAAAACGGAAGTAGCGACTTCGGAACCGGAAGTTGTGAACTTAAAGTCTTTTAAAAAGCATTTTTTGGACAAAACTTTTTAAATTTTTATGAACATTAGTTTAAACATTTTTCTAGTATTTTTAATAATTAGCAACTTGGCAATTAGAAAGCTTTGAATCAAGAAAGTGAGAGAAATTTTAAACATGTATTTTAAATTTTTTAATAGTTAAAGTTGCTTTCATAAACTTTTAAGCGTTTTTTCTCGGAACGTTATTTTTAATAAAATGTTAACTTGAAATGTGATTTCCCGAAAAGTTCTTAAAATATTTTGTTGAAAATTATTATGAATACTTTTGATAGTAGTTACTAGTGAAGGGCCTGAAAGCTTTAAATTTGGATAATTTTTAATATTACACTCATGGTTAGATATAAAAGTAATGAAAATTCGTTAAGAATTCAATGTGTATGATTTTGAAGGACCAAAGTTTTATTACCAAATGTAAATTAAGCAAAGATTTTAGGTGATTCACTAGTCCAGTATATAAGAAATGTGTTGCATCAAAAAATATTGAAATAATTTAATTAAAAAATTAGACCTTTTGAAAAAATCCGATATTTTAATAAATTTTCTTCATTTATTAGAAATTTTATAAGAACTTCTCCGGGAATAAATTTTTTAAGTGCAATTCTCCATGATAATATAAAAAAAAAATCTAAAAATGTAAAAACATGAACTAGTTTCTACGTTTAAAGAAATTCTACGTTTAAAGAAAAAAGTTCTCCGAATGTAGACGGATACCTTAAAAGAAAATTCCCATAGTAAATGTTGGAGTTTTATAATTTAGAACCGAATTTAAAGCAGTTTAGGAGAATTAAGTATAATCAAGTATTAAAATGCTTTTATAATCTTTGCATCTCAATTATACTCCAAATGAGTGTACCTCAAGTGTACCTCTAAAAAACTTATATAAAAAAATACTGACAGTTCAATACAGTGCATTTTAACAACTCTATACATACATATACGAGGGTCACTCTGAAATTGTTGAGATACAACTAGGTTTTTAAAGTTACTTATAAAATTTTAGGTGTGTTCAAAATAGTCTGCTCCAGCATCAATGCACTTTTGTAGACGAATTTTCTAGAGACTAAATGCCTCAAGCCATTCATTTCTTGGAATACATGAAAAAATGCATTTATATAGCCATATCAATCTCATCTTCTGAATTAAAACGATGCCCACGCAAGTTCTTTTTTAGTTTAAAGAATAATCAAAAGTCACACATAGCTATATCAGGCGAATACGGCTGTTCTATCAGTTTAATTTGTTTAGAAACTCAACTGTTAACCCCTTCCCTGTTTTGCCCGTAAGCCGTACAGCCGCAGCTTTTGGGCTTTTACTGATTTGCCCGTACGGCGCGAGGGCAATCTGATTTCTATTTTGCTTGCACTGTTTCGTAAATATTTTTTCCAATTTTAGTAACAAATTATTCGTGTAGATGTCCAGTAAATGATAGTTTGCAGTTTATTGTACTTTCTACTCTGATTGGTTCAAAAGTGCGGGTTTTTTCGCATGTTTTGTATCAGAAGACGAATTGTTATCTTTCAGTGTATAGCTTTCTGGTTATATTTCACTAACCGCCTGATAATTTTATTGATGTAAGAGTTGAATAATATATTTTTACTTTTAAATAATGGATAATTCAGAGCGTATGGAGCTAATTTCTTGCGATTCGAACTATGACTCGGAATCAGAAACTGAATTATCTGTAAATGATAGTAGCGAAAGTTTACTAGATGACCTGGATAGTAGTGACTCTGATAGTAGTACAGATGGAATCAGTCAAGCAAGACAATTTTTTAAAATTAATTGTGATAATCCTTCGGATCCGCCTCCTAGATTTGCTTTCACCGGAATTCCAAAAATTAACTTGGATATCGATGAGACTAAAGGTGAACTTCAGTTCTATGATGCTTTCATAGAAAGAAAAAAGTTGTAATAAATGCTTAAAAATATTAGAAATGTTAATTTTAATAACACATCTTTACTTAAAAATGTAAAATGAACAAAATAATGCAATAAAAAATATGACATTTTTTGACCGAATTCTGGAAAAAAAAAATGAAATTGTCAAAGGGTTAATCCTGCTGTATTTGAAGATGCATTGTCATGGTGAAGCATGAGTCCCCTAACATTCATTTCTTTTAGAATTTGTGGAAGACATTTAGTGGTATACCAGTTTGCTGTTATTGTCTTCTGTCCTACCAACTTGATGGCTTTGAACAATCTCTCTTGATAAACTCCATTTTCTCTCCTGTTTAAAATTTATTCTACGTTAAACAAGTTGAAGTCAGTCATTAAAAAATTGTCTGCTGTTTTAAAATACTTTGTATTTTAAAATTAAACCGTTATTTTTATTTTGTAAATTCTCGTCTGCGCATATCTAAAAAATTTCAGAGTAACCCTCGTATATTTATGTATAGCAAAGTAATAAGTTAACTTTTTATTTATTCGATTCAAAGTTTTACCCTGTACATTACAGAAAATACGTATACATAATGTAACGCTTGGATGTTCAATACAATGTAAGAACAAGTTTGTAATGCATAGAATTTGAAGGAAAACAAAACATAGCAAGACATTTAGTTTTCATTTGCTAAGAAACGTTATAAATTATATGCATGTTATCTGCCAAAATAGAATTTTTCAAATCCATGACTTTAAGACTTTCCCTGATTTAGCAAATCATTTTCCATGACTTTAAGAAGCTTTCGTTAAAGTATATATAAATAAAACTTTTGATGTACATACAAATGAAATATATGCTTTTAGAGATATTACAGGAATTTTATCATAAAAAAAGCTATAAACTTACTTTATAAGTGTTAATAAACTCACATACATAAAAATAAATTGTATCTACATACCTAAGTTTAATCATATAGCAATTTTTCAATCACAATGTTTCCAATTTGAATTCAGGGTACTTTGGTATTATCCGGGTGACCATGAATAATAGACAAATATAACCCTATAACATTTATATACAATATCCCTAGAGATACTTATATTTTGTGCAAAAATCTCAACTAATTTTTATTAAAAAATAATGAATATTAAATTAATAAAATTTTAATCTACAATTTAAGAAAAAAAACCAGAATAATATACATTTACCCACCCATTAAGCTTTCTTGCTTTGAGTTTCCTTGGCGAACAAATTTTACTTGGTCAATAGGATAGTACATAAATACCAAACTCGGTAACTTCAGCCAAATGACAAGTAAAAACAGAATTAAACAATTCAATGCATTTTTTTAATCGGTAGTTTAGCGGATCCATGACTTTCCATGACTTTAACTCATTTTACTTGAAAAATCAAGCCTTTTCATGACAAAATTAATCCATTATCTAAATCCATGATTTTCCATGACTTTCCAGGTGCGCGGAAACCATGTATATGCACGAATAACTTTCAAAACAGTGAAAATACAGGAATAAATCTTTTCAAACATGTTAGTAAATGAGAATGCTATAACCCCATTGAAACAATTCGGTATTCTTAATGTTAAAGATACCCTTTAATTGACTTATGTCGTAGTTAAATTTTAAAACAGTATAAGAATTCAGGAACTTTATAAAAAAGAAATATTTACCTTAAGTTTACGCCTGATAGTCGACCATTAAAAAACGTCGTGTTTGGAAGTAGAGAGGACCCCGTAGCTATCACTGTAAACAGCTGTCAACGATTGAGAGCCGATCTCACTAAAGCTGTTTAACGGTTAACCGCAATTAAACCCATGGAAGTCAACCAATGGAGGGACGCAATCCTCCGTTTAAACAGAGATTAATCGTGGTTAGTGTTAAACGAGTTTAATGAGACTGGCACCTAGTAAGTGATTGAGGCAGAAAATTCAATGACGCCATAGACTATTAAGAATTAAAAGTCAAATTTAAATTTGAGGACATTTTTTGACGTCACAACGTAGGTTCGAACCGATCAACGTCCTGAGTAAGCCCCTTAATCTTTTTTCAATCGTTGATACCACTAAATTTCTATTTTCTGTACCATTTTCAATTCACTGCTGACTCAAGAACAAGTTGAGAGGTATGGTAATAAATGAGTTGTTTAAAACTTGCACAGAAGTATATTCTCCTTTTCAACAAATTTTTACTGATAACTAATATCAACAAAAGTGCAAAGTACTTTATAAAAACCATTTTCATCTTATAAAAAAATAGAACTAATTCCTGATCTTACCGAGATTTACTACTCATTTAATTATTGTGAATTAGAACTAATCGTAAAATCAATGTTAAAGCCTCACGGAGTTCAATTGCATAGCGTTTAATCGATAGTTATTTCTAATCAACTATTATGCAATGTAGACTTCATTTGATACACGTACTTTTTTGTTTTAAAAAGAGATGGCATCATTCTTATAAAATAAAAATTGAAATGTTTTTCATCTAATTATTGCGAATTAGAGGTAATCGTAAAATCAATGTTAAAGACCCACGGAGTTCAATTGCATAGTGTTTAATCGACGGTTATTTCTAATCAACTATTATGCAATGTATCCTTGATATGATACAAGCACTTTTTTATTTTAAAAAGAGATGGCATCATTAGAATAAAATAAAAATTGAATTTTTGTCATTTAATTATTGGGAATTAGAGACATTCTTAAAATCAATATTATAGCCTCACGGAGTTCAATTGCATAGAGTTTAATCAACAGTCATTTCTAATCAACTATTATGAAATGTATCCATAATTCGACACATGCGCTTTTTTATTTTAAAAACTGATGACATCATTAGGATAAAATAAAAGTTGAATTTTTTTTAATTATTGCGAATTAGAGTTAATCGTAAAATTAGTGTTAAAGCGTCACGGAGTTCAATTGCATAGCGTTTAATCGACGGTTATTTCTAATCAACTATTATGCAATGTATCCACTATTTGACACACGCACTTTTTTTAAAAAAAGAGATGGCATCATTAGAATAACATAAAAATTGATTATTTTCATTTAATTATTGCGAATTAGGTTGCGGTAATCATATAATCAGTGTTAAAGCCTCACGGAGTTCAATTGCATAGCGTTTAATCAACGATTTTTTCTAATCAACTATTATGCAATGTATCCATGGTTCGACACATGCACTTTTTTATTTTAAAAAGAGATGGCATCATTAGGATAAAAAATAAATTTTTTTTTCATTTAATAAAGCAATTTGTCGCAACGTCACGAACTACTATAATGCCCTTCTCATTCATTTTCATTTTTGCTACCAATAGACAAACAATAAACTTCCCTTCCGTTTGAAATTAAAGCAAGAATTGTCATAAGTTGAGATGTGCCCTCCTGCGTGAAATCGCTTTATTATTGCGAATATTTGGTCAATTTTACGTGGAACCCCCTCAGTTTAGTTCCCAAACATGTTTGGTCCTCAGTTTGTCTACCCACTGTAGGGATGAAAGACTGAGTCAGCCTTGCTCAATCCGAGGATCGAATCTCAGACATGTGTCTTGGGAACGCAAAGCACTATCCCAACGCCACTGGTAAAATATATGTAACATATAGTAAAATGTGGACTAATTAAGAATTGGGTTTCCCTTGGCAAATTTGGCGAAAATATTGGCGATATTTACTAAAACAAAAAGATAATCCATCCAACATTGTATTTCTTGCTTTTTCTGGCGACTTTAAATAATGCACAGTGAGCCATCGGAATAGAATTATATACTCTTACTTAATTAAAGAAAACGACTTGAAAACCAGACATTTATATTTATGGGCAATTAATCCATTAACACTTTACAAACGCAACAGCTCCAAATTATTAAAAATCAGCTACAGTGAACCATTAATGTTTTGTTATATCTAATTTTTTTAAGCATTGCGCTATTTTAATTCCTTATATAATAATAGCCTAAGTTATCTGTCCGTCTGTCCTCCAATTTATGAAGCGGTTGGACCTGGAATGGATAAAGACATCCATTGGATTCTTGACGAGTTAGTTTTAGCAAAATTCAAAGCGAGTAAAGTTTATCTTCTCTCAAACTATCGATCCGATTCTAAAATAAATTGGTATAAATAGGCTTCATATCACAGCAAACAATACTGTCGTCTTCTAAATGTCGCTATGTCCCCGTGCATCACATCTTAGTTGAGTGTCAAAATTTTAAAGTTTACAGACGTCGTCATTTTAATACTCATATTCATTTAAAATATATCCTTGGCATTATTCCTCATCCTAATGTTTTCTTCTTTTTGAGAGACACCGGGTTTTATCATCATGTCTGATTTTTAATTCTTCCCTCTGTGTTTTTGTCGTTTTACTGATTTTACCTCTTGCTCACCTGATGCTTTTTTGACAGTTTTATAGTGTTCCAATTTTACCATTTTATTCCTGTATATTTTTACTTTTCTACAATCTATGGTTTTTACATTTTTTATGGCACTCTTCGTTTTGGCACAATATATTGCATTTGGGATTCAGTGTCAATAAATCCAATTCATCCATCCATCCATCTAAACGTTCGAATTCCACCCCTTCCCTCCTTTTCGAGCGTTTAATATCATTATTTCAACTCCTATTTTCCCCGGTTAAGAATAGGCGATTAAATTTACCAATTTATCCCATTATAAGTAGATGAAAATAACTTTTTTTTCTACCATTATGACGTCATTCCTTTAACCATCTCATTGAATCATTTCTTATTTTAAATTATTTAAACATCGTCCGCATTATTTTCATACGTTTTATACCTGAACTTAGATATGACGTAAAAAAATTTCTTTTATATTTGGCTTAAATAATAGAGTAGGTACATAGGTGATAAATTTAATTTTGATCATCGATTACGTTTTGTTGTAATGAAAATTTTATAACCGGTATTAACAACAAATTCTTTTCATAACAGTCTAGGAATCTATTTCACGGACTCATAAATATCTAGCTTTTAATTTATATATCTCTAAAAATTAAGAAGTTTGTTCGTTTGTGTGTTTGTTTTTATACATAACCACACAGTCTGCAACCGGTTCTCTAAATTTTGAACATCTCTCATATATATCGCGAAATAATCACTGTTAATGTTAAAACCTGTGCAGCCTATAATATGACAAGATAAATTAAAGTTGGCAACTAACATGCGGTCAGTAAAGATAATCAAATTATTGAGCATGTACCAAATAAATCTCAGCCAAAATCAAACCATTTTATTACTTGCCTCATAGGGTACTTTACAATTCTGGAAAATTAAAAATTTCACTGATTCCGTCATATGACGGGCTATAATGCTAGTATATAAGAAAAGAGTTACACAAGGAGAGTTGGTTGCAAATATCATATGAATTATAATATAAATACAGATTGTTTGGACACAGTGAGATCAGGGGAAAATGTTAGGCAACCATACTTAGACCATTATCGCCAAGTTGGCGGGGGAACCTAGTTCTTTAGTCAAGCCTTAAAATATATCTAATATATTATATATATAACATAAAACGATATCTAGTACCAAATATTTTGCCACGACCACTTCTAAAGAACTTGGATTACAGCAAGAATCATTTTATTTTAAATTCAATTTTTCAAATCCAAAAAAGAGTTTATAAAAAAATAGAATGTTTGAAAGTTGTCTTTATTTTTCTGGATGACATTTGTAGTGTTGAGGTTTGAGATATCACAGCAGAATACATGTAGATGGATAAAAAAGAAATTGAGAAAAAATTAGTTTATATTCAGTTTTCGGCAACTGATTTCTCAGTAGTAATATTATTCTTTGTGAATATTTTTCTGTTTGTTAATACAAAATAGGTTTCGGGAAAATCGGTTTCTCCCAAAGTTTTGATGGTCTCTTAATCTTTTCAGGTTTTGGTTTGGTTTGGAGTGCTACGGTCTACTTTTTTTTTCCGAACGGCTACGAACATTCATGCCATAGTGGGATTCGAACCCACGAATTCCGGTTCCGAAGGCCAGCACCCTAACCATTCGGCCATCGTCCGGCCAGTTTGACAGATAGCTTAGGCTATTATTATGTAGGGGATTTCATTTTCCTCGTTAATTAACCTCATTTCACGAACAACATACGCTCCAATTAATGTACAGAAAAACATCACATATTATCAATGGAGAAATCTTTCAATATATGAGTCGGAGATAAACTAAATTTACCAAAAGTAAGAACTGTAAGACAAAAAGCTAGCGTGAACCGTTTTAGAGGACTTTGAATGCGAGAATCAAAAGAGAAAATTTATGGCTCGACTTATTAAAAAATTCTAAATTGATTCCTATGTTATGTTTAAGGGGCTTACTCTTTACGCTGCGAGTCAGTTCGAACGTTCGTTGTGACGTCACTTTGACGTCAGCTTGATCATCTGCTCATATAATGTCCGCAAGCGGACGTCAAAGTGACGTCACAACGAACGTTCGAACTGAGCTGCAACTTCCAGAGTAAAGGCCTAAGGCTAATGATTCAGCCTCAAAGTGCGTGAGGCAAATTAAGGTTGCACTGCTTAATTAGCGATTAGAGCCAATCAAAGATTAAACACTTTGCAATTGAACTAGAAAGTTAGAACCGGTCTCACCAAAGTCATTTACGGGCTAACCGAGATTAATCTCTGTTTAACCGGAGAATTGTGTCTCCCCCCTATTAGTTAGCGCCATGGGTTAATCGCGATTAGCCGCTAAACGACTTTAGTAAAACCGTCCTTTAATCTCCGTAAGAAAACATTGACTTTACGATCCCATCTATGGGCTGATATAACCATAGTCGTCTAATGACTAACCGCGATTAAGTCATGGGGCCAATTAGGGTCAGTATCACCAAAATCGATCAAAGGCTAACCGTGATTAACCCATGGCGCCAGCCATTGGTGGGACGCAATTCTCCGTTTAAACATATATTAATCGCGGTTAGCCGTCAAACGACTGGTGAAACCGGCTCTAATGGTGGAACACAATTCTCCGTTCAATCAGATTTTAATCGAGGTTAGCCGTCAAACTACTTTGGTGAGACCGGTTCTAATGGTGGAACGCAATTCTCCGTTTAAACAGAGATTAATGGCTGTTAGCCGTCAAATGGCTTTGGTGAGACCGGCTCGAATGGTCGGAAGCAATTTTCCGTTTAAACAGATATTAATCGCGATTAGCCGTCAAACCATTTCGGTGAGACCGGCTCTAACGTTGGGACGCAACTAATTCTCCGTTTAAACAGAGATTAATCACGGTTAGCCGTTAAACGACTTTGGTGAGACCGGCCCCTAATGGTTCGATGCTATTATCCGTTTAAACAGAGATTAATCGGGGTTAGTTGTTAAACAAATTTGATGCGACCGGCCTTAATTCGCTAAAATTAAATGCGTAGTTAATCTATGATTAATTGTAACGGTAAGACCAGGCCTTTCTTCTGTTATTTTTATTACTTGAAAATGATTTCATAAAGTGCTTTGCACTTTTGTTAGTTTTAATTATCGCTAAATTTTTTTGAAAAGGAGAATATACTTGTTTACAAGTTTCCAACAACGAATTTGTTACCACACCTTTTGACTTTTGATATCTGTTCTTCAAACTTGCAGCAATGAACTAAAAATGATACTGAAAAGTCTGGCATTACCAGTTTTAAATATATTTCAACAGTTGTAAGAAAATTTAATTTGACGTTTTATTTCATGGTAATGCGATTTGTCGAAAGTTTTTGGCAATATATTTTTTTTCTGCACGCATCATTTCGTCGAGAGCTATCAATGCTACGGGGTCTCAAACTTGAAAACACGAGGTATTCTTTATGGCCATCTATCAAACGGACATCTAAGGTAAATATACACCAATTCTTTTTAAATAGTTGGTAAATTCTTGGCCTGTTTCTTCCGACTAAGTCAATTTAAGAGGATCTTAACTATTTAAATACCGAATAGTTTAAACTGGCTGATATTATAAACATGGATGAAAAATTTTAAATCTGCATCTTCAATGTTTTTTAATTCATGCGTATAATTTCATATGTACGAACCTTTTTTTAAATAATGAGCACTATAAATGGTATTTTTTTTCATGTTTGTCTTCCACTTTAATCCCCTGCATTCATAATTCTTTTCTTCGTGTTGAAGATACAAGTGTTAATTTTATATGGCGCTTTATTATAACATAACACTATAAATAAGCAAAAAATTTGCTTTTTTATATTATATCCTGATATAAAGTAAAAAAACTTTTAATGTTTGGCTTCACTGTATCAGCAATGTTTTTATAAAATATTAATCTATAAGTATCTAAAAATTCATTTACCCTCGTTTTTTTTTTTGGGTGGGGGAGCTTTAATAGAATATGATTTTGGTGCAAAAAGATTAATACTTGCAATTTTTAAACTTTTTTTTTTCATGTTTGTCTTCCACTTTAATCCCATGGAATCATAATTCTAAAGTTATTCTATTTAGTTTGTTTTGAAGATACAAGTGTTAAGTTTTTTACAGCGCTTTATTTTAACATAACACAGTAAATAAGCAAAAAGTTGCTTTTTTGTTATACACTGATATAAAGTAAAAAAAAACTTTTAATGTTTGGTTTCACTATCTGTAAAATATAAATCTAGAGGTGTCTAAAAATTCATTTACAATAGTTTGTATTTAGCTTTAATAGATCTCAAAGATGATTTTGGTTCAAAGATTAATACTTGAGATTTTAAAAACGTTTTTTTTTCATGTTTGTCTTCCACTTTAATCCCATGCAGCCATAATTTAAAGTTATTCTATTTAGTTTGTTTTGAAGATACAAGTGTTAAGTTTTTTACAGCGCTTTATTTTAACATAACACAGTAAATAAGCAAAAAGTTGCTTTTTTGTTATACACTGATATAAAGTAAAAAAAAACTTTTAATGTTTGGTTTCACTGTATCAGTAATGTTTTTATAAAATATTAATCTATAAGTATCTAAAAATTCATTTATACTCTTTTTTTGGGGGGATGAGCTTTAATAGATCTCAAAGATGATTTTGGTGCAAAATGATTAATACTTCAGATTTTAAAAACGTTTTTCTTTTCATGTTTGTCTTCCACTTTAATCCCATGCATTCATAATTCCAAAGTTATTCTCTTCGTGTTGAAGATACAAGTGTTAAGTTTTGTCTAGCGCTTTAATGTAACATAACACTGTAAATAAGCAAAAAGTTGCTTTTTTATGTTATACACTGATATAAAGTAAAAAAAAAACTTTTAATGTTTGGTTTCACTGTATCAGTAATGTTTTTATAAAATACACATCTAAAGGTGTCATAAAAATTCATTTACACACTTTTGTAGGTAACTTTAATAGATCTCAAAGATGATTTTGGTGCAAAAAGATTAATACTTAAGATTATAAAAACTTTTTCATGTTTGTCTTCCACTTTAATCCCCTGCATTCATAATTCTAAAATTCTTTTCTTCGTGTTGAAGATACAAGTATTTAATTTTGTATAGGGCTTTATTGTAATATAACACTGTAATTAAGCAATAAGTGACTTCTTTGTTATACACTGATAAAAAGTTAAAAAAAACATTCAATGCATAGTTTTACTGTATCAGTAATGTTTTTATAAAGTATTAATCTATAGGTATCTAAAGTCATTTACACACTTTAGTAGGGAGTGTAAATAGATCTCAAAGATGAATTTGGTGCAAAAAGATTAATACCTGAGATTATAAAATAAATTTTCAACATTTTATTTTCTTGAACTGCTTTAAATGGAATTCTAAACTGCAAATCTACTTCAATATTTACTAATACTTCGAATAAACTTGTTTTCTTTTAAAAGAGTATCACGTCCATTTAAAATTGAACAAATGTTGAGTGTATGAAATTTTTGTGGGAAAGCATTTTAATTATGTTTTTTACAAACTAGTTTAACTAAACAATAAGTACACTAGTGTCTATAAATGAAATATTTGTACCGTAATTTCGCACGTAAGGTTGACTAAAGAATTGGGTTCCCCCGCCAACTTGGCTATAAGGGTTTAAGTATGGTCGCCTAACATTTTCTCCTGATCTCACCGTGTCCAAACAATCTGTATCTATATTATAATTTATATGATATTTGCATCCAACTCTTCTTGTGTAACTCTTTTCTTATATATTAAAAGTGCGCAATGCTTAAAAAATTAGATATAACAAAGCATTAATGGTTCACTATGGCTGATTTTTAATAATTTGGAGCTGTTGCGTTTGTAAACTGTTAAGGGATTAATTGTCCATAAATATAAATGGCTAGTTTTCAAGTCATTTTCTTTAAGTAAGAGCATATAATTCTATTACGATGGCGCACTGTGAATTCATTAAAGGCCCACGAAAAGCAAGAAATACAAAGTTTGGATGGATTAACTTTGTGTTTTAGTAAATATCGCCAATATTTTCACCAAATTTGCCAAGGGGAACCCAATTCTTAAGTAGACCCGATAATCCGTGGACTATACTTGCAAACATATATATTTTAGCATGACAATATTACATCATTTTAAGAATAAAAACCTAAATACAGTAGAGTGCTGAAAAGTCTGGATGAGGCTCAATTCCACCTTTAAAATCTGAAATCATTTCTTTTGCCATAGTCTGGTAACGAATTTTAACGGAAAAAACAGAGTGGCCTACACTTGGCTGTTAGAGAACCCAGCTATGTTAATCGCCTTCTAATGCAGGCCATTGTATTTTTTCCATGACCATTGGATCGTCATTGAAATGGAAGGATCTTCTCATATTTTTTGTTTTCTTTTACTTTCGACAATTTCTTACTGCTTTCTTGTTTACCTTCTGAATTACTTGAAATCAGCATTAAAACTGCGAAGATGTTTTAATGATATAATGAATGACCATATTACGGCAGATAAAAATTTTGTAAACAAAACACTCTGTTACGAGTGATCCTCGTGGTGAAATAACCTTCGACCCTCAACCTTCGATCTTGAAATCGTCCACTCGGTGTTGTTAATCGAAACTGTAAATCGATAGTGAATATCGATATTTTCCCATACTCCAGGACACAATTTAAGATTTCGCTACTTTCTGATTCGTTCTGCTTCATGGGTTGTATTTTTTCCATGGTTTATTACCGATACGATATGATGTTTTCTTGACTTCTCGCGAGTCGTACTTTTGTTTACATTTCAATATCGGCGTTTGCACGGATTTATCGGCGCTTGAAAGGCTTTTTTTCGACTTTCTTCCGATTTTGATGATTTGAGCAATGAACAACCATCAAATAATCTGCACCGGCAGATAGTCCGCGGCTGAAGAAATTTTCTTTTTAAACACTGATAATCAGCGGACTATACGAGCGAATCTCCATTATTTAATATATGAAGTATTAAAACTAACAATTAGAGATTGTACATGATACAGAGTACAGCTCAAGCTCATACACAATTCACGATTACTTGAATAGATTTCGTTTATATTTTAGTCAATAGATGGCGCCAGTGAAAAAAGTTATTTCCCCATGAAATCTTAACAGCTCAGTCTTAATCCCAACCCGATCAAGGAAAAGTTGAGCCTGGTATTCTTTCGCCCTCCCCCTCTATCCTCCTTTCACAGAAAAAGTTATAGAATAGTTAATTAAAGAGGATACAAGGGAATATTTTTGGAGGAATGTTTATAATTTTTTTGTTTACATACCTTTGTAATATAGACGAATGCCAAAAATCTGTATATCCTCAAGTATATACACTGTAACACTTGCATTTAAGATTTCATATTAAAAATAAAATAAAATAGCTTAGGTAAGATTAACAAATAGCTATTCGTAGATTTTAAGACAAAATTAAAAAAAAATAACATTATAAAATTCTTAAGCAAATAACAATTGTATCTAAGTTTTAAAAATATAATAAAAAGTGCTAATTCTTTTTTTATATGGCTGAAATTTTTAATTTATTGCTAATTTATATTAAATAATATATAAAAGTGACTTGAGTGATGTAAATAAGTTAAACTGGAATGTTTTGCATAAAATTTGTCAACATTTTAACTGTTTTTTACTTAATTTCTGAATAAGGTTTGATGAAATATTACTTGAATTAACAAAAAACATTTTTAAACATTGTTAAATTATTTCAAATTTAATAATTAAGCACCCAAATTTTAAGGGGCCTAAGCACAGTCAGCCCGTGTTTAGCAAGGCCTGCTTACAAGTAAAAACATATAAATCTTATCTCTTTTCTTTTAAGTGTTGATGATTTTGATAATTATTTTTTAAAGGTACTTTCAAACTGAAGGGACGAGTAAAGATTTTGTCACAAAATGTACAGCTTAAATATCTGCTACCTTTCATTATTTAATATATGAAGTATTAAAAATAACTAACAGATTATAACACGATACAGAGTACATCATAATTCACGATTACTTGAATAGTTTTCGTTTATATTTTAATCAATAGATGGCGCCAGTGAACAAAGTAATTTTACCATGAAACATTAACAGCTATTGGGCTGTCCTGATCCACTCGTATTTTTGTCAATGATCATTAATTTATAAAACTGTAGCCATTAAAACTTTAACTCCTTGCCTGTGACGACGCCCGAATTTCAGCTGGGGTACCGTAAATGCGCCCGTTTTGGAATGCCCGGCCCGAGTTTCGTTCAAGAGAAAAACGGTATTTCAATTCCTGTAAAGCAGGAAATCGGTTCGTCAGGAATCGGTTCAATGCATAATATTTAATTTGCCATTTTCCCAATAGATACTTTCCATTGAAAAGTTCGGTAGTTCCGCGATATTTGTCACCATTTTTCTGATACTGTAAAAGCATTTGTGAAATTCAAACGAGGGAATTCATCACAGTTTATAGAGATAATGTTATATTACTTTATATTTATTCGGAAAATTATACCATTTAGTGTATTTTGCTGTCATATGAGCAAAAATTTCTATAATCTATTAATATTTCTCGTATATGTAAAAATATTGAACATAATAGTTATTTTGTTTAAAATTTCGTTTTTTCAAAAATAATTTATTTCTAACAATTTGATGACTAACAAAAAAAAAAATTTTTTTTTCAATTTTTTGTACTTTTTTTCTCGAATATATTCCCTAGACAAGGGGTTGAACAGAGCTCCAGATTTTACTTTCTGCGGGGAACCAAAAATGAATATTTCAAAATTTTTAAGGTTAGAGAACATGTTAAAACTACAATCTAACAAACGCTTTAATCAATTTTAACTAAACAAATCAACACCTACTGTTAAGAATAGAGATGACAAAATCTTCACGGTGTTCAGCCTTATATTTATCCTCATCCCCTATATAATAATGCCGAAGGGTTAGGGTGCTGGCCTTCGGAACCGGAGTTCGTGGGCTCGAATCCCACTGCGGGCATGGATGGTCGTAACCGTTCAGAGTTGGCTTTAAGCAGTAGGTCCCGGTCTCATTAGCACTCGTGTTGCAAAAAGTTCGTGTTGCACTTAATGGAGGGAAGAGTGAGTGAGTGAGTGAGTGAGAGCCAGTCAGCACCTGATGCATGATTGGTAGATGTCTAGTTATTTCTTTGCTTGGCCTGCCTTAAACAAAGAACTAAAATAACAAAATGCTGTAGATTTCGGCGTAATATTTACCGTTTTGTATGTTATTTTACCTTTTATCACTTTTTATCAACTGGTTACCTCCCACCGCCTGCAATTTCTGGGATTGTTTTCACTGCATACAGGTTTTTTTCTTAACCTCGAAAAATGAGGGATCGCTGTATTTGTCTGTCAATTTCATGCTTAGAACTAATACTAAAAAGATAATTCGTTTATAATTGTGCTATTATATGATTTATCTCGATGATTTTGAAAACGTATCGCATCCAATTGTACCCAATGGAGATTTATTAGTGTATGTGTCTGTTCCAAATGCACATATCTAAAAAATCTCTTTTCGGTTGGATCACTTTCAGAACTGTTCTATATTTCGAAAAGTAAGTATTAGATATTTAATATTGATTTCTTAACTAACATTTGATTGTTTTTTTAAATACACCTCATTACAAATAATATCTAATAATACCGATATAGTAAGGGTCAAACGCTTTTGGAACAGATTACGTAACTCCCCTGTTTATGCACTTCATCACTAACAAAGTCGACGGAACCGTCCTGTCGACTGCAATTAAGTACCACCCTTGAACTAATATTTATCTGACATCGATGTCGTTTGAGAATTCCCACAGTTGTCCCAATATAGAAGAGTATGATTCAAATCTTCTGTAAAATCCAGAGAAATGAGTGTAAGAATGTTCCCCTTGCTAGGATCAGGGCCTGGTAGTCTTTCGGTCTCCCCCCCCCCTAAAATTATGAATACAGTTACTCGATTTAGTATAACCTGAAAAGCAAAGGATTTTTTCTACTCAGAACCATGGAGTAAGTAATGAGTAAAAAAAGTGACTGGATTGAAGTAAATAAGTAAACTGGAATGTGTTTTAGATAAAATTATCAATTTTTTATTTTTATTTAATTTCTGAATAAGATTTCATGAAATTTTACTTGAAGAATTAACAAAAAGCATTTTCAAGTTTTGTTAAATTATTTAAAATATAATAAGTACCAAATTTTATGGAACCCCTAAAATTACGGGGTCCAGGGCCTAGACCTAGTCGGCTCGTGCTTTCAGGCCCTGGCTAGGATACCTATTTTATACTTTTAACCGCCCAGATCGTGTAGTGGTTTCATATCGTGCTCGGGTTCGATTCCCGGATGAAGTTTGGATGTATTTTTGCTGTTCTCTCAAAGGGAATATTGTTAGCTACTCCCATAAAAAAAACACTCTACCAAATCTGCAGAGGAAAAAATGTTAAAAAAATGTTCTAAATAGCAAATGAAGTTTTATACTATTTTGGCTACCACTATTCAATTTATCATGCTTTTTTTCACTGCGGCTGACAATGCAGACCGATATATTAATGCCATACACGGCTGGAAAGCTGCTACTCATTTAGCACAACATGGCGAACACGTGTAGCTGAAAAAATAACCCCCAACTCCAGAGGACATGGGGACCACGAACCTATTTTATGTACCATTAATGAACATGGCAGATCTTTGGCTTGAACTAGCAACCCTCTAGTTCTGAGATATAAGACTGAGCTCCGGCGTCAATTTAACTAATAGGAAAATTAACAATGAGCGCATTACTATAGTGAGTCTCAATGTCGACTGCTAGGGAAAAGAAACTATAAAACTTAACAGCGATGGACGGTTTGGAAGCTTTAACACGTTCTCTTTAGGATCTTTTTTGATGAAAAGTAAGTTTTGTTAAGGTGGGAATAAAACCGCGTAGTTACCCCACTCTCTAATTTTAATCCTTCCTACAAATTTTTTAATATGAAACCGATAGATGGCGTTGTTATCGAAATTTGTTTACGGTCGCTAGATGGCTTTTTCCCATCGAAACACCATAAAATACACTGCATCTAGAAGGGTAGTTTGGGAACTTTCCTTACCCCGTTATCGTTTCGAGATACTTCCCCAAATGGATTTCCTTATCACGTCTAGGTGGCGCTGCTTCGAGTTTTGTAAGTGGCCACTAGAGGGCCTTTGGCATTGAAAATCTCTAAAAGTAACTAGACCTAAAAGGACGTGTGGGTTGGAACACTTGTCATTGATGTGCTCTCTATACATAATCATTCCCAATGCTTGTAGTTTGCCATGCAACCGACAGGTGGCGCTGTTTCGGGTTTTTCTTGTTGGCCGATAGAGGGCTTGACATAAAAAATCTATAAAAGTAACTGTACCTGGGCGGGTTGGGAACTTTTTTTTTTATACTTACGTGCTATTACTGGTCCTATGATTGTGCTGTTTGCCATGCTACCGATAGGTGGCGTACTTTACAGATTTTTTTGTTGGCCGCTAGAGGGCTTGACATAAAAAAATCTATAAAAGGAACTACACCTCGTTTCTTATGTGGTCTTTCTATGGTTTTGTTGTTTGCCATTCTACCGATAGATGGCGCTGTTTCGGTTTTTTTTTAGTTTGCCGCTAGAGGGCTTGACATAAAAAATCTATAAAAGGAACTACACCTCGAAGGGAGGGTGGGGTGGGAAGTTTCTTATGTGGTCTTTTTATGGTTTTGTTGTTTGCCATTCTACCGATAGATGGCGCTGTTTCGGTTTTTTTGTTTGCCGCTAGAGGGCTTGACATAAAAAATCTATAAAAGGAACTACACCTCGAAGGGAGGGCGGGTTGGGAAGTTTCTTGGTACTTTTGTTATCGAGGTCTCTTCTATGATTTTGCTATTTTCCATGCTGCCGATAGGTGGCGCTGCTTCGGTGTTTTTTAGTTTGCCGCTAGAGGGCTTGACATAAAAAAATCTATAAAAGGAACTACACCTGCAAGGGAGGGCGGGTTGTGAAGTTTCTTATGTGGTCTTTCTATGGTTTTGTTGTTTGCCATTCTACCGATAGATGGCGCTGTTTCGGTTTTTTTTTAGTTTGCCGCTAGAGGGCTTGACATAAAAAATCTATAAAAGGAACTACACCTCGAAGGGAGGGCGGGTTGGGAAGTTTCTTGGTACTTTTGTTATCGAGGTCTCTTCTATGATTTTGCTATTTTCCATGCTGCCGATAGGTGGCGCTGCTTCGGTGTTTTTTAGTTTGCCGCTAGAGGGCTTGACATAAAAAAATCTATAAAAGGAACTACACCTGCAAGGGAGGGCGGGTTGTGAAGTTTCTTATGTGGTCTTTTTATGGTTTTGTTGTTTGCCATTCTACCGATAGATGGCGCTGTTTCGGTTTTTTTGTTTGCCGCTAGAGGGCTTGACATAAAAAATCTATAAAAGGAACTACACCTCGAAGGGAGGGCGGGTTGGGAAGTTTCTTGGTACTTTTCTTATTGTGGTCTTTCTATGATTTTGCTATTTGCCATTCTGCCGATAGGTGGCGCTGCTTCGGTTTTTTTTAGTTTGCCGCTAGAGGGCTTGACATAAAAAAATCTATAAAAGGAACTACACCTCGAAGGGAGGGTGGGTTGGGAAGTTTCTTATGTGGTCTTTCTATGGTTTTGTTGTTTGCCATAATAGCGATAGGTGGCGCTGTTTCGGGTTTTTTTTAGTTTGCCGCTAGAGGGCTTGACATAAAAAATCTATAAAAGTAACTACACCTGCAAGGGAGGGCGGGTTGGGAACTTTCTTCACTTTAGTGTCTTTACAAGTTACTTCACTCAAATCTATTTTTTATTAACATGCTACAGATAGGTGGCGCTGCTTTGCGGTTTTTTTTCACCGCTAGAGGGCTTGACAAAAAAATCTATAAAAGGAACTACACCTAGAAGGGAGGGCGGGTTGGGAACTCTCTTCGTACCTAGTTGCCTCGGCTTTTCTGGTTGTTTCATTCTAGCTTACACAATGTTGCACGGGCTTTTCTACAGGATTTATATCATCTTAAAGACAGCTTTTGTTGAGAGAGTTAACCTGTATTGGAACGATTTAACTGAAACTGTTTGTAATTCTTATTTTTACTTCGGCTGGCAATCTATGTAGACTATAAGAATGTTCGTCATATTTGCAAGAAAGAAATCCAATATGGCCGTCAATTCAGAAATCAGGAAAGAATACACGTGCAATGAAATATGTATTAAAATCTTAATGTTTCTTGAGAATTTATTCTAAAATACTACACATTTTCACAGTGTAATAGCTGTAGATTTACCACAGTTCCGGACATCGAACACTATTTTATAGGTTTTCAATTAAAATTCTAAGATTAAAAAAAACAAAGGTTAATGCTACACAACGTTCATTTTATACCCTACGATGGGCCTTCGGGTTCGAATCCCGTCTTTGGCGTGGAAATCTTTTAGAGACTTATAAGCACAAACGTAAAGCTCAAAACTAGCTCAATCATTCGATGCGCAGCTCTACTAATGGGAAAAACTTCCGATTAACATTAAGAAAAAATAAGAACTAAATTTCAAATAGCAATAAGCAATAGGAGAATTTGGAGAGTTACATTCTATAGTTTTGCTACACGAAACAACTCGCTTGGTAACAAGAAATGACATCACAATTTAAAAAATTCAATTTCAAACCTATTTTTAAATTACCAAAATTCAGAAGCAATTCTCATTTGGGGTGAATTTTTAAACGTAGACAGTTTTTGATTAGTTTTTAGAAAGTAAAAATGAAGAGCATTTTCTTTTGATATAGAAACTTTTCTACAAACTTAAACTGCTAAAATGTTTTCAAAGCATATTTTAAAATGTTTATAAAAGGACGTTTAATAAATAAGTAGGCGTAAAAAATGTACAACAATTTAGTGATGAAATCAAGCTTAAAATATTTCAAACTCACCTCACCTTTCGAAATATAGAAGAGGGATTCAACCGAAAAGAGATTTGCTAGACATGTGCATTTGGAGCAGACACATATACTAATAAATCCCCATTGGGTACAACTGGACGCTAAATAAATAAAACATTAACTGAATTATAAAAAATTCAATAACGGTTATGAGTAAAGGAAATGTCTAATGATTATTTCACCCATTAAAAATTCAGTCGATAGAAAAAGGTCAACACATTTTTTCAATGAATCAATAAATGGTTTCTAAAAAAACTATGCGGTAGTCTCGGTCGGGGTTCTGAACCCAGTCCCAGATTAGAATGACGTCTCCGCACATGACACTCAATAATAATGTACCTTTGTGGTGTTATTTATGAGTTCCTCAGGGACAGTGCCCAATTTGAAAGGATAAGGTTTTTACACGTTGGCGGTTTCAAAGCGGGGTTAAGGAGACCTGTTAGTTTTTTACAACTCTTCCCATTGGACGAAAAAAAAGTTTGAAGGGACGAAGATGAAATTAATATAAAATAAGAAAAGTCTAGAAAGAGAGGGTGTTCGAGAGTGGAGCCGATTCAAGGGAGAAAACTTACTTCGGTCGGTGTCTGTCTGTGAAACACACACACACACACACACACACACACACACACACACACACACACACACACACACACACACACACACACACACACACACACACACACACACACACACACACACACACACACACACACACACACACACACACACACACACACACACACACACACACACACACACACACACACACACACACACACCACACACACACACACACACACACACACAACACACACACACACACACACACACACACACACACACACCACAACACACACACACACACACACACACACACACACACTCACACACACACACACACACACAACACACACACACCACACACACCACACACACACACACACACCACACACACACACACACACACACACACACACACACACACACACACACACACACACACACACACACACACACACACACACACACACACACACACACACACACACACACACTTAACATTGTAATAAAGCTAAAATGCATCGTCGTATAAATACGAAATGCCTATTAACATGCAATTAGAATCATTTTTTAGGTTCCATGCTGAAAATGAAATTTGATGTTCTTTAATTTTTTGAATCGCTACTGTTTTATAGATTAATGATCATTGAAAAAAAATGGCTAAAATACATACCCAATGATTCATTTAGATTATGTTTGTTAACACAAGTATAACGATTGATACTTGAGCGCGGGTCACGTATTAGTACGGGTTAGTGTCACAACATGGTTTGTTTGTGGGTACAAAAATAATGGTATATACAGGAAAACGAAGCCGAATGTTCTTGTCTACTACATAGATTTTGAAAAAATTGAGACAAATAAAAACTAGTTTTTACATTATTAGTTTTATGATTGCTCTTTTCATTTTTTTATAATGTAAAAATATTTATATATAACATAATTCGAAAAAATTAAAACTATATACTACTACTTCTATTTGATTTTTCATATTTACGATACTATTATAAATCTATCGACTAAAAAATATTTTTGTTTACAAAAATCTTATGGTTGTTATTTATATATTTGTTTATATATTCCAATATAAAATACGAAAAGTTGGTTAAAAAATTAAATTTTCGATCTATTGAGATTTAACTGAGTAACTAAATTTATGCGCAAAACGTCCGATAAAATTCCGCTGCGAAATGTACCAGCACGCAATGTGTTAAAGAAAAGTGAATTGCATGAAGAATATACAGTGTTTCAAATCTCTGGATAGGATTTAAGAAAATCACTTTCAAATAAAATATAAATGTTAAAAAATCCACACTTCAATTTTTTTAAGAAAAGAAATTATTACTTGCACCAAAAAGAAAGACAAAATGTAATAAATGACTGTTTCCGATGCAACATTGCATATTTACATAACGACTTTTGTGTTTTCTGTAAATTAACCGTTAAAATAAACAATTTTCAATTTTGACAACAGACGGTAAAGCAAGAAAAAAAACCATTACAAATATTTCATTTGTAGACACTAGTGTACTTATTGTTTACTTAAACTAGTTCGACAACACATAATGGACATGTTGTAGCTCAAAAAATTTCATGTATCCAACACCAGTTCAATTTTAAGGGGGAGTGATTTTCTTTTAAAATAAAAACAAGTTTATTCGAAGTATTAGTAAATATTGAAATAGTTTTGCAGTATATGATTCAATTTAAACAGTTCAAGAAAAAATATTGAACTGTTTTTTTTATTAAACTGTTTATTTTATTAAGCTGTTTATTTTATTAAGCTGTTTATTTTATTAAGCTGTTTACTTTATTAAGCTGTTTACTTTATTAAGCTGTTTACTTTATTAAGCTGTTTACTTTATTAAGCTGTTTACTTTATTAAGCTGTTTACTTTATTAAGCTGTTTACTTTATTAAGCTGTTTACTTTATTAAGCTGTTTACTTTATTAAAACTGTTTACTTTATTAAACTGTTTACTTTATTAAACTGTTTACTTTATTAAACTGTTTACTTTATTAAACTGTTTACTTTATTAAACTGTTTACTTTAAAAAAAAGTGAATTACGTGAAGAATATATAGTGTTTTCAATCTCTTGATAGGATTTAAGGAAAGCACTTTCGAATGAAATAAAAACGTTAATAAATCCGAACTGTAATTGTTATTTATATATTTCTTTTTGTATATTTGTTTATAGATTTCAATATAAAATACGAAAAATAACGGTACATACAGGAAAACGAAGCAGAAGCCGCATGTCTACTACATAGATTCTGAAAACATTTAGACAAATAACAACTAGTTTTTACATCAGTCGATGTGGAACCACAGAACGGGAAGCTGGATTAAAAAAAAAATCCATTTAGGTCTAAAATTAACTTTTTATTTATCCTTGCGAAAATATATATATATATATAATATATATATATATATATATATATATATTAGTCATATTTGTTTATATATTTCAATATAAAATACGAAAAGTTGGTTAAAAAATTAAATAATTTTCTATCTATTGAGATTAAATTGAATAACTAAATTGACGCGCAAAACGCCCGCTCCCGGTACAATTCCGGTGCGAAATGTACTCGCACACAATGTGTTAAATCTGTTAATAGACACAATATAAAAAAAACAAGTATTTTTACGAATATAAATGCTTTAAAAAATTAGACAGTAAACGTATTAATATAATCTATAGAATAAATAAATTTATCCTTGTAATCAAATTCGATTGCTTACGTAAAGTAATATATACTTGTTCAAGTAAACTCGTTTGAAAAAAAAAATCAAAATAGTCCTAAACACCATTCAATCTTGCATGAAACTAACACTCGTTTAAGGTCTACGTTGAGTTGAAAAAGTCATTTTTCTCCAAAAATCATAGTTTTCAAAATAAAATTTCAACTTTTAGGCTTCTAAATCTGTTTTTGTTTTGTCTCTACGGCATTTTAAAGAAAACTTACAGCTGTTTAAACATCAGTGACAGCTGTCAAAACAAAACGTAAGTAGCTACTTCGGAACCGGAAGTTGTGAATTTAAAGACTTTAAAAGAGCATTTTTTGGACAAAACTTTTTAAATTTTCATGAAGATTAGTTTAAACATTTTTCTAGTATTTTTAATAATTAGCAAACTTGGCAATTAGAAAGCTTTGAATCAAGAAAGTGAGAGAAATTTTAAACATGTATTTTAAATTTTTTAATAGTTAAAGTTGCTTTCATAAACTTTTAAGCGTTTTTTCTCGGAACGTTATTTTTAATAAAATGTTAACTTGAAATGTGATTTCCCGAAAAGTTCTTAAAATATTTTGTTGAAAATTATTATGAATACTTTTGATAGTAGTTACTAGTGAAGGGCCTGAAAGCTTTAAATTTGGATAATTTTTAATATTACACTCATGGTTAGATATAAAAGTAATGAAAATTCGTTAAAAATTCAACGTGTATGATTTTGAAGGACCAAAGTTTTATTACCAAATGTAAATTAAGCAAAGATTTTAGGTGATTCACTAGTCCAGTATATAAGAAATGTGTTGCATCAAAAAATATTGAAATAATTTAATTTTTTAAAAAATTAGACCTTTTGAAAAAACCAGATATTTTAATAAATTTTCTTCATTTATTAGAAATTTTATAAGAACTTCTCCGGGAATAAATTTGTTAAGTGCAATTCACTATGATAATATAAAAAATAAATCTAAAAATGTAAAAACATGAACTAATTCTACGTTTAAAGAAAAAAGTTCTCCGAATGTAGACGGATACCTTAAAAGAAAATTCCCATAGTAAATGTTGGAGTTTTATAATTTAGAACCGAATTTAAAGCAGTTTAAGAGAATTAAGTATAATCAAGTATTAAAATGCTTTTATAATCTTCGCATCTCAATTATACTCCAAATGAGTGTACCTCAAGCGTACCTCTAAAAACTTATATAAAAAAATACTGACAGTTCAATACAGTGCATTTTAACAACTCTATACATACATATACGAGGGTCACTCTGAAATTGTTGAGATACAACTAGGTTTTTAAAGTTACTTATAAAATTTTAGGTGTGTTCAAAATAGTCTGCTCCAGCATCAATGCACTTTTGTAGACGAATTTTCTAGAGACTAAATGCCTCAAGCCATTCATTTCTTGGAATACATGAAAAAATGCATTTATATAGCCATATCAATCTCATCTTCTGAATTAAAACGATGCCCACGCAAGTTCTTTTTTAGATTAAAGAATAATCAAAAGTCACACATAGCTATATCAGGCGAATACGGCTGTTCTATCAGTTTAATTTGTTTAGAAACTCAACTGTTAACCCCTTCCCTGTTTTGCCCGTAAGCCGTACAGCCGCAGCTTTTGGGCTTTTACTGATTTGCCCGTACGGCGTACGGGCAATCTGATTTCTATTTCGCTTGCACTGTTTCGGAAGTATTTTTTCCCAATTTTAGTAAGAAATTATTCGTATAGTTGGTGATAGTTGTCCAGTAAATGATAGTTTGCAGTTTATTGTATTTTTTACACTGATTGGTTCAAAATCGCGGGTTTTTTCGCATGTTTTGTATCAGAAGACGAATTTTTATCTTTCAGTATATAGCTTTCTGGTTATATTTCACTAACCGCCTGATAATTTTACTGATGTAAGAGTTGAATAATAAATTTTTAATTTTTGAATAATGGATAATTCAGAGCATATGGATCTAATTTCTTTTGATTCGAACTATGACTCGGAATCAGAAACTGAATTATCTGTAAATGACAGTAGCGAAAGTTTACTAGATGACCTGGATTGTAGTGAATCTGATAGTAGTACAGACGGAATCAGTCAAGCAAGACAATTTTTTAAAATAAATTGTGATAATCCTTCGGTTCCGCCTTCTAGATTTGCTTTCGCTGGAATTCCAAAAATGAACTTGGATATCGATGAGACTAAAGGTGAACTTCAGTTCTATGATGCTTTCATAGAAAAAAAAAAGTTGTAATAAATGCTTACAAATATTAGAAATGTTAATTTTAATAACACATCTTTACTTAAAAATGTAAAATGAACAAAATAATGCAATAAAAAATTTGACATTTTTTTACCGAATTCTGGAAAAAAATGAAATTGTCAAAGGGTTAATACGGCTGTATGTGAAGATGCATTGTCATGGTGAAGCATTAGTCCCCTCACATTCACTTCTTGTAGAATTTGTGGAAGACATTTAATGGTATACCAGTTTGCTTTTACTGTCTTCTGTCCTACCAACTTGATGGCTTTGAACAATCCCTTCTGATAAACTCCATTTTCTCTTCTGTTTAAAATTTATTCTACGCTAAACAAGTTGAAGTAAGTCATTAAAAAATCGTCTGCTGTGTTAAAATACTTTGTATTTTAAAATTAAACAGTTATTTTTATTTTGTAAATTCTCGTCTGCGCGTATCTCAAAAATTTCAAAGTAATCCTCGTATATTTATGTATAGCAAAGTAATAAGTTAACTTTTTATTTATTCGATTCAAAGTTTTACCCTGTACATTACAGAAAATACGTATACATAATGTAACGCTTGGATGTTCAATACAATGTAAGAACAAGTTTGTAATGCATAGAATTTGAAGGAAAACAAAACATAGCAAGACATTTAGTTTTCATTTGCTAAGAAACGTTATAAATTATATGCATGTTATCTGCCAAAATAGAATTTTTCAAATCCATGACTTTAAGACTTTCCCTGATTTAGCAAATCATTTTCCATGACTTTAAGAAGCTTTCGTTAAAGTATATATAAATAAAACTTTTGATGTACATACAAATGAAATATATGCTTTTAGAGATATTACAGGAATTTTATCATAAAAAAAGCTATAAACTTACTTTATAAGTGTTAATAAACTCACATACATAAAAATAAATTGTATCTACATACCTAAGTTTAATCATATAGCAATTTTTCAATCACAATGTTTCCAATTTGAATTCAGGGTACTTTGGTATTATCCGGGTGACCATGAATAATAGACAAATATAACCCTATAACATTTATATACAATATCCCTAGAGATACTTATATTTTGTGCAAAAATCTCAACTAATTTTTATTAAAAAATAATGAATATTAAATTAATAAAATTTTAATCTACAATTTAAGAAAAAAAACCAGAATAATATACATTTACCCACCCATTAAGCTTTCTTGCTTTGAGTTTCCTTGGCGAACAAATTTTACTTGGTCAATAGGATAGTACATAAATACCAAACTCGGTAACTTCAGCCAAATGACAAGTAAAAACAGAATTAAACAATTCAATGCATTTTTTTAATCGGTAGTTTAGCGGATCCATGACTTTCCATGACTTTAACTCATTTTACTTGAAAAATCAAGACTTTCCATGACAAAATTAATCCACTGTCTAAATCCATGATTTTCCATGACTTTCAATGTGAGCGGAAACCATGTATATCCACGAATAACTTTCAAAACAGTGAAAATACAGGAATAAATCTTTTCAAACATGTTAGTAAATGAGAATGCTATAACCCCATTGAAACAATTCGGTATTCTTAATGTTAAAGATACCCTTTAATTGACTTTGTCGAGTTAAATTATAAAACATTATAAGAATTCAAGAACTTTATAAAAAGAAATATTTACCTTAAGTTTACGCCTGATAGTCGACCATTAAAAACGTCGTGTTTGGAAGTAGAGAGTAACCCCGTAGCTATCACTGTAAACGAGCTGTCAACGATTGAAAGCCGATCTATCTCACTAAAGCTGTTTAACGGCTAACCGCAATTAACCCATGGAGTCAACCAATGATGGGACACAATTTTCCGTTTAAACAGAGATTAATCGTGGTTAGCTGTTAAACAACTTTAGTGAGACTGGCACCTAGTAAGTGATTGTGGCAGAAAATTCAATGACGCCATAGACTATTAAGAATTGAAAGTCAAATTTAATCTTTTTTTCAATCGTTGACATCACCAAATTTATATTTTTCTGTACCATTTTCAGTTCACTGCTGAGTCGAGAACAAGTCGAGAGATGTGGCAAGAAATGAGTTGTTGGATCTTGCACAGAAGTATAATCTCCTTTTCAATAAAATTTAGAGATAACCAATATCAACAAAAGTGCAAAGCACTGTATAAAAACCATTTTCATCTTATAAAAAATAGAATGAAGGTCTTATCTTACCGAGATTAACTACTCGTTTAATTTTAGCGAATTAGAGATAATTCTAAAATCAGAATTAAAGCCCCACGGAGTTCAATTGCATAGCGTTTAATCGACGGTTATTTCTAATCAACTATTATGCAATGTAGACTTCATTTGATACACGTACTTTTTTATTTTAAAAAGAGATGGCATCATTCTTATAAAATAAAAATTGAAATGTTTTTCATATAATTATTGCGAATTAGAAGTAATCGTAAAATCAATGTTAAAGCCTCACGGAGTTCAATTGCATAGCGTTTAATCGACGGTTATTTCTAATCAACTATTATGCAAAGTATTCATGGTTCGACACATGCACTTTTTTTTATTTTAAAAAGAGATGGCATCATTAGGATAAAATAAAAATGGAAATTTTTTACGAGTGGATCGGGACAGCCAATTTTGTGTGCTTGCACTTCCGGTGGAAAATACTGGCGAAAAAGAATCAACATTAATGATTAATGAAAAAATTTCTGTGAATAGGGAATTTATTTCTGTATTCACAGAAATTTTATAAATTATAAGCTTTTTAATTTAATCATAATAGAATCTAAGATTCTAAAATATTATTTTATTGTGAGGATTAAATAGTATGTGTTTAATCGGAAATTTGAAACATTTTATATTTTGTAGATATAAAAGTAAATATCCAACATAACTATTTTATTTTCAAAACGTTACTTCATGATTTTTCATATGTTTATATTTTATTCAGCAGTTATTTATTTTAGTGTCGAATTTGTAATATTTACCTTACTCCAAAAAAAATTTACTACTTTTAATTAAGGTAAAATTAGGAAAGTCTAAAATTAAAAGTAAATCTTTTTATATAATGGCAAAAGTAATAAAAACATTAAATATTAATGAAAAAGTTGGTGCTTTTTATTTAAATAAATTTTAAGATTTTTTTATTTATAATTTTTATTATTTAATATATAAAACGCTTAGTGCGAAATGTATGTAAGCACAATTGCTAGTGAACGGTACACGCTAAATACGTGAAATTTAGTATAGCTGTGTTTTGTGACAGACACTGCGCAAAAATTTACAAAGTTCTTTTTTTGTGACTTGAAATAGTTTTTCTATTTATTTAAGGAGGTGAGAGACATTACAAAGTTTTTTTTATAAATAATTAACTAGTGGTTTAAAATGTTTTT
>CM063499.1:79192617-79240117 GCA_032207245.1 Pardosa pseudoannulata | reverse complement strand
TTTAACGCTCTTTAAATTATTTTGAACTGGTAAAACTTGAGTGTTGTAACAAATGGCATCTCCCGCCAATCAAAAAAGCCTGACGCCATTTTTTTTTTTGCTAATGTTCTTTTTTTGCCGTGACAACAGAAATTTTATGTTAGATCAGTGTTTCTCAATTGTGCTTGTCAGATAAAGTTAAAATACTTTTTAACTTGTTAACCTTTAAAGTACTAGCATATAGCCCGTCATATGACGGGATCAGTAAATTTTTTAATTTTCCAGAATTGTAAAGTACACTATAAGGCAGGAAAAAAAATGGTTAGTTTTTTGACTGAGATTTATAATAATCTCAATAATTTGTTGATCTTTACTGACCGCATGTTAGTTGCCAACTTTTATTTATCTTATCATATTACGTGATAGAATGGACAGTAGGGGTTTTAATATTGACAATGATTATTTGGCGGTGTATATAAAAAATTTCCAAAATTTGGCGAATTCCATTGCAAACCGTGTGTTTATGTTTAAAATACAAACACATAAACGGAAAACTTCTTAATTTTCTTAAAGATATATAACTTAAACGCTAGATATTTATGAGTCCCTGAAATAGACTCCTAGACATTGTTGTCAATAGTGGTAATAAAATTTTCATTGCAATAAAAAATAATCGATGATTCAATTAAAATATTCACATACGTAGCTAATCTATTATTTAAGCCAAATATAAAAGAAAATTATTGACGTAATATCTAAGTTCAGTGATAAAACGTATGAAAATAATGCAGACGATATTTAAGTAATTTAAAACGAGAAATGATTCAATGATATGGTTAAAGGAATGACGTCATAATGCTAGAAAAAAATGTTATTTTAATTTACTAAGTTATAAATTGATAAATTTAATCGCCTGCTCTTTACCGCTGACAGTAGGGCTTGAAATAATGGAATTAAATGTTAGAAAAGGAAGGGAATTTGTTGCTAATACAGGTGATAAAATTTTCAATGCAACCAAAAATAATCGATGATTCAATTTAAAATTATCATATATGTACCTAATCTATTATTTAAGCCAAATACAAAAGAAAATTAATTACGTGATATCTAAGTTAGTGATAAAACGTATGAAAATAATGCAGACGATATTTAAATAATTTTAAATAAGAAAGGATTCAATGAGATGGAGCAACGTCTTAATGCTAGATAAAAATGTCATTTTTACCTATTTATTATGTGATAAATTGATAAATTGAATCGCCTACTCTTAATCGGGGACTAGAATTTGAAATAATGGGGTCAAAAGCTAGAAAAGGGGGGAAGGGGTGGATTTCGAACGTTTTAGAACTTGCTTTGAATTTCTCTAGCTTATAACTCTAGCTCATCAAAAATCCAATATGGATGCCTCTATCCATTTCAGGTCCAACCGCTTCATAAATTCGAAGACAGATAGTTTAGTTTTGGAGGGCTACGGTTAACTTTTTGCAATACAAGTGCTAATGATAACGAGACCTACTGCTTAAAGCTGATTCCGAACGGCTACGAACATTCATGCCATAGTGGGATTCGAACCCACGAATTCCGGTTCCGAAGGCCAGCACCCTAACCATTCGGCCATCGTCCGGCCAGTTTGACAGATAGCTTAGGCTATTATTATGTAGGGGATTTCATTTTCCTCGTTAATTAACCTCATTTCACGAACAACATACGCTCCAATTAATGTACAGAAAAACATCACATATTATCAATGGAGAAATCTTTCAATATATGAGTCGGAGATAAACTAAATTTACCAAAAGTAAGAACTGTAAGACAAAAAGCTAGCGTGAACCGTTTTAGAGGACTTTGAATGCGAGAATCAAAAGAAAAATTTTATGGCTCGACTTATTAAAAAATTCTAAATTGATTCCTATGTTATGTTTAAGGGGCTTACTCTTTACGCTGCGAGTCAGTTCGAACGTTCGTTGTGACGTCACTTTGACGTCAGCTTGATCATCTGCTCATATAATGTCCGCAAGCGGACGTCAAAGTGACGTCACAACGAACGTTCGAACTGAGCTGCAACTTCCAGAGTAAAGGCCTAAGGCTAATGATTCAGCCTCAAAGTGCGTGAGGCAAATTAAGGTTGCACTGCTTAATTAGCGATTAGAGCCAATCAAAGATTAAACACTTTGCAATTGAACTAGAAAGTTAGAACCGGTCTCACCAAAGTCATTTACGGGCTAACCGAGATTAATCTCTGTTTAACCGGAGAATTGTGTCTCCCCCCTATTAGTTAGCGCCATGGGTTAATCGCGATTAGCCGCTAAACGACTTTAGTAAAACCGTCCTTTAATCTCCGTAAGAAAACATTGACTTTACGATCCCATCTATGGGCTGATATAACCATAGTCGTCTAATGACTAACCGCGATTAAGTCATGGGGCCAATTAGGGTCAGTATCACCAAAATCGATCAAAGGCTAACCGTGATTAACCCATGGCGCCAGCCATTGGTGGGACGCAATTCTCCGTTTAAACATATATTAATCGCGGTTAGCCGTCAAACGACTGGTGAAACCGGCTCTAATGGTGGAACACAATTCTCCGTTCAATCAGATTTTAATCGAGGTTAGCCGTCAAACTACTTTGGTGAGACCGGTTCTAATGGTGGAACGCAATTCTCCGTTTAAACAGAGATTAATGGCTGTTAGCCGTCAAATGGCTTTGGTGAGACCGGCTCGAATGGTCGGAAGCAATTTTCCGTTTAAACAGATATTAATCGCGATTAGCCGTCAAACCATTTCGGTGAGACCGGCTCTAACGTTGGGACGCAACTAATTCTCCGTTTAAACAGAGATTAATCACGGTTAGCCGTTAAACGACTTTGGTGAGACCGGCCCCTAATGGTTCGATGCTATTATCCGTTTAAACAGAGATTAATCGGGGTTAGTTGTTAAACAAATTTGATGCGACCGGCCTTAATTCGCTATAATTAAATGACTAGTTAATCTATGATTAATTGTAACGGTAAGACCAGGCCTTTCTTCTGTTATTTTTATTACTTGAAAATGATTTCATAAAGTGCTTTGCACTTTTGTTAATTTTAATTATTGCTAAATTTTTTGAAAAGGAGAATATACTTGTTTGCAAGTTAACAACGAATTTGTTACCACGTCTTTTGACTTTTGAAATCTGTTCTTCAAAATTGCAGCACTGAACTAAAAATGATACTGAAAAGTCTGGCATTAACAGTTTTAAATATATTTCAACAGTTGTAAGAAAACTTAATTTGACATTTTATTTAATGGCAATGCGATTTGTCGAAAGTTTTTAACATATTTTTTTTCTGCACGCATCATTTCGTCGAATGCCATTCAATGCTACGGGGTCTCAAACTTGGAAACACGAGATATTCTTTATGGCCATCTATCAAACTTTCATCTAAGGTAAATATACACTAATTCTTTTTAAAAAGTTGGAAAATTCTTAACCTGTTTCCTCCGACTAAGTCAATTAAAGAGGATCTTAACTATTTAAATACCGAATAGTTTAAATTGGTTGATATTATAAAAATGGATGAAGAATTTTAAATCTGCATCTTCAATGTTTGAAATTCATGCGTTAATTTCCTTTGTACGAACATTTTTTAAATAATGAGAACTATAATGGTTTTTTTTTTTCATGTTTGTCTTCCACTTTAATCCCATGGAATCATAATTCTAAAGTTATTCTATTTAGTTTGTTTTGAAGATACAAGTGTTAAGTTTTTTACAGCGCTTTATTTTAACATAACACAGTAAATAAGCAAAAAGTTGCTTTTTTGTTATACACTGATATAAAGTAAAAAAAAACTTTTAATGTTTGGTTTCACTGTATCAGTAAAATATAAATCTAGGGGTGTCTAAAAATTCATTTACAATAGTTTGTATTTAGCTTTAATAGATCTCAAAGATGATTTTAGTTCAAAGATTAATACTTGAGATTTTAAAAAGTTTTTTTTTCATGTTTTTCTTCCACTTTAATCCCATGCGTTCATAATTCTAAAGTTATTTTCTTCGTGTTAAAGATACAAGTGTTAACTTTGTATAGCATTTATTGTAGTATAACACTGTAAATAAGCAAAAAGTTACTTTTTTTTATGTTATACCCTGATATAAAGTAAAAAAAAAAACTTTTAATGCTTTTTCGCTGTATCAGTAATGTTTTTATAAGATATTAAATACAGCGAATAGAAATGAATTTTTAGATACCTATAGAGGTATCTAAAAATTCATTTACACACTTTTGTATTGAGCTTTAATAGATCTCAAAGATGATTTTGGTGAAAAAAAAGATTAATACTTGAGATTTTAAAAACGTTTTTTTTTCATGTTTGTCTTCCACTTTAATCCCATGTGTTCATAGTTCTAAAGTTATTCTATTTAGTTTGTGTTGAAGATACAAGTTAAGTTTTTTTACAGCGTTTTATTGTAATATAAAACTGTAAATAAGCAAAAATTTGCTTTTATATGTTATACACTGATATAAAGTAAAAAAACACTTTTAATATTCGGTTTCACTGCATCAGTAAAATATAAATCTAGAGGTGTCTAAAGATTTACTTACTCGTTTGTATCGAGCTTTAATAGATCTCAGATGATTTTGGTGCAAAAAGATTAATACTTCAGATTTTAAAAACGTTTTTCTTTTCATGTTTGTCTTCCACTTTAATCCCATGCATTCATAATTCCAAAGTTATTCTCTTCGTGTTGAAGATACAAGTGTTAAGTTTTGTCTAGCGCTTTAATGTAACATAACACTGTAAATAAGCAAAAAGTTGCTTTTTTATGTTATACACTGATATAAAGTAAAAAAAAAACTTTTAATGTTTGGTTTCACTGTATCAGTAATGTTTTTATAAAATATAATCTATAAGGTATCTAAAAATTCATTTACACACTTTTTTTGTTTGGGGGGGGGGAGCTTTAATAGATCTCTAAGATGATTTTGGTGCAAAAAGATTAATACTTCAGATTTTAAAAACGTTTTTCTTTTCATGTTTGTCTTCCACTTTAATCCCATGCATTCATAATTCCAAAGTTATTCTCTTCGTGTTGAAGATACAAGTGTTAAGTTTTGTCTAGCGCTTTAATGTAACATAACACTGTAAATAAGCAAAAAGTTGCTTTTTTATGTTATACACTGATATAAAGTAAAAAAAAAACTTTTAATGTTTGGTTTCACTGTATCAGTAATGTTTTTATAAAATATATATCTAAAGGTGTCTATAAAAATTCATTTACACACTTTTCTATTGAGCGTTAATAGATCTCAAAGATTATTTTAGAGCAAAAAGATTAATACTTGAGATTTTAAAAACGTTTTTTTTTCATGTTTGTCTTCCACTTTAATCCCATGTGTTCATAGTTCTAAAGTTATTCTATTTAGTTTGTGTTGAAGATACAAGTTAAGTTTTTTTACAGCGTTTTATTGTAATATAAAACTGTAAATAAGCAAAAATTTGCTTTTATATGTTATACACTGATATAAAGTAAAAAAACACTTTTAATATTCGGTTTCACTGCATCAGTAAAATATAAATCTAGAGGTGTCTAAAAAATTCATTTACACACTTTTGTAGGGAGCTTTAATAGATCTCAAAGATGATTTTGGTGCAAAAAGATTAATACTTCAGATTTTAAAAACGTTTTTCTTTTCATGTTTGTCTTCCACTTTAATCCCATGCATTCATAATTCCAAAGTTATTCTCTTCGTGTTGAAGATACAAGTGTTAAGTTTTGTCTAGCGCTTTAATGTAACATAACACTGTAAATAAGCAAAAAGTTGCTTTTTTATACCCTGATATAAAGTTAAAAAAAACTTCAATGATTGGTTTCCCTGTAACAGTAATGTTTTTATAAAATATAATCTAGAGGTGTCTAAAAATTCATTTACATACTTTTGTGGGGAGCTTTAATGGATCTTAAAGATGTATTTGATGCAAAAAGATTAATTCTTGAGATTTTAAAATAAATTTTCAACATTTTATTTTCTTGAACTGCTTTAAATGAAATTCTAAACTGCAAATCTACTTCAATATTTACTAATACTTCGAATAAACTTGTTTTCTTTTAAAAGAGTATCACGTCCATTTAAAATTGAACAAATGTTGAGTGTATGAAATTTTTGTGGGAAAGCATTTTAATTATGTTTTTTACAAACTAGTTTAACTAAACAATAAGTACACTAGTGTCTATAAATGAAATATTTGTACCGTAATTTCGCACGTAAGGTTGACTAAAGAATTGGGTTCCTCAGTCAACTTGGCGATAAGGGTTTAAGTATGGTCGCCTAACATTTTCTCCTGATCTCACCGTGTCCAAACAATCTGTACCTATATTATAATTTATATGATATTTGCATCCAAATCTTCTTCTGTAACTCTTTTCTTATATATTAAAAGTGCGCATTGCTTAAAAAAAACTTTAGATATAACAAAGCATTAATGGTTCACTATGGCTGATTTTTAATAATTTGGAGCTGTTGCGTTTGTAAACTGTTAAGGGATTAATTGTCCATAAATATAAATGGCTAGTTTTCAAGTCATTTTCTTTAAGTAAGAGCATATAATTCTATTACGATGGCGCACTGTGAATTCATTAAAGGCCCACGAAAAGCAAGAAATACAAAGTTTGGATGGATTAACTTTGTGTTTTAGTAAATATCGCCAATATTTTCACCAAATTTGCCAAGGGGAACCCAATTCTTAAGTAGACCCGATAATCCGCGGACTGTACTTGCAAAAATATGTATTTTAGCATGACAATATTACATCATTTTAAGAATAAAAACCTAAATACAGTAGAGTGCTGAAAAGTCTGGATGAGGCTCAATTCCACCTTTAAAATCTGAAATCATTTCTTTTGCCATAGTCTGGTAACGAATTTTAACGGAAAAAACAGAGTGGCCTACACTTGGCTGTTAGAGAACCCAGCTATGTTAATCGCCTTCTAATGCAGGCCATTGTATTTTTTCCATGACCATTGGATCGTCATTGAAATGGAAGGATCTTCTCATATTTTTTGTTTTCTTTTACTTTCGACAATTTCTTACTGCTTTCTTGTTTACCTTCTGAATTACTTGAAATCAGCATTAAAACTGCGAAGATGTTTTAATGATATAATGAATGACCATATTACGGCAGATAAAAATTTTGTAAACAAAACACTCTGTTACGAGTGATCCTCGTGGTGAAATAACCTTCGACCCTCAACCTTCTCTCTGTTGTCAATCGGAGCTGTAAATAGTGACTATCGATATGTTCCCCAACTCCACGACACAATTTAAGATTGCCCTACTTGCTACTACTGCTTCATGAGTTGTATTTCTTTTCATAATTTATTACCGATACGATACGATGTTTTCTTGGCGTCTCCTGAGTCGTACTTTTGTTTTCATTTCAATATCGGCGTTTGCACGGATTTATCGGCGTTTGCACCGATTTATCGGCGCTTGAAGGGCTTTTTTCCACTTTCTTCCGATTTTGATGATTTGAGCAATGAACAACCTTCACATAATCCGCACAGGCAGATAGTCCGCGGCTGAAGAAATTTTCTTTTTAAACACTGATAATCAGCGGACTATACGAGCGAATCTCCATTATTTAATATATGAAGTATTAAAACTAACAATTAGAGATTGTACATGATACAGAGTACAGCTCAAGCTCATACACAATTCACGATTACTTGAATAGATTTCGTTTATATTTTAGTCAATAGATGGCACCTGTGAACAAAGTAATTTTCCCATGAAATCTTAACAGCTCAGTTGCTGTCTTAATCCCAACCCGATCAAGGAAAAGTTAGGCCTGGTATTCTTTCGCCCTCCCCCTCTATCCTCCTTTCACAGAAAAAGTTATAGAATAGTTAATAAAAGAGGTTACAAGGGAATATTTTTGGAGGAAAGTCTATAATTTTTTTGTTTACATACCTTTGTAATATAGACGAATGACAAAAATCTGTATATCCTCAAGTATATAAACTGTAACACTTGCATTTAAGATTTCATATTAAAAATAAAATAAAATATCTTAGGTAAGATTAACAAATAGCTATTCGTAGATTTTAAGACAAAATTAATAAGAGAAAAATTTAATAAAAAAAATAATAAAATTCTTAAGAAAATAACAATTGTATCTAAATTTCAGAAATATAGAAAGTGCTAATATTTCTTTATAACTGGCTGAAATTTTTTAATTTATTACTAATTTATATTATATAATATATAAAAAAAAGTGACTAGATTGATGTAAATAAGTAAACTGGAGTGCGTTTTAGATAAAATTGTCAACAATTTAACTGTTTTCATTTAATTTATGAATAACGTTTCATGAAATATTACTTGAAGAATTAACAAATAACATTTTCAAATATTGTTAAATTATTTAAAATTTAATAATTAAGCACCAAATTTTAGGGGGCCTTCGGCCTAGGCCCAGTCGACCAGTGCTTTATTCAGGCCCTGCATACAAGTAAAAACAAATAAATCTTATCTCTTTTTTTAAGCGTTGATTATTTTTAAAGGCATTTTCATACTAAAGGAACGAGTAAAGATTTTGTCACAAAATGTACAACTTAAATCTCTGCTACCTTCCATTATTTAATATATGAAGTATTAAAAAAACTAACAAGTAGAGATTATACACGATACAGAGTACAGCTCAAGCTCATACACCAGTCACGATTACTTGAATAGTTTTAGTTTATATTTTAGTCAATAGATGGCGCCTGTGAACAAAGTAATTTTCCCTGTGAAACATTAACAGTTCAGTGACTGTCCTGATCTACTCATATTTTTTTCAATTATCATTAATTTATATATAAAACGGTAGCCATTAAAAATTTAATTCCTTGCCTGTGACGCCCGAATTCAGCTCGGGCACCGTAAATGTGCCCGTTTTGGAATGCCCGTCCTGAGTTCGGGTAAGAAAAAAAAAACGGTATTTCAATTCCGTAAAGCCCGAAATAGGTTCGTCCAATGCATAATATTTAAATTGCCATTTTCAGAGAGGAGACGAGAAGAGAGGAGAGAGTGTGTGTCAGCCAGCACCTGATGCATGATTGGTAGATGTCTGGTTATTTCTTTGCTTGGCCTGCCTTAAACAAAGAACTAAAATAACAGACTGCTGGTAATTACGGCGTAATATTTATTTACCGTTTTGTATGTTGTTATTTGTGTTATTATTTTATCACTTTTTATCAACTAGTTACCTCCCACCGCCTGCAATTTCTTGGGTTGTTTTCACTTCATACAGTTTTTTTTTTCTTTTTTCCTCCTCCTCAGAATCCAGAGGCCTCTTAACCTCAAAAAATGAGGGATCGCTGTATTTGTCTGTCAATTTCATGCTTAGAATTAATACTAAACAAATAATTCGTTTACAATTGTGCTATTGTATGATTTATTTCGATGCTTTTGAGAATACTTCACGTCCAGTTGTACCCAATGGAGATTTATTAGTGTATGTGTCTACTCCGAATGCACATACCTAACAAATCTCTTTTCGGTTGGATCACTTTCAGAACTTTTTAGAATTCGAAAGGTAAGTATGAGATATCTTAATACTGACTTCTTCACTAACATTTGATTGTTTTTAAATACACCTTATTTCAAATATCTAATAATACCGATCTAGTGAGGGTCGACAGATTATGGAATACAGTACAAAACTCCCTTATCTATCGACTTCATGACTTAAAAAGTCGACGTAAACGTCCTTCCGACTACCATTAAGTTCCACCCTTGAGGTAATATTTATCTGTTAACGATGTCATTTGAGAATTCCTGCAGCTGTTCCAGTATAGAAAAGTATAAATCAAATCTATTCAGTAAAATCCAGAGAAATCAGTGTGAGAAAGCTTCCCTTGCTAGGATACCTATTTTATAATTTCAACAGCACAGATAGTGCAGTGGTTAACATGTTGTGCTCGGGTTAGATTCCCGGGTCAAGTTTGGATGTATTTTTGCTGTCTCCTCATAATGTTAGCTGCTACCATAATAAAACAGTCCACAAAATCTGCAGGTTTGTAGAGGATAATGTTAAAAAAGGATTAAATTTTAAATATAGTTTTATATTTTTGGGGCGACCACTATTTTATCATGTTTTTTTCACTGCGGCTGACAATGCAGACCGATATATTAATGCCATACACGGCTGGAAATCTGCTACTCATTTAGCACAACCTGGCGAACACGAGTGGCTAAAGAAATAACCCCCAACTCCAGAGGACATGGTAACCACGAACCTATTTTATGTACCATTAATGAACATGGCAGATCTTTGGCTTGAACTTTCAACCCTCTAGTTCTGAGATATAAGACTGAGCTCCCCTAACAATTTAGTTAATAGGAAAACTAACATTACTATAGTGAGTCTCACTGTAGATTGCTAGGGAAAAGAAACTATAAAACTTAACAGCGATGGACGGTTTGGAAGCTTTACCACGTTCTCTTTAGGATCTCTTTTGATAAAGTACGTTCTGCTAAAGTGGAAATAAAACAGCATAGTTACCCCACTCTCTAAGTTTAATGGTGCCTAGAAATTGTTTAATATGAAACCGATAGATGGCGTTGTTATCGAGATTTGGTTACGGTCTCTAGATGGCTTTTCCCATCTAAAAACTATAAAATTCACTGCATCTAGAAGGGTGGGTTGGGAACTTTCCTTACCCCGTTATCGTTTCAAGATACTTCACCCAAATGGATTTCCTTAACACGTCTAGGTGGCGCTGCTTCGAGTTTTTTAAGTGGCTACTAGAGGGCCTTTGACATTGAAAATCTATAAAAGTAGCTAGACCTAAAAGGGAGGGCGGGTCCCTGCCATCAATGGCAACACTTGTCATTGATGTGCTTTCTATACATAATCATCCTCAAAGCTTGTAGTTTGCCATGCAACCGACAGGTGGCGCTGTTTCGGGTTTTTTTTTTGTTGCCCGCTAGAGGGCTTGACATAAAAAAATCTATAAAAGGAACTACACCTCGAAGGGAGGGTGGGTTGGGAAGTTTCTTGGTACTCATTTCTTACGTGGACTTTCTATGGTTTTAGTTGTGTTGCCATGCTACCGATAGGTGGCGCTGTTTCGGGTTTTTTTTTTGTTGCCCGCTAGAGGGCTTGACATAAAAAAATCTATAAAAGGAACTACACCTCGAAGGGAGGGCGGGTTGGGAAGTTTCTTGGTACTTTTCTTATTGTGGTCTTTCTATGATTTTGTTGTTTTCCATGCTACCGATAGGAGGCACTGCTTCGGTTTTTTTTAGTTTGCCGCTAGAGGGCTTGACATAAAAAATCTATAAAAGCAACTACACCTCGAAGGGAGGGTGGGTTGGGAAGTTTCTTATGTGGTCTTTCTATGGTTTTGTTGTTTGCCATAATAGCGATAGGTGGCGCTGTTTCGGGTTTTTTTTAGTTTGCCGCTAGAGGGCTTGACATAAAAAATCTATAAAAGTAACTACACCTGCAAGGGAGGGCGGGTTGGGAACTTTTTTCTTGGTACTTTTCTTATTGTGGTCTTTCTATGATTTTGTTGTTTTCCATGCTACCGATAGGAGGCGCTGCTTCGGTTTTTTTTTAGTTTGCCGCTAGAGGGCTTGACATAAAAATCTATAAAAGGAACTACACCTCGAAGGGAGGGTGGGTTGGGAAGTTTCTTAAGTGGTCTTTCTATGGTTTTGTCGTTTGCCATAATACCGACAGGTGGCGCTGTTTCGGGTTTTTTTTAGTTTGCCGCTAGAGGGCTTGACATAAAAAATCTATAAAAGCAACTACACCTGCAAGGGAGGGTGGGTTGGGAAGTTTCTTCACTCTAGTGTCGTTACAAGTTACTTCACTCAAATCTATTTTTATTAACACTACTAGGTGGCGCTGCTTTGCAATTTTTGTTCACCGCTAGAGGGCTTGACATGAAAAATCTATAAAAGAAACTACACCTAAAAGGGAGGGTGGGTTGGGAACTCTCTTCATACCTAGTTGCCTCGGCTTTTCTGGTTGTTTCATTCTAGCTTACACAATGTTGCACGGGCTTTTCTACAGGATTTATATCATCTATAAAGACAACGTTTGTGGAGAGAGTTAACCTGCATTGGAATTTTGACCACTTCCTAAATCTCAGTATGGTGAACGATTTAACTGAAAATGTTTGTTATTTTTTTACTTAGGCTGCCAATCTATGTAGACTGTAAGAATGTTCGCCATATTTGCAAGAAAGAAATCCAATATGGCCGTCATATCAGAAATGAAGGGCATTTCCTTTTGATACAAACTTTAGCTGCTAAAATGTTTTTGAAGTATACCTTTAAAATTTCATAAAAGGACTTTTAATAAATAAGTAGGCGTAAAAAATGTACAACAATTTAGTGATGAAATCAAGCTTAAAATATTTCAAACTCACCTCACCTTTCGAAATATAGAAGAGGGATTCAACCGAAAAGAGATTTGCTAGACATGTGCATTTGGAGCAGACACATATACTAATAAATCCCCATTGGGTACAACATGTCTAATGATTATTTCACCCATTAAAAATTCAGTCGATAGAAAAAGGTCAACACATTTTTTCAATGAATCAATAAATGGTTTCTAAAAAACTGATTAAAAGTGAATTATATTTATATAAAAGAACCTTAAATTAATATTAATTATTCATTATTTTATACTTTTAGGGTCTCTCAACGATTGCAATATCTTCGACAGTTATTGAAAACCAATCAATTCTCTCTCTCTCTCTCTCTCTCTCTCTCTCTCTCTCACACACACACACACACACACACACACACACACACACACACACACACACACACACACACACACACACACACACACACACACACACACACACACACACCCACACACACACACACACACACACACACACACACACACACACACACACACACACACACACACACACACACACACACACACACACACACACACACACACACACACACACACACACACACACACACACACACACACACACACACACACACACACACACACACACACACACACACACACACACACACACACACACACACACACACACACACACACACACACACACACACACACACACACACACACACACACACACACACACACACACACACACACACACACACACACACACACACACACACACACACACACACACACACACACACACACACACACACACACACACACACACACACACACACACACACACACACACACACACACACACACACACACACACACACACACACACACACACACACACACACACACACACACACACACACACACACACACACACACACACACACACACACACACACACACACACACACACACACACACACACACACACACACACACACACACACACACACACACACACACACACACACACACACACACACACACACACACACACACACACACACACACACACACACACACACACACACACACACACACACACACACACACACACACACACACACACACACACACACACACACACACACACACACACACACACACACACACACACACACACACACACACACATTGTAATAAAGCTAAAATGCATCGTCGTATAAATACGAAATGCCTATTAACATGCAATTAGAATCATTTTTTTGTTCCATGCTGAAATTTGATGTTCTTTAATTTTTTGAATCGCTACTGTTTTATAGATTAATGATCATTGAAAAAAATGGCTAAAATACATACCCAATGATTCATTTAGATTACGTTTGTTAAAACAAGTATAACGATTGATACTTGAGCACAGGTCACGTACTATTACGGGTTAGTGTAACAACATGGTTTGTTTGTGAGTACAAAAATAATGTTATATACAGGAAAACACACCCGAATGTTCTTGTCTACTACATAGATTCTGAAAAAATTGAATCAAATAAAAAATAGTTTTTACATTATTAGATTTATGATTTTTCTTTTCATTTTTATAATGTAAAAATATATATATATAACATAATTCGAAAAAATTAAAACTACATACTACTATTTCAATTTGATTTTTCATATTTACGATACTATTATAAATTTATCCACTAAAAAATATATTTTTTGTTTACAAAAATCTTATGGTTGTTATTTATATATTTGTTTATACGAATATAAAATACGAAAAGTTTGTTAAAAAATTAAATTTTTGATCCATTGAGATTTATTTGAGTAACTAAATTTATGCGCAAAACGTCCGATAAAATTCCGCTGCGAAATGTACCAGCACGCAATGTGTTAAAGAAAAGTGAATTACGTGAAGAATATACAGTGTTTCAAATCTCTGGATAGGATTTAAGAAAATCACTTTCAAATAAAATATAAATGTTAAAAAATCCACACTTCAATTTTTTTAAGAAAAGAAATTATTAGTTGCACCAAAAAGAAAGACAAAATGTAATAAATGACTGTTTCCGATGCAACATTGCATATTTACATAACGACTTTTGTGTTTTCTGTAAATTAACCGTTAAAATAAACAATTTTCAATTTTGACAACAGACGGTAAAGCAAGAAAAAAAACCATTACAAATATTTCATTTGTAGACACTAGTGTACTTATTGTTTACTTAAACTAGTTCGACAACACATAATGGACATGTTGTAGCTCAAAAAATTTCATGTATCCAACACCAGTTCAATTTTAAGGGGGAGTGATTTTCTTTTAAAATAAAAACAAGTTTATTCGAAGTATTAGTAAATATTGAAATAGTTTTGCAGTATATGATTCAATTTAAACAGTTCAAGAAAAAATATTGAACTGTTTATTTTATTAAACTGTTTATTTTATTAAGCTGTTTATTTTATTAAGCTGTTTACTTTATTAAGCTGTTTACTTTATTAAGCTGTTTACTTTATTAAGCTGTTTACTTTATTAAGCTGTTTACTTTATTAAGCTGTTTACTTTATTAAGCTGTTTACTTTATTAAGCTGTTTACTTTATTAAGCTGTTTACTTTATTAAGCTGTTTACTTTATTAAGCTGTTTACTTTATTAAGCTGTTTACTTTATTAAGCTGTTTACTTTATTAAGCTGTTTACTTTATTAAGCTGTTTACTTTATTAAGCTGTTTACTTTATTAAGCTGTTTACTTTATTAAGCTGTTTACTTTATTAAGCTGTTTACTTTATTAAGCTGTTTACTTTATTAAGCTGTTTACTTTATTAAACTGTTTACTTTATTAAACTGTTTACTTTAAAAAAAAAGTGAATTACGTGAAGAATATATAGTGTTTTCAATCTCTTGATAGGATTTAAGGAAAGCACTTTCGAATGAAATAAAAACGTTAATAAATCCGAACTGTAATTGTTATTTATATATTTCTTTTTGTATATTTGTTTATAGATTTCAATATAAAATACGAAAAATAACGGTACATACAGGAAAACGAAGCAGAAGCCGCATGTCTACTACATAGATTCTGAAAACATTTAGACAAATAAAAATTAGTTTTTACATCAGTCGATGTGGAACCACAGAACGGGAAGCTGGATTAAAAAAAAATCCATTTAGGTCTAAAATTAACTTTTTATTTATCCTTGCGAAAATATAAATATATATATATATATATATATATATATATATATATATTAGTCATATTTGTTTATATATTTCAATATGAAATACGAAAAGTTGGTTAAAAAATGAAATAATTTTCTATCTATTGAGATTTAACTGAATAACTAAATTGACGCGCAAAACGCCCGCTCCCGGTACAATTCCGGTGCGAAATGTACCCACACACAATGTGTTAAATCTGTTAATAGACACAATATAAAAAAAAACAAGTATTTTTACGAATATAAATGCTTTAAAAAATTAGACAGTAAACGTATTAATATAATCTATAGAATAAATAAATTTATCCTTGTAATCAAATTCGATTGCTTACGTAAAGTAATATATACTTGTTCAAGTAAACTCGTTTGAAAAAAAAATCAAAATAGTCCTAAACACCGTTCAATCTTACATGAAACTAACACTCGTTTAAGGTCTACGTTGAGTTGAAAAAGTCATTTTTCTCCAAAAATCATAGTTTTCAAAATAAAATTTCAACTTTTAGGCTTCTAAATCTGTTTTTGTTTTATCTCTACGGCATTTTAAAGAAAAGTTACAGCTGTTTAAACATCAGTGACAGCTGTCAAAACAAAACGGAAGTAGCGACTTCGGAACCGGAAGTTGTGAATTTAAAGCCTTTTAAAAAGCATTTTTTGGACAAAACTTTTTAAATTTTCATGAAGATTAGTTTAAACATTTTTCTAGTATTTTTAATAATTAGCAAACTTGGCAATTAGAAAGCTTTGAATCAAGAAAGTGAGAGAAATTTTAAACATGTATTTTAAATTTTTTAATAGTTAAAGTTGCTTTCATAAACTTTTAAGCGTTTTTTCTCGGAACGTTATTTTTAATAAAATGTTAACTTGAAATGTGATTTCCCGAAAAGTTCTTAAAATATTTTGTTGAAAATTATTATGAATACTTTTGATAGTAGTTACTAGTGAAGGGCCTGAAAGCTTTAAATTTGGATAATTTTTAATATTACACTCATGGTTAGATATAAAAGTAATGAAAATTCGTTAAAAATTCAACGTGTATGATTTTGAAGGACCAAAGTTTTATTACCAAATGTAAATTAAGCAAAGATTTTAGGTGATTCACTAGTCCAGTATATAAGAAATGTGTTGCATCAAAAAATATTGAAATAATTTAATTTTTTAAAAAATTAGACCTTTTGAAAAAACCAGATATTTTAATAAATTTTCTTCATTTATTAGAAATTTTATAAGAACTTCTCCGGGAATAAATTTGTTAAGTGCAATTCACTATGATAATATAAAAAATAAATCTAAAAATGTAAAAACATGAACTAATTCTACGTTTAAAGAAAAAAGTTCTCCGAATGTAGACGGATACCTTAAAAGAAAATTCCCATAGTAAATGTTGGAGTTTTATAATTTAGAACCGAATTTAAAGCAGTTTAAGAGAATTAAGTATAATCAAGTATTAAAATGCTTTTATAATCTTCGCATCTCAATTATACTCCAAATGAGTGTACCTCAAGTGTACCTCTAAAAACTTATATAAAAAAATACCGACTTCAATACAATGCATTTTAACAACTCTATATATACATATACGAGGGTCACTCTGAAATTGTTGAGATACAACAAGGTTTTAAAGTTACTTACAAAATTTTAGGTGTATTCAAAATAGTCTGCTCCAGCATCAATGCACTTTTGTAGACGAATTTTCTAGAGACTAAATGCCTCAAGCCATTCATTTCTTGGAATACATGAAAAAATGCATTTATATAGCCATATCAATCTCATCTTCTGAATTAAAACGATGCCCACGCAAGTTCTTTTTTAGTTTAAAGAATAATCAAAAGTCACACATAGCTATATCAGGCGAATACGGCTGTTCTATCAGTTTAATTTGTTTAGAAACTCAACTGTTAACCCCTTCCCTGTTTTGCCCGTAAGCCGTACAGCCGCAGCTTTTGGGCTTTTACTGATTTGCCCGTACGGCGTACGGGCAATCTGATTTCTATTTCGCTTGCACTGTTTCGGAAGTATTTTTTCCCAATTTTAGTAAGAAATTATTCGTATAGTTGGTGATAGTTGTCCAGTAAATGATAGTTTGCAGTTTATTGTATTTTTTACACTGATTGGTTCAAAATCGCGGGTTTTTTCGCATGTTTTGTATCAGAAGACGAATTTTTATCTTTCAGTATATAGCTTTCTGGTTATATTTCACTAACCGCCTGATAATTTTACTGATGTAAGAGTTGAATAATAAATTTTTAATTTTTGAATAATGGATAATTCAGAGCATATGGATCTAATTTCTTTTGATTCGAACTATGACTCGGAATCAGAAACTGAATTATCTGTAAATGACAGTAGCGAAAGTTTACTAGATGACTAGATAGCTAGATAGCTAGATTAGGCGAATACGGCGGTTCTATCAGTTTAATTTGTTTAGAAACTCAACTGTTAACCCCTTCCCTGTTTTGCCCGTACGCCGGACGAGCACAGCTTTCGGGCCTTTAATCATTTGCCCGTAAGGCGTACGGGCAATCTGATTTCTATTTCGCTTGCACTGTTTCAGCCCTATTTCTTCCAATTTTAGTAACAAATTATTCGTATAGATGGTCCAGTAAATGATAGTTTGCAGTTTATTGTATTTTCTACTCTGACTGGTTCAAAAGCGCGAGTTTTTTCGCATGTTTTGTATCAGAAGACGAATTGTTATCTTTCAGTGTATAGCTTTCTGGTTATATTTTACTAACCGCCTGATAATTTTATTGATGTAAGAGTTGAATAATATATTTTTACTTTTAAATAATGGATAATTCAGAGCGTATGGAGCTAATTTCTTGCGATTCGAACTGTGACTCGGAATCAGAAACTGAATTATCTGTAAATGATAGTAGCGAAAGTTTACTAGATGACCTAGATAGTAGTGACTCTGATAGTAGTACAGATGGAATCAGTCAAGCAAGACAATTTTTTAAAATTAATTGTGATAATCCTTCGGATCCGCCTCCTAGATTTGCTTTCACCGAAATTCCAAAAATTAACTTGGATATCGATGAGACTAAAGGTAAACTTCAGTTCTATGATGCTTTTATAGAAAGAAAAAAAGTTGTAATAAATGCTTAAAAATATTAGAAATGTTAATTTTAATAGCGTATCTTTACTTAAAAATTTAAAATGAACAAAAACATGCAATAAAAAATGCGACATTTTTTGACCGAATTCTGGAAAAAAAAAATGAAATTGTCAAAGGGTTAATCCTGCTGTATTTGAAGATGCATTGTCATGGTGAAGCATGAGTCCCCTAACATTCATTTCTTTTAGAATTTGTGGAAGACATTTAGTGGTATAGGGGAAACCGGGGTAAAATGGACCACGGGGTAAAATGGACCATCCCCTATTATTTATTTTATTTATTATTTTTAATGTTTAATACTTTGATACATAGATGACAGCATTGCAGTCTTGAAAATGAATGTGTAATTGTGTGTTTAGCTGACAATTTAGCCATTTTATTCTAGAAAGTTGATTTGTGGTAGTCAGAAGTAAATATTTTCATCATAATATATCTTCTTCTCTTCATTTAAGAATTGTGATTTGGAGGATTTAACTTCTCACAATAAAGAGCTAAGATGATGTCTTATTATATTTAATGTGGCTAAAACAATTTAATATAAGATTAGTTCTTTTTTTCTGACACTTTTTGTCAGAATTACACATGGGGTAAAATGGACCACCAGAACCTGGGGTAAAATGGACCATGGTCCATTTTCCAGGTTGTGTTTTTTTAAATTTCTGTAATGCTTTCTAAATTGATTTTATGTGTGATACTTTAAAAAACATGCAGGATTTAAAGTAACAGATATATGGCAATTCAATGAAAATGCCTTTGAGGATATCCAATATCTCTCATCATATGTGACTGATCAACCGTCACTAGATTTTGAATTAACAATTACAGCTGATCATCAACCAAGCACAGGTAATCAGCAACCAAATACATCACAATCAGTACAAAGGGAAAATCATCAGTTGAAAACAATATCACCTTTTGAATTACGCCCCTTGGCAAAAGCTAGCATGAGCAAGACAACAAAGAAACGAAAGAAGGGTGTATCAAAAATTCTAACTGATACACCAGTGAAAATTATGATTGAAAAAAATGTTAAAGCGAAGGAAGAGAAAAAATTAAAACAGAAAAATGCTGCTTTAGTTAAAGACAGGAAGAATTTAGAAAAATGTTAGTCTTAACTAAGCAGAAAATGATAAAACTGTGAATTTTAAAGCAAATAAAAAAAATTTATGTGGATCAGAAAGTTCAAGTGATTCGGAAAATATGTCTGTTTATAGTGATACTTAACACAGTGATAAAGAAAGCAATTCACAGCATGATGCTAATTCTGATAATGAATTAAAAGTTGGCAAGAATGTTTTGGTTAAATTTTTGACAAAAAAGAAAGTGGTTCATTTGGTTGGTTTAATAACAGGAAAAAATGATGAAGATTACGCTCTTGTGAAATTTATAAGGCAAAAACCTAATCAAAATATGTTCATTTTCTCTGACAATGTTGATGAATCGCTTGGAAATGTTCAAGATATTGTGATGAGTCTCCCAGATCCTACTGCTTCTCAAGAAAATAGCAGACTTTCAGTAACACACAGATCTTTTGGTGTATCATTCATTAACTTCAATATTCGCTAATATTATGCTTTATGTGTACAAATTGAAGCTATATAAAATAAATATCATACATTTTATGTTTTGTACTATTAAATAATATACTACATTTAAGTTATCTGTAGAATTTTTTTGTGGTCCATTTTACCCCGTGCCATGGACCATTTTACCCCGGGGTCGGGGTAAAATGGTCCACTTTGTCACTTGCTATTAAAAAAATTATAATAAAAAAAGTAATTATAATAATTAGTTTTGACTGAGTGTAATATAAAGCCTAATATATAGGCAATGTGTATATATATTTTCAGATTAAAAAAATCATTAGTTTGAGAGCAAATACTCAAAATTCACAAAAGTGGACCATTTTACCCCGGTTTCCCCTACTAGTTCACTCTTGCTGTCTTCTGTTCTACAAACTTGATGGCTTTGAACAATCCCTTCTGATAAACTCCATTTTCTCTTCCGTTTAAAACTTATTCTACGCTAAAGTAAGTCGGTAGAAACACGTCTCCTGTGTTGAAAATACTTTGTATTTTAAAATTAAACCGTTATTTTTATTTTGTAAATTCTCGTCTGCGCATATCTAAAAAATTTCAGAGTAACCCTCGTATATTTATATATAGCAAAGTAATAAGTTAACCTTTTATTTATTCTATTCACAGTTTTACCCTATACATTACAGAAAATTCGTATACATAACGCTTGCAAGTTCAACACAAAATAAGACTAAGTTTGTAATGCATAGAATTTGAAGGAAAACAAAACATGGCGAGACATTTACAGTTTTCATTTGCTAAGAAATGTTATAAATTATATGAACGAATAACTTTCAAAACAGTGAAAATGCAGGTATAAATCTTTTCAAACATGTTAGTAAATGAGAATGTTATAATCCCATTGAAACAATTCGGTATTCTTAATGTTAAAGATACCCTTTAATTAACTTATTCGTATTAAATTTTAAAACAGTATAACAATTCACAAACTTTTAAAAAGAAATATTTACCTTAAGTTTACGCCTGATAGACGACCATTAAAAACGTCGTGTTTGGAAGTAGAGAGAACCCCGTAGCTATCACAGCGAACGATTGAGAGCCGATCTCACTAAAGCTGTTTAACGGCTAACCGCAATTAACCCATGGAGTCAACCAATGATGGGACACAATTCTCCGTTTAAACAGAGATTAATCGTGGTTAGAGTTAAACGACTTTAGTGAGACTGGCACCTAGTAAGTGATTGTGGCAGAAAATTCATGACGCCATAGACTATTAAGAATTAAAAGACAAATTAAAGTTTGAGGACATTATACGAACAAACGATCAAGCTGACGTCACAACGTAGGTTCGAACCGACTCGCAACGTCCTGAGTAAGCCCCTTAATCTTTTTTCAATCGTTGATACCACTAAATTTCTATTTTTCTGTACCATTTTCAATTCACTGCTGACTCAAGAACAAGTTGAGAGGTATGGTAATAAATGAGTTGTTTAAAACTCGCACAGAAGTATATTCTCCTTTTCAACAAATTTTTCTGATAACCAATATCAACAAAAGTGCACAGCATTTTATAAAAACCATTTTCATCTTATAAAAAAATAGAACTAAGGCCTGATCTTACCGAGATTTACCACTCATTTAATTATTGCAAATTAGAGATAATCGTAGAATCAGTGTTAAAGCCCCACGGAGTTCAATTGCATAGCGTTTAATCGATGGTTATTTCTAATCAACTATTATGCAATGTAGACTTCATTTGATACACGTACTTTTTTATTTTAAAAAGAGATGGCATCATTCTTATAAAATAAAAATTGAAATGTTTTTCATATAATTATTGCGAATTAGAAGTAATCGTAAAATCAATGTTAAAGCCTCACGGAGTTCAATTGCATAGCGTTTAATCGACGGTTATTTCTAATCAACTATTATGCAAAGTATCCTTGATATGATACACGCATTTTTTTATTTTACAAAGAGATGGCATCATTAGGATAAAATAAAAATTTAATTTTTGTCATTTAATTATTGCGAATTAGAGACATTCTTAAAATCAATGTTAAAGCCTCACGGATTTCAATTGTATAGCGTTTGATTGACGGTTATTTCTAATCAACTATAATGAAATGTATTCATGGTTCGAAACATGCACTTTTTTATTTTAAAAAGAGATGGCATCATTGGGATAAAATAAAAATGGAAATATTTTACGAGTGGATCGGGACAGCCAATTTTGTGTGCCTACACTTCCGATAGAAAATTGCTTGGCTCACTGGCGCCATCTATCATTAATATATTAACTAAAACTACTCAATTAATTAGACAGTTATTTTATTATTTTATTTACATATTTGACAACATTTTTGGTCAATTTTCTTCTTTTTATTTGAATTTTATTTAATTTTTTACTTTTATTTTTGTTAGTTTTTGTCGTTTTAAGTTTATAAAATTAGTTTCTGCTAAGAAATGAGCTTGAGAAGTGCTAGTATTTCTAATATTTTATTGTAATAAATTTATTAATTTTAATATTTATTATTATTTTTATTATTTAATATTTTATTTTATTTCTAATATTTTTTTTAACATTTTTGATAATTTTTAAAATTGATTTTTATTTTTAACTGTCAATTTTTTAAAATCTTTTTTGATTATTTTAAAATCAATTTCTGCTATTATTAACTTTATACCTCAAGCTGTCTATAATGGGCAGTAAATAGCCTGATTTTTAAGATAAAAACATTGTTTTGATAAAATGTTATAATAATATAATAATTTAGAAACTTACATTTTTCTATCAAAGAATATTCATAAGTTTAAATTTTACTATTCCTCTCAAAAGTATACAGCAATATTGATTAATTATTTCACTTAATAAAGAGTGAAAGAGAATTTTTCTTGAATATTCTATGATAGAAAAATATAAGCTTCTACAGTACTATATTGAAGTATATTTCAATGAGTAATTTTCTCATGCTTAAATCAGGCTATTTACTTACTGTCTATTACAATAAAATGAGTACAAACATTGTCTGAATAATGCAATGGAATTGCATATTTTCATCAGTTATTGTTAATGATTTTAAAAAGTAAAAGATCATACAAATAAAAACAAATATATCTTATTTATTTCAGCTTATTTATCTATATTTGCTTCACCTTCCATGTTTAACACGTTGCATTAAGAATCCTCGACACGTGCTCACGATTACTTAAATAGGTTTTTAGTTAATAGATGGCGCCAGTAAGCCAAGCAATTTTCTACTGGAAGTGTAAGCACCCAAAATTGGCTGTCCCGATCCACTCGTAATTTCTTTTTTTCATTTAATTGTTGCGAATTAGAAGTAATCGTAAAATCAATGTTAAAGCCTCATGGAGTTCAATTGTATAGCTATTAAAAATCAGTTATTTCTAATCAACTATTATGAAATGTATCCATGGTTCCACACATGCTCTTTTTTATTTTTAAAAGAGATGGCATCATTAGGATAAAAATAAATTTTTTCTTTTTCATTTAATAAAGCAATTTGTCGCAACTTCACGAACTACTATAATGCCCTTCTCATTCATTTTCATTTTTACAACAACCAATAGACAAACAATAAACTGCCCTTCCGTTTGAAATTAAAACCAGAATTTTCATAAATTGAGATGTGCCCTCCTGCGTGAAATCGCTTTATTATTGCGAATATTTGGTCAATTTTACGTGGAACCCCCACAGTTTAGTTCCCAAACATCTTTGGTTCTCAGTTTGTCTACCCACTGTAGGGATGAAAGACTGAGTCAGCCTTGCTCAATCCGAAGATCGAATCTGGGACCTTTGTCTTGGGAACGCGAAGCACTAAACCAACGCCACTGGTAAAATATATGTAACATATGGTAAAATAGGGACTACTTAAGAATTGGGTTCCTCTTGGCAAATTTGGCGAAAATATTGGCGATATTTACTAAAACAAAAAGATAATCCATCCAACATTGTATTTCTTGCTTTTTCTGGCGACTTTAAATAATGCACAGTGAGCCATTGTAATAGACTTATATACTCTTACTTAATTAAAGAAAACGACTTGAAAACCAGACATTTATATTTATGGGCAATTAATCCATTAACACTTTACAAACGCAACAGCTCCAAATTATTAAAATCAACCATAGTGAACCATTAATGTTTTGTTATATCTAATTTTTTTAAGCATTGCGCTATTTTAATTCCTTATATAATAATAGCCTAAGTTATCTGTCCGTCTGTCCTCCAATTTATGAAGCGGTTGGACCTGGAATGGATAAGAGGCATCCATTGGATTATTGATGAGTTAGCAAAATTCAAAGCGAGTAAAGTTTATCTTCTCCTAAACTATCGATCCGATTATAAAATAAATTGGTATAAATATGTTTCATATCACAGCAAACAATACTGTCGTCTTCTAAATGTCGCTATGTCCCCGTGCATCACATCTTAGTTGAGTGTCAAAATTTTAAAGTTTACAGACGTCGTCATTTTAATACTCATATTCATTTAAAAGATATCCTTGGCATTATTCCTCATCCTAATGTTTTCTTCTTTTTGAGAGACATCAGGTTTTATCATCATGTCTGATTTTTCATTCTTCCCTCTGTGTTTTTGTCGTTTTACTGATTTTACCTCTTGTTCACCTGATGCTTTTTAACAGTTTTATAGTGTTCCAATTTTACCATTTTATTCCTGTATATTTTTACTTTTCTACAATCTATGGTTTTTACACTCTTTTTATGGCACTCTTCGTTTTGGCACAATATATTGCATTTGGGATTCAGTGTCAATAAATCCAATTCATCCATCCATCCATCTAAACGTTCGAATTCCACCCCTTCCCCCCTTTTCGAGCGTTTAATATCATTATTTCAAGCCCCATTTTCTCCGGTTAAGAGTAGGCGATTAAATTTACCAATTTATCACATAAGTAGATGAAAATAACTTTTTTTCTACCATTATGACGTCATTCCTTTAACCATCTCATTTAATCATTTCTTATTTTAAATTATTTAAATATCGTCCGCATTATTTTCATACGCTTTATCACTGAACTTAGATATTACGTCAATAATTTTCTCTTATATTTGGCGTAAATAATAGAGTAGGTACATAGGTGATAAATTTAAATTTGATCATCTATTACGTTTTGTTGCAATGAAAATTTTATCACCGGTATTAACAACAATTTTTTTTCATAACAGTCTAGGAGTCTATTTCATGGACTAATAAATATCTAGCTTTTAAGTTATATATCTTTAAAAATTAAAAAGTTTGTTCGTTTGTATGATTGTTTTTTATACATAACCACACAGTCTGCAACCGATTCTCTAAATTTTGAACATCCCTCATATATACCGCGAAATAATCACTGTTAATGTTAAAACCTCTGCAGTCCCTAACATGACAAGATAAATTAAAGTTGGCAACTAACATGCGGTCAGTAAAGATAATCAAATTATTGAGCATGTACCAAATAAATCTCAGCCAAAATCAAACCATTTTATTACCTGCCTCATAGGGTACTTTACAATTCTGGAAAATTAAAAACTTTACTGATTCCGTCATATGACGGGCTATATGCTAGTATATAAGAAAAGAGTTACACAAGGAGAGTTGGTTGCAAATATCATATGAATTATAATATAAATACAGATTGTTTGGACACAGTGAGATCAGGGGAAAATGTTAGGCAACCATACTTAGACCATTATCGCCAAGTTGGCGGGGGAACCTAGTTCTTTAGTCAAGCCTTAAAATATATCTAATATATTATATATATAACATAAAACGATATCTAGTACCAAATATTTTGCCACGACCACTTCTAAAGAACTTGGATTACAGCAAGAATCATTTTATTTTAAATTCAATTTTTCAAATCCAAAAAAGAGTTTATAAAAAAATAGAATGTTTGAAAGTTGTCTTTATTTTTCTGGATGACATTTGTAGTGTTGAGGTTTGAGATATCACAGCAGAATACATGTAGATGGAAAAAAAAAATGTGAAAATTTAGTTGATATTCAGTTTACGGCAACTGATTTCTCAGTAGTAATATTATTCTTTGTGAATATTTTTCTGTTTGTTAATACAAAATAGGTTTCGGGAAAATCGGTTTCTCCCAAAGTTTTGATGGTCTCTTAATCTTTTCAGAGGGGCGGGAAATTTATTAACGACTATCCAGAATTCACTGAAATTTGAAATTATTTGTTTACAAAACTCTATAATTTATAAAGGTGTGTATGTAGTCTTTTAACAACCTCACTAGCTCTTTAGGTATTTGCGTCTTTCAAAACCAGAAGTTTTTCAGGACAACCAAAAAAGAATAGAATTTACAGTCACCTCCACACACACACACAAAAAAAAAAAAAAAAAAAAAAAAAAAAAAAAAAAAAAAAAAAAAAAAAAAAATAAAAACTAATAAAGGACTCCTAATAGCAAACAATTTCCTGTTTTTTTTTTTTCATTTTTCCCCCCAAAAAAAAATTGTTTACGAATATATAAATAAACAATTTAAAATAAAAAAATTAAATAAAGGAAAAAATTAAAATAAGTAGTGACCTTTTGTACAATGTTTGCAGTTCAAAAGTATGTTTCAATATTTACATCTAATATTTAAAACTGAAATAATTAAAAAGGCTGATCATGTTTCAATTCAAAAGCACTTTATGGTTTAATAAGACTAATTTGGATCTGTATCGTCATAGCATTTCAATATCACTTACACTAATATGGTTTAGCTAGACCGGTACTGTCTTCTAATTCACGTACCAGCTATTGAACTCCATGGTCCTTCTTGTTAAATCCGTCACTTTATTACATGAATCATTCATTAGGTCGAAAAAGAACTAGAGCTGTAAGGTAGGCCTAGAGATTTGAACGAATTCTCTATGCTTAAGACTTTTGAATCATGTCTTCCCTGTTTAAGATTGTATGATGCTTATTTAATGACTTAGTTTAAATACCTAGCTCAGTCTTGCAAACGATTCCAAGATTAAGAGAGCTTTAGGTTACGAAACTTATGCCGATCAGATGTGCAAGAAGGAAAGATCGATTCTAGACAAGGTTGGCTATTTTGCGTAAATGGCTTTTTAACCAGTTTTGTTTCTAAGGAATGAATCTATGCGCATGTGTCCATTTATCTTATCTTCCCGTCCAGTTCCGTCTTTGCGAAGTATCCAGTCTCTGTATGCCTTTCTTATATAAATCTATATCGCTTGTAGATTATACTATTTACCTTAGTTCCGACCCTGCCGTAATGCCATCATTCCAAATCAGTTTTCTTTTGTCTCTACGATCAATGAAATATAGCTAGAAACTTTATGATGGACGATACCACTTTATAAGGTAAGCTACCTAACTAAACTCCAATAGTTGGCTAATGTTTGTCTAATGCCTCTTCCCCTTTATGGTCCATTATTACCCACTGCAATGCTGGCCTGATGGTGAGCAAGCTCTAACATTTGTGGGCAAGCTGTCTAATGATACTGAATAAGTCAAAAACTAAAAGAAGAAATTGTCACTAAATTAAAGTGAATTTTAGACTACGCATCCTATTTTTAACTTGAAATGGCAGTTATTTTGAGGCTCCCTTTTGACTGGGACCCTGACACTTGCCCTGTCTGAAATCATGCCCTGATTGTGTATTACATGTGATATACAAAACAGAGATGAGTTAAAAATGACTGCAGGTATATGCTCGATGAGGAGCAATGCAAGTGATCATCTACCATTACTGAAAGCTTAGTTCAAAAAGGGAATGAAAACGTACAAAAAAATAGATGCTTTATGATCTCAATTTATTAAATGTTTTTTCTCAAACGATGTGTGTTTTTTATGGAATTGTGTCACAACACTTAAGTTTGTCTCATGCAGGGAACCAAAAATGGTGAGTGATGCAGACTAAACCAAAACTTAAGCTATTGCATGACAAGGCAACAGATTTCTATGAAGATTGAATTCAAAAGCTAGTTCAATGATATGATAAATGTCTTGATATTGGTGTACTGCTTTATGATCTCAATTTATTAATTTTTTTTTCTCAAACAGTGTGTTTTTTATGGAATTGTGGAACAACACTTAAGTTTGTCTCATGCAGGGGACCAAAAATGGTGAGTGATGCAGACTAAACAAAAACTTTAGCTTTGCATGACAAGGCAACAGATTTCTATGAAGATTGAATTCAAAAGCTAGTTCAGTGATATTATAAATGCCTTGATATTGGTGTACTGCTTTATGATCTCAATTTATTAAATATTTTTTTTCAAACAGTGTTTTTTATGGAATTGTGGCACAACACTTAAGTTTGTCTCATGCAGGAGACCAAAAATGGTGAGTGTGGCCAAAAATGTGGCCACTCTGTAAAAATAGAACAACTAATTGCAATGAGAAGATATTTTTCAGCGTTCCCACAAACACTTAAAATCTGGACAAATGCGATGAAAAGAGAGGAGAAATTAAACCCTAAATTATCATATAAATCATCTCTATAGGTTTGTGAAGACCATTTTTCAAAAAGTAAATGCTTGCTTTTGTTTAAATATTATTAATTTAGGACAATTAAAGTATATAAAAATACATCTATACCTTTAAAAAGACTGTTGATTAACCAGTGCTATTTAACCTTTAAAACTGCTAATTTTCAAGTATTATCACCGAGTTCAAGTACAATAAATTTTTGACAAAGCATATAAATATCATAAAACATATAAACATCTAAAGCAATCTATAAACATATAAACATCTAATTATCTAATAAATAACTCGGGGGTGGGGAAGGTTATGTATTTTCAAGGTATTATAAATATTTTCTTCAGAGATGATGCATGCTTTCTTATGTGTATCAATTCACAGTGATATTTTTCGATTAAATTGGTGACTAATTTGAAAAAAGTCTAATATTTTTAAAATACTTAATAATGATATTACTTTAAAAATTAAATTTAATTTCAGAAATGTTATACATTTTATAATTTAACATTAATATTAAAGGCAATAAAATTGTATTGCTATTTAAAAATGTATAAATAATTAAGTAAAGCCTTTTAAAGATTTTATATTTCTTTTCATCAAATTTAAAATATCTAAGAATTGGTTTGGTTTGGTTTTGGAGCGCTGCGGTCTACTTTTTGCAACACGAGGGCTAATGAGACTGGTCTCACAATAAATACCTCCTCTAATTTTTATTTTACTATTACATCCATCTCTATTTATAAAAAGCAATGCTACTACAAATGTGTGTGTATGATATATGTATATTTATTTGATTTGTCTATGTCTACAAACAGAAGAACTGTGATTAGCATGAAAAAAATTAATACATGTTAAGTAAAATTGGATAAATTTATAAATGATTTTACATTTGGGTTTTAATTTGAACGTATTTTTGCTCCTATAAAATCCGGGTTTATTCCCAAGACCGAAAACACTGACATCATGTCAATTTTGGGAGATTGTCCGACTGTTCTTTGGTAAATCCAGGTAAAAGAGGCATGTATAACAAATTGAGATAATTAAGCTATCAAGAACGATAAAACAAACCTTCAGGTTTAAATAAAAAATTTTGATAGCTAGAAAATTCCAAGAACTTGCAAAAACAATATCGGAAAATAGTGCGCACTTAGTAGCAATAAGAAAATATTGGATAACGTGAACAATGACGTCACAACCAATCACGGAGCGTTTTGATGTCACGTGATTTTCGCTTAGCTTTAAAATTAATTTTTAAAAAGATGGACCCATTTTTTTTTTTTTTTTTTTTTTTACATTTTTGAGAACATTTGTGGAATTTACGAGTTTGGAATTAACAGAAAAATACTAAGTTGTTCGAATCTCCCACATGTACAAATTCCTCATTGGTAATTTAGCTTTTCAAAAATTTTATCATTTTCTGGAGAAATGTGAGAATTTTCCAGAGTTATCAAACTTTTTCATTTCTCCAGAGAAGTTGGCATGTCTGTATATAAGTCTGGGTTATCGAGAATCAAAAGTGCTAAACATTGTGGCAGACGTCAAAAAAATGCTTTAAATTACTCAAAGAAACTCATGGAAAATGTAATAAGAGAAAACTGAAATAATCACAGAAAAAGTAGCAACAAAGCATTTATTTTCATTGTATTTTCAGTAACAACTCTGTTATTCTACATGCAAGTTGTAAATACAATTTCCCATTTTCATTAAGTATCCAAATAAAAAAAAAATTGGCAGTATTTTAAGTAAAATTTGTACACATTTATACAACAATACTATTTTTTACTCTTCAACCAAAAGTATTAAATTGTCTAATTTTATAAGTTTTTAGGAAAAAAAATTATTTAATTAGTAATATTTTACATTATAAATAAATTTAGATATATTTTGTTTGAATATTCAATCTTATTTTATTACAATTTTCACATTTGAAATTTATAAATTTTGTTAAGTCACAAGTCATATATTTTGATTAATTAATTGATTAAAGGTACATAAGCTATATTGTATTTAAGATCATCTTCACTGAATATTGTTGATTTTAACTGTGAAGCAATGACATACAATATAAAAAATTTTATTATACCTTATTGCTTTAAAAAAATTTTTTATGCTTTACACATGAATATAAATACAATGACATATCAGTAGATAACATTTAAGCACTTAAATGTAATATTCATAATTAAAATATATAAGTATATAAATGAAAGTAACTACACAATTTTATGGGAAAATATTAGTTTAATTAGGCCTTAATGCACAAGTTATTTAAAATTCTATAATCAAAAGAAATATATCCCTTTAAAAGAATTTTCAAGAAAGTTACAAAATTTAGTACAAAAACACATAGTAACAAAACATTCTAGAAATTTTTAGACTGAAAAAATTATTGTTGTTATAGAATTAACAATTACAGTTGCATGTTACATTAACAATTTACAGGTGAAAAGAAAAAAAATTTAAGACTAATTTATTAACTAAATGGTGTAGAGTAAAATAAAACTTTAAAGTATGATATATGTGGTTAATTTGATTTGTTCTTTAAAAATTATTCAAATGACTAGTTTGTAACCAGTTGAAAATGCAGCTAGTGAAAAAGAAAACTTGTATCAAAACAAACATATAATATGTCTTATATATAACAGGGCTGACAAAATAGCAAATGTCAATCAAACTTTACACTATAATTTCTGAAATTTATAATTAAAATAAATAACACACTTTTCATAGTAAATGTTCGACTATTCAATTGATTTACTGATCGTTTTAACTATTCATGCACATTCATTTTTAACTGTTTTATTGTTAATTTTTTAATAATTATAACACAATGTCTTTAATTTTCTCCTCTATATATATATTCATACACATACATTCATATTTATAAACACACACACACACACACACATATATATATATATATATATATATATATAGACATACACATAGAGAGAGAGAGACATACACATACATATATATATAAATATACATAAAATATACACACACATACATACATATGTGAATGTATACATATGTATATGTATGTATATATATGTATGTATATATATATATGTATATATGTATATATATATATATATGTATATGTATATATATATGTGTATATATATATATATACACATATATGTGTGTGTGTGCGTATGCATACATACAAATAACAAATATACAGTGCAGCATGTAAAACTTTTTTAGCTGACTTGGTTTGATATAATATGCACAATGAAAAAATTCCATTTTTATACTTAAAATATTTTAAAAGATATTCTTCAGTGCTAAATCTGTAAGCCAGTTATATATAAAACATGTATGAAAAAATATATAATTCTGTATCTCTTACATACACATAAATTTCATCATGCAAACTAAATTAAATCAAAATGAAATTGAGATTGTAAATTACTTTACAGATTTTATTATAATTTTGAGATATTACACGACCGATTTCTTTGAAGAGTAAAAAACAGTTCATCAAGAATGTTGCAAATATGTTTCGTTTAACTACTTTGGGTCCCAAAGATTGCTCAGGTTCATTTTATAAATACTCAAATATGTTAAGAGTGCATTTGACAACAAAACAGTTGATCCCATTCTTAAGCTTAAATACAAAAGCTAAGAACAAATCTTGATTACCTACAGCATTTTGCGAAAAAAAATTTTGGCAAATAATTTTAATAAAATGGAAGATACAAAAGAAAATTAGTCACATTTAAAAAATGCACCACTACATAATTTTTTAAGTGTCGACACTGCAAAATAATTTGTTTAAAGCATTCATCTGTTTACATCTGTACACTGCTGGATAACATTGAGTCACTATATTTTATTTTAACAATGCATAAGTTTATAAAAATATACAAGATCATGCATGTATGATGGATCACTCTTAAAAAGCTGCAAAATTACAAATGCAATGTGTGTACAATAGGACACTGATTACAATATACTAGGGCTGTAACACATCCAGGAAATAAATTAAATTAAAATAGTAATGTGGACTAAAAAATATATTTCTTTTGTTTGTAATTAAATACAATTAAAAATTAATAAAAAAGCCTAATAGAAAGAATTTAATGGAAGAGAAATTCAGTAGAGTCAATTCCACTTATTTGGGACAAATGATACAGGGTATCTGCTCAAATAAAATTTTTCAAATCCATGACTTTTCATGACTTTCCCTGATTTAGCAGATCATTTTCCATGACTTTAAAAAGCTTTCGTTAAAGTATATATGAATAAAACTTCTGATGTACATACAAATAAAATATATGCTTTTAGAGAAATTACAAGAATTTTATCATAAAAAAAACTATAAACTTACTTTATAAGTGTTAATAAACTCACATACATAAAAATAAATTGTTGTATCTACATACCTAAGTTTAATCATATAGCAATTTTTCAATCAAAATGTTTCCAATTTGAATTCAGGGTACTTTGGTATTATCCAGGTGACCATGAATAATAGCCAAATATAACCCTATAATATTTATATACAATATCCCTAGAGATAAACTTATATTTCGTGCAAAAATCTTAACTAATTTTTATTAAAAAATAATTATTATATTAATAAAATTTTAATCTACAATTTAAGAAAAAACCAGAATAATATACATTTACCCACCCATTAAGCTTTCTTGCTTTGAGTTTCCTTGGTGAACAAATTTTACTTGGCAATAGGGTCAATAGGATAATACATAAACACCAAACTCAGTAACTTCAGCCAAATGACAAGTAAAAATAGAATTAAACAATTCAATGCATTTTTTTAATCGGTAGTTTAGCGGATCCATGACTTTCCATGACTTTTACTCATTTTACTTGAAAAATCGAGACTTTTCATGACAAAATGAATCCATTGTCTAAATCCATGATTTTCCATGACTTTCCATGTGCACGGAAACCATGTATATATTTGAAAATTTTTTTAATATATCAAAACTTAATTTCAAATATTGTCTATTTGAACATCATCACATAGTTAGGAAATTCTAACACCAAGAATGCATAACTCTTCATTTAGCACTAAACACTTGGTTGGCAAACAGAGAACTGACTAACATGCTGAGCTACTTGCAGTTTCATACCAGGGTTGCAAAAAACTCACCTACCAAGAAAAACCCAGGCGGTTTTTTTTTTTGGATAAAACCCAGTCTACAAAAAACCCAGTAAAACCCACTCTGAAGTGGGTTTTATTGTGTTTTTTAAAAATTGGTGATATTTTTATTTATTTTCAGAAACTTATCTTAGTTTTTAACCCTCTTTCAGTTTTAAAGAATTATTCTGTGGAAATATATATACAGTCAATCAAAATCCAGAAAAATATGTGAAAATCTATGGTAAATACAACATAACAATTTGGAAAAAAAAATTTATCTGTGAGTGAGAACCATAAAGAAAAGGGGCTAAGGTTTCATGTGTAAAATACAGAATAATTTGACTATAAATCACAGTTAATAACAAGGATTTTAAGTATTTCAAAACAAATACAGATCCACCAACACATCATATATCATCATCATCAATCAGGTTATCAGCATTACAATTTTTCAGTCTCAAAAGTCTGTGTATTTTAACTAACTTCAGTGCTTTTTGTATTCCTAATCTGTTTCAAAGTTTTGACCAAACCAACCCACGTGTAGAGAACACTCTCTCCAGTGATGCAGAGCTAGCTGCGCACTTGTTTAGGGCTACCATCAAACAGCAAAAATTTATCATATCCCCATCCCTAACACGCATTTCAATAAGTTTCCACCACTATGCTGCACTAATTTTTTTAATTACATCAGTACTAAACATATCTTGAGGAAATATTTTGGGGTCTTTTAATTTATAATTCATGAGAGGAATTAACCAATTATTTATTTAAGGGTAGAAAGAATAGAGATAAAAAATAATCCTTTGTTAAAATAACGTTCAAATATGTAGTATTTGTCAATATATAACATTTCGTTTTGTGATGTCAGAGTAAACTTTTTTATAGCCTTTACACTGATTTATTTGTATTAATTAAATTATAATTTCTTGAACATTAGTTAATTAATAAAAATATAACCCGTTTTAGTAATTTTATCTTTTCTAAAATATGGTACTTCCCCTGCCCTCTCCTCTTAAAAACAGACCCCAATAAAACCCATCCGGGTTGGGGTTTTCTTAAAAACCCGGGTTTTTTGCAACTCTGTTTCATACTGTAGTGGACTATTTTAGAACACAATACCAATAAAGTAAAGAATGTTCTAATAGCTTGTAGAGCAGGGTTTCCAACTTGTAAGGGCTTGAGGGCTACACTGTAAATATTATGATTGCAGACTGCACTTTCATAATTGGTAAATTTTTGTAAAATTCTCCAAGTAAGGCAAAAGTATCAATATTAAGTAATATTCCTACTTTATCTAAAACTAAAGTAGTCATTTTAGTGGATTTAAAAGTGTTCGAAACCCTTATGTTATAAAATACATTTCTGTAGAATCATGCCTAATTGTACACTTTAAATGTAAGAACAAACATGAGAAAACAGGAAATCAAAATAGAAAAATGGCTTTATTATCATTTAAGAAAAATAATTAAAGCTCTTAAAACACTAATTATTTTACTATTGGATTAAACAGTGAAATTAATGATAAGTAAAAAACTTATTTTTGATTGCATTTTGGAGGTGATTTAACAGTGTTAGTTTCTTTAATTAACCCTTTTGTGGGCCATGCGAAGATTACTCCCAACCTACACGATCTTACAAAATACACCTGTGGGAAGAGCAAACCCATTCTAATATAATGGTCTTGTTATTGAAATGACAGGAAAGACTGATTCCTACTTCAGTTTTGTGCTGTCATCACTTGTTCGATCAATTGAATAAAATTAGTAGCTCTGTTTTGAAAGTTTGGAAACATGGAGCGAGAAATAAATGGCCCCATGAAAGGGTTAATATCAACAAATTTCACGAAGAAAAAAATATCTAAAGACAAACTAAAATTAACAATTTTATCTAACTGGAACTTTGGCAGGTAATCTGCATTAACCAATCAATAGACATCTACCACTAGTTCTGTTAAAGCTAATCTCATCAGATGAAACAAAGCTAGCCTTCTTCAGTAGGGTTTAGTTTCAACATTCTAAAAGCATGAATTCTCTGAAGAGGTAGAGGATTTTTCTCCCTACATCTCCACTATAAAAGAAATTCTACAAGTGAACTTGCTACTAACAGATTTTACTTTTTTAATCACGAGCAGGCTGTGGTAGCTCAGTTGGCAAAGGCAGAGATCTTATAACTGAGAGGTTGCGTGTTTTGAGGCTTGAGCAGTCCTAAGATCTGTCATGTTCGTTAAAGGTGACTGGGGAACGTAAAATATGTTCATGGCATTTAGTTTTAATATTAGTTTACAATTTCAGGTTATCTCAGGCTAATGCAAAAAAGTTAATTATTAGTTTTTGTTTGATAATATTTTAAACAAGGGACAACACAAAGAGATACCTGACTTTATGTACACTAGTATCTGGTCTCTTTTCTTACTGGCTACCTCTGGAATTTGCTTTACGGCAACACAGAGTACACTGTCTCATTGGATTAGATTTTTTTCAGTAGCAGGAATAACATCTGGGAAATGCCTTGAGGTTAACCTGAGTGGTAAAGAACTAATGCTGGGTCTTCCTGATGTGGCAGAAAACTTGTCACGATGATTTTCTGAAATTAACTTTTCAATCAATGGAAAACACGTGACCAGCCCCGCCAAAAGAACTGTGAAACTAACAAAACTTGGCAAACTGCCCATCAAAGCTGAACATTTCAAGGAGGTGGCTTGGTCGCCACCTCCTTGAGCCTTGGGAGCTGCAGGACATCCCTGTTAGCTGTTTGCTGAGATTTGCCTCAGCTTGTGGCTTTTTCTCTTAGGCGCACTTGGGTCGTGTTTTGTTCTTCTTGGGTTTGGGTACAATAGACCTCTGGTCGCAGTGCCCTGCTCTTGGGGAATCCCCCAAGGGCTGCCCTAAAGGTGATTTCATTCATTCATTCAAGCTGAATATTTCCTCCAGGCTGAATAAAACCGTGATAAAACAAATTGTACTGACAAATTCTGTTTCACCCAAGTTTTCTCGGGATAATAGTTAGCTGCAATATATACAAACCCGAGATAACTCGGGATAATCAGGCAAGCAGTTAAAAATTAGTTCTTATCAGAACTTTATTTATTCTGAAATTTTCAATTTCCAAAGAATATAACCTACCATTTTCTTCTAGGATCCTACAGCTACAAATGTTCTCCCATTATTGTTCAAATTTGTGTTCAAAGACATCAATACGATATTCAGTTGAATTTTCTGGTAAAAACTCTCGATAAATTCTCAGAACAAATGTAACCTGTAAAGAAATAAAATATATATAATATTCTACATAGAAGTGGTAAGTATGTGCATTTATATTTGATGGAAAATTAATCGTTTCAAAATATATATAGTTTTTCCAACACTTCAAAAAAAAAAAAAAATGCAGAGTCGTCAGAGGTTTGATGAAGTTTCAGGATTTCAATAAAATTTACACTTCGAATGTTTTAAGTTAAAATTTTATTTATGAAAAATTAAACATGTATCGACTTAATACAAAAATTAAACAAACTAGTCACCTGCAGCGTTAGCTAGAAATGCTTCCCCGCTAACAACGCTGACTAGGCTTAAATACACACATGTGCCAGGAGATTTACATGAAGGTTTCAGTCACGGTTAAAGTTGACTGAAACTTAAACGCATCGGATGAATAATGAAGTGATATTGTAAGGAAGAAATCTTTTTTTTTTTTTAAATTTCCTAACAATAGTTAAGGAGAATAAGCTCATCATCTAATACTATACTCGGTGTTAACTTAATAGGGACTTCAAGGTCACTGATTTTTCCCCGATGACCAATTGTAACTATGGTAACGACAGTTGGGGAATGACTTTACTCTTTTTTCCTACTGTGTTAAGGGGTGTCATGCATCGTGTGGGCTCTCCATGCATGATGAAAGTATGTTTATTTAGACTACACTTTGAAGAATACTTAATACTTTACACAAAATTTTATGAGTAATTTCAGACCTGTTTCTAAGTTCATAAATTTAAGATATAATCCCATTTCATAAAATTACAATTCAAAAAATGTATGTTATATTCTAATCCGTGATTAAAAAAATTCTACTGAAAAAGTAAATCTTTTTTTTCTTCTTTTTTTTTTTGCACACACAGTTGCATTATTTACAGAAATAATATCATTAAGATGATTGAATATTTCGCTAATTTTAATGAGTAATTAGTTATAATTTCTCACTATTTTTCTTTATATTTGTATGACTTTTAATTTAAGTATCAAAAGTATTTCTTAATAATTAATTTATTTAAGAGAATGTAGTTCTGAAATTTCCTTAAATTTAGTTGTATGTTAATAAGTATATTATGAAGTTATGTGGACCATAGTAAAGTTTCTATTCCAAAATTGTACTGTATTAATTATTTTATGATTTTACAAGAATTGAAAGAGGTCTTAATGCAATAACAATATTTTGTATAATTTTATTATGTATTTAAAGATTTATGGTCTGTTGACACATTTTTAGAAAGTGAAAATTTCTTTAGAAGGTAGAGATTCATAATGTTTTAGTAAGAATTCTAAATTAAAAGGAATTTTTGTATTTTTACAAAAACATCTGTGATTTATTATAACCATATTATACATATTGTTAAACTTTTCTTTATGTAAATAGTTAACGCATATATGCACAACTGAAAATTTTGACTTATAATAATAAAGCAAGGTGTCTGAACGTATTATAATCAAATCCTCAACTGAAGTGCTGAAAATAAGTGTGAATCCACAGGCTTCTTGGTCGCTACCATAGTAACGGATGACTGGGGAAACGAGAAAGTGTGACCTTGAAGTGCCAATAGATTTTACAAGCACTATAGTAAACCTTATCATTCATTGAAAATCATTTGAAATAGTGCTGTAAAATGTTTTTCCTTTTATGTAATGTTTCATGTATCATACTTTTAGGTTCTAAACGGCTATATTTAACACTAGATTTACGGAGCGAGCCAATTTGACTCATTAAAAATTTGATCACTATATATATATAAAACTTTAATATCACTTTTCAAAAACATATGTTGGTTTTTAGTTAAGCAATAAAATATATGTAAACTTTCATTCCTCTTCCCCACAGACCCCTTCATTTTGCATTATCAAATGTGGTATACCTATTTTCATGGTTGTGAGCCAATTTGACTCATAGAATGGTTTAACAGTTAATCGCATAACATGAAATTTATTGGTGCTATCAGGCCTGGGCAACAGTCAAGTCGCACGTGATTTGTTTCTCTTCTCATTTGGCATTTCTCACATTCTGGCATTGTTGTTCTGCCCAATGACAGAAATTCATGCTACTGAAGCACGGAAGAATTATCAAGTTCAACAATCATGCAAAAGAAACAGATGTAGAAACCATTGTGCTAAATGTAATAGAAATGTTTGCGGAAAATGTGTTTCAAAAACAGATTTTATAAGTAAAAAATGTTTTTAGTGATTTTTTTTTTAATAAACATTTCATTTAAATTAATTTGGAACTATTTTCTTTGCAAAAAACTTCAATTTTCTTCTATGAGTCAAACTGGCTCACTTCAGTAAAAATAGGTGTATGATCAACAACTGTAAACCTAGTGTTAAAGAAATTTTGCTCCTTATTTGACACACAGGTACTTTTAGAAAAAATTACGTTACATGACCAAGTATCATTATTTGTATTTATGAGGAAGTGCATTAAAGAGATCGCTTTTTAATTAAAGTAAAAAAACTTTCAAGTTTAGAACTAAAATCCGGTGAACCTCTTTTTTAAACAAACAAAATTAATTAGCACATTACAAGATTAAAAAAAAATCCTCATACACAGGGTATCTGCCAAAATAAAATTTTTCAAATCCATGACTTTTCATGACTTTCCCTGATTTAGCAGATCATTTTCCATGACTTTAAAAAGCTTTCGTTAAAAGTATATATGAATAAAACTTCTGATATACATACAAATAAAATATATGCTTTTAGAGAAATTACAGGAATTTTATCATAAAAAAAACTATAAACTTACTTTATAAGTGTTAATAAACTCACATACATAAAAATAAATTGTTGTATCTACATACCTAAGTTTAATCATATAGCAATTTTTCAATCAAAATGTTTCCAATTTGAATTTAGGGTACTTTGGTATTATCCAGGTGACCATGAATAATAGCCAAATATAACCCTATAATGTTTATATACAATATCCCTAGAGATAAACTTATATTTTGTGCAAAAATCTTAACTAATTTTTATTAAAAAATAACTATTATTATATTAATAAAATTTTAATCTACAATTTAAGAAAAAACCAGAATAATATACATTTACCCACCCATTAAGCTTTCTTGCTTTGAGTTTCCTTGGTGAACAAATTTTACTTAGCAATAGGGTCAATAGGATAATACATAAATACCAAACTCAGTAACTTCAGTCAAATGGCAAGTAAAAATAGAATTAAACAATTCAATGCATTTTTTTTAATCGGTAGTTTAGGAGATCCATGACTTTTACTCATTTTGCTTGAAAAATCAAGACTTTCCATGACAAAATTAATCCATTGTCTAAATCCATGATTTTCCCTAACTCTCCAGGTGTGCAGAAACCATGCATTCAAAACCAATCTTTCTAGTTAAAATTGGGAGTAGTCTTTGCTTGACTTTCTGCTATACTGACAAAAGAGAAAAGTAACTATTTTTGTTCATGTTTTTGTTCTTACTTTTAGAAAACATACGAACTATCATCACATAAATAATATGTCTTTCAGCTATGTTAACATTACGAACTTGGATAACAGCATTGAAAATTTGATAATAATTTTAAGTAGCCATTCAGTAATGAGAAGTAGCATGCAAACTGTTACTTCTGGTTGCCGTAAGTAATCTAAATGTTGATAAGAAACAAATTTGCTAAAATGTATGAACTCAAAGTTTGGTTTGGGTTAAAAAAATGGAAAAACATATGGGTTTTTGTGTTAATATATAGACATACAGAGATAATCACACAAATGGTATTTTCAGACTCTGGGAGGACCAAAACCTGAAGATCAATTAAAATATTGAGGTTGAACTTTGGACAATTACAATATTTTTCTTAAACTATGTATGCTGGAAAGTAAAAATATGTATTTTTCAATTTAGCTGATTAGTTGAGAGAAGTATCAATGTTCCCTAAGGTTTGCCTACATATATTTAATTTAGGGAATATTCTAGAGAGTGCTAGTTATCAGTTAATTCTCCTAATTTGCTTCAAAATGACAATTAAAATGTTCACGGAAGACTGACATGTAATTGACATATACAGTTACTAGTTGTTAGAAAAACACTATGTTTGCAACTTCTGCAGTATTCAGGGCCCGACTAAGATACTTTTGTGCCTAGGGCACAATCCAATTTTTGTGCTCTCCACCCCCATGCAAATTTATAGCGACAAGTTATTATCATAATTACAGTCATATAAAAATTATAACATTGAATTAGCAAACAGATTTAAGAAATTAGCATTAAAGTAATATTCAAAATCAAAAACACCAAATTTTCATTTTACATAATCATTATTATCTATGTTTAGCCATGCTAAAAATTAAGGACTTTTAAAGATCTAGAGTGACCCCCTTTTTTAATTTTTACCTTGTCACACTCACAAGCTCTGTGGTGCAGAATATAAATAATAATAGAATAAAAAATAATTTAAATTAATGAGATGATTTAATGGTTTATAGTGGTAAGTTGCTAATAATCTGTTTTATAAATATGCCCATAAGATAAAAAAAGCACCGGGTTTGTTGAGGAAATTCATTATCAGGTAAATAACAGTAAAATTAAAGTAAGTATATAGGAAACAATATAGTTCATGACAAACACAATTACCTCATACAATAATTTATTAAAACTTAATGATGGTAGTGTAAGTTTGCAATTTTTCCCACTTAATATGTGTTTCAAGCACTTGACTAAATTTTCATGCCCCCTAAAATTTTGGTGCCCAGGGCATGTGCCTCAAGTGCCCATGTAATCAGGCTGTGGCAGTATTCGTTAATCTTTAGCAGTATATTTAGGGTATGTCATTATAATTGCCAACAATATGAAAGGTAGAAAAAATTTTTCTAACAAAACTTTATTTTATTATGTATTCCTTTTATTAAACTTTCCCCTTATATACAATAAATTTGATAAATGGCAAGTGAAGCTTACTTAAAAGAATAGGGGCCTAGTCTTAAGAAGTCTTCAGACATTATGTCTTCACATGCATAATGAAGTAGTTTTTGGTAAAACATATGCTTGGAAATGATACAATGAAGAACTCAGTACACACATACAGACAAAGCAGTGTTTGGTTGGAGATATAAGCACCTGGAAATTTCAGTAAAATATCCCATTATGAGTAGAGGTCTTATGAATCAGCATTAGGTGTATGAGGTTATAATTCCAGGGGGAAAAATAACTCTGCATCATAAAAAAAACTATTAGTTACTAAATGTGGTAACCAAAGTCATCCTAATGGAATTGTGATCAGTCCTGATCCTTCTTGTTATTTTTGTGTGACTGTTGCCTTAAAGAGGAGACAGCTCCCTATATTGTGTATGATTGCAAATTCTTAAATCATAGGTTTCAGCACCTTGGTTGTCACCTTATTAAGCTGTCGAAGATGCAGGATATTTCAGTCAGCTGTCTGCTTAGATTTGCTTCAGTCACAGGCCTCTTTTCATAGGTACTCTTGGAGTTGTGTTTGGGTAAAATAAAGCTCTGATCATTGTACCCTGCTGTCAGAGAACCTCCTCCCCCAAGAGCTACTCTTATGGTGATTTCATTTATTTATTCAAATGTGTTAACTTGAGGTTACAAGAATTTAGTGTGCTTAAACAAATCGAGCTGCAGAGGGCTTATATCCTATCTGTTTACATCTTTGAAATTGGTAATCCAGGAATTAGAAGCCAGGCATAAGAATATGACGAGATGGTATTTTTTCCTAAAAGAGCATTTAACCAGTTTAAACAAAATATCTAAGTGCTCAATATGGTCACTATTTTATTCAGCCTTGGGAGCTGTAGGATATTCTTATCAGTTATCTGCTGAAGTTTGCTTCAGCCATAGGCCTTTTTATTTAAGAGCTCTTGGGGTTATGCTTTCTTGGGTTTGGGTATAATAATAGACTTCTGATAACAGTACCCAGCTTTTAGGACTCCCCCCATTTCCCCTTTCTGAAAAAACAGCTTGCCTGAAGGTGATTTCATTCTCTCACCAACCCAAAGAGAAATACCACATGAGAGTCATGGAAAGGGTACTGTAGAAGGAACAGCTGAGTGGGATCGAGAACTGTGTATACTAACAGACACATAATTACTGCTCAGTATTATTTAAAGAGCAAATACAAAGTGCTGCAGATTTTTTTTCAGGTGGCTAAATCAAGTTATGAAAATTTATTTTATTATATTGTGAAACAAAACAAATTGAAAACAACATGCTAGAGCAGGGATGGGCAAACTATGGCCCGTGAATAGAATTTTAAGGTGCCGGTCCGAGGCAAATTAAAAGAAATATATATTTATACATTATATATCCATCTCCTTTTCTACTTTGCTTAAATATTATATCCCAAATTTATTACTTCAAACCCAAAAGATCAATGGTATATTTGCTTCTTATATGTGAACAAGTGTTTTTAATTTTGATCCTTAGAAAGAATAATTTCAGAAGTAGACTGACAGATGAGCATTTAGCATCATTCCTTAAAATGAGCACATCTCACTTCCAACCTCAGTATAAGGAACTTTTAAAAATGAAATTGCAATTTCATTCATCTCATTAACGTATTTAAACCATTAGGTACTTGTATATTGTTTTCAAAATTTTAGAAAAATTTATCTTGGCCTGCCAAACTTATTTTCTTTTGATTTTTGGCCCGCGGCCGAAAAAGTTTGTCCATCCCTGTGCTAGAGTATAACAAAGTATGAGAAAACATTCTGCTGATTCCTAATGTGTGCAGCACTTATTTTGCTAAAGTTAGCTGTGAAAATATGTCAGAAAAAAAAATCATGCTTTTTAAGTGATTCTACATGTTACAACTTTATTCCCAAACTTTTCATTCAGCCTAGGAATGAATTTGTTAATTTGTAGTGGGCAGTTGGTTTTGGTATAATATATGAAGGCTTCTTTAAGTAAGAAAATGGAAAACATTCACTATTATGTTGGGAAGTACTTTTAAAGCAATCCTCCTGCTTATATGTAAAGTTTGTAAAAGAAAATATATAATTTTATCTGGCCTTCTCAATATGATTTTGATTTTATTGATGACAAAAATGTTTTGATGACACATATGAAACACAAACATATTGCAGGGTTCATTTAGCCTTTTAAAATAACCAATCTGTAATACTATAAAATGTTCCAAAAGAAGTTAGAAAATATATGTTGTATCTTTGAGTTGGAGAAAATTTATAATCTTGAAAAGTACAATTTTTTGAAGGTGTAATTCCCTCCCCCCCTAATGTGATTCTATTTCTTTTATTTTGATAATGATTAAAAATATTTACTAGTGTCTATATTTACAACTAATATATTTAAAGAGTACAGTATGAAGTTAATTGAACAACATAAACTAAGGAATGAAATACCAATTTGATTCACAGGAATTTAAATTTCTCCAAACATATTTTTTTTCTGTAATCCATTACTAAGCATTTAAAAATTTCTAAAAATTTTTATATTGTTTGTGATTCATTTCAAACGTTTATTTTACCTTCCATGTCTATATTTATTATACTTGTGAAAATCAGGCCTAGAGAATAAAACTAAAAGTAATTTAGTCTAATTCTCAAAAGCAACTTAAAATTTTGCTTTGATCTGTAATTCCATTGTCAAAGAACTGCCATATTACAGTTATTCTTTTTCGATATACTGCGATAGGTAAGAAGATTCTTAAAATATCACCCCTACCTAATCATAAAACGAACCTAATATAAATATTTAAGCTTTACATTTATCATTTGTTCATAATTATACATGCTCTTTTATTCCATTAGCTTCAAGTATAAAATAATGCACTTATGTACGTAAAAACCATTCGCAATTAAAATAATATGGTTTCATAATAATGTTTAAAATCTATTCTACTATATATTTCTTAACTTCTCATAAAATATACATGAATATCAATTTCAATTCAGGTGAAAGAAAAGCATTTATGTATTAAAGTTTTGGATAAAAAATACGCATAATAAACCAGCCTAATTAGCATTTTAAGTTTACCTCAATAAGGCCGTTACTACAATTCTACACAGTGAAATTACATCACCTGTATACAAGGTAAACAGATTCTCAACGTAAACAGAAGAACGTTGTTGCCATACAACATGCAGTAATTCGGCGTTACCTGCTATTCAATAAGCCTTCAGCCAGTTTTTCATCACCGATCGCTGAGCCATCGCTATTATGTTTGTGATATCTTACCATTTGATTTGAACTTAAAATTCATTCTACCTTACAACCGAATTTAAGCGAAATACATTGTAAGGAGTCTTCTGATTATTTCATTGATGAAATATAAGCTTTAATTCCGTTGGCTGTTCAGGGCCGACAATCTTTTAGGTCTAGTGGTTCTATTGTATCTTCCTAGAAAACAGCGAGCGCTTTTTACTGCATGGTGTTACATAATTTTTGGCTGTTTGATTACGTGAGTGCATTCTGTATCTTATTGAAATTTCCTCATTTCCAACTCTTTATGCATATGTAAGGTATTAAAATTTTAAAGAATATTTGCTTAGCTCTTTCTGAAATACAATAATTGTAGAAAAAAAAGCAGATTAGAGTATTTGATGTTTTTACATGCTAGTAGCGTCAAATACAGAGAAGTACACAGCTTTTAAAACTCACATACATTAATTACAAATCATTATACTATTTTTATTACAGGTATAAAGAATTTTTAAGGAAATTATCAGGTCTGCTAGAGATAAATAATCCATCCCCTTTAAATAAAGCATTGGGGACAAATCTCACCTTTGCCAGCTCTAGTTAGGCTCTGGTGCATGTAAGAAAGTTTATTATGTCATTAGTATGTGATGGATGCAAATAACTGTTAATTAGGCTGATTTATATTCAATAAAACTTCCATAGTGGGATAATTTTCAATTTCCAATCTCAATATATTTATATTTTCTATGCATTTACCTCTAAGTGAAGGACGCTCGGAATAGCAGATAGTACATAATTAAAGAAAGTATAATATTGTAAAAATCAGTATAGAACTTCAGTAAAAATCTCTTTTCATATATACACAGTGACCAATATTTTCCAGTTATATTTCAATTCTTCTATAAAGCGAGTTCCCGAAAAGATCACAAAAATTCTACCTGCTTACTATTTTAAATTTACTTACGTTATTTATTTTCTTCTGCACGGCAGAAAAGAGTTGTTTGTTGTTGCTCATCTCCCTGATGTAGGAAAGCCTACACCAGGTCCAATAGACCTAGTCCCAATATGAGACTGGTTTATGGCTAAGGGTAATATGTAGCTTCACTTGAGGCAGGAACCACGAGGGCTGAAGACTAACAAAACCTCAAATGGGTCCACTTAATTTAGAAGTAGAGGACAGGAAATAGACCTGGAGTAGAAGACTCCAGGCTTGATCTGACATTTACAGAAGTATCCTTGAAGAACTTGGACTACATTGCAAGCACAAGCTTAGTTACGTGCCCTAGCCGCCATTTATGAACCCGGTGAATCTTCAGCAGGCACGAACTTCGATCCCACTACTCTCAAGTTACGAGCCACAACAGATCTACAAAAGATGTTGGTCAATTTCCTTTGAGCTGTCTTATTGTTTTCGGTATTATTGTTCTTTGAAAAAGACTCGTGACCCGAAAAGTACCTTGTTATTTGAACCCCTGGACTCGAAAAATGTTAGAATCTGTTCTGCGAACTCAAAATCCATTGAGTATGGTGAGGGCGGTTCAGCTTGAGATTCTTCACTTTTGTTTTTACCATCGCCGCTTTCATTATTTTTCATTTGCTTTAACTTGTATTTCATCTACAACATCCCCCCGAAGTAGTACGTCCTGATCAAGACAAAGTTGGACCCAGGGCAAGGCCGTAGGCAGGGGGGATGGATTTGAGGGACTGGTCCCCCTCCAAAAATTTTGAAAGACCATTTTGTAGATAGACAATGTCCCACCTTTGTGTGTGCGTGTGTGTGCTATCTGCCTAGCTGTTGATGAACATAAACAGTTATTCTCTTTAAAAAAACTGCTCAGACCATAAAAGTCTTCCCGGGAGTCTGGCTGGAAATACAGCACTGTATTTCCGGCACTGCATTCCGGAAATACAGTGCTTTCCCTTTCATCAATTGAAGTATCATTCACAAATAAAGATGTCTTTCTCCCTTGGTCCCCCTCCGAAAATAATTTCTGGCTACGGCCCTGGCCCAGGGACTGGTGTTTATTCGTGTCCTTCTTCTGAAGTTTAGTCAAATCAATTTGTACATCTATTACAACTTTCTTGTATGAAAAGGTTATAAGCACCAAAAAAAGTATAAATTGGAAATTTGAATTTTGCAATTTCCTATAAGAATAAAGCAGTTCTTTGCGTTTATATAACATTACAGTTTTATGAAATATTGCTTGAATATTTAATCAGAAAGATTTTAAATTTTGTTAGTTAAATAATTTAATCTCCATGATCTACTCCAATTCACCGGCAATGAT
>CM063499.1:79176930-79187517 GCA_032207245.1 Pardosa pseudoannulata | reverse complement strand
CTGTATAGAGATTTTGTGATGGTGCAGGAGAGTCAGAGGAACGGTATAACTTGATAGATTTAAATTTTGATGTGATGGTGTGGAATTACTTATGATGAGTTACAGACCAAGCTTCTGACTCTGTAACCCTGATGTCTCCAATTCTGACACACTAGAAAGACAGTTCTGACTCTTCTACACTAAATTTATTCATTTAATGTTACAATTTCTTGTAAAAAATTTTGATAATCATATATTTGTACTATTTTAAGTTGTGAAAATGTCACCCATCAGCGAGACGATTTTCTCTTTTTTCGGGGGGGATCTGTAATATATCAAAATTAGTTAACTTTAATATTTCTTCAAAAACCTCCTCTCTCCTATTTTAATTCATCTAGATATTTTTTATCAGCCTCTAAATGGTTTGGTCAATGAAGTATTTTCCACTTAACATTCCTTTCTGTCATAAAACTGTAAACTTTCTGTCTATGCAGCAGTTTCGCAGGTGTTGGCGGAACATGTGTTCGTGTTTTGCTGATAGTGCATTTAATTCGCTTAGTAAGTTGTTTTGTTGTGGGAAAAATTCTTGTTGTCAGCGCTCTTGAGTGTACTTGTGTCTGAACAGAGTGAACTCTGTGGCTTTTGATTGTATTTTGTCAAGAAGGACAGATGTGTGATGTTGCTGCTCTGAAATAAAGTTTTAAATTAGACTTCTGAGTTCTCTTGAATATGAAGCCCGACTGCATTCTCATTACTTATAGCCGTTGAACTTTCTCCTTGTGAAGGAGTTATATAAAAAATGGATTACATATATATATATATATATATATATATATATATGTATATGTAATGTATATATATATGTATATATAATGTATATAATATAAAATATATATATATATATATATATATATTTATAAATAATATATAAGATATATATATATGTATATATATATATATATATATATATTTGTATATATATATTTATATATATATGTATATATATATTAAAAATATATATAAATTTATATATATATTATATATATATATATATAAATATATATATATATGTATAATATATATATATATATATATATATATATATTATATATATATATGTATATATATAAGATATATATATATATATATATATATATATATGTTATATATGAATATATATGTATATTTATATGAATATATATATAATATATATTTATATATAATATATATATATTATATATATATATATATATATATATATATATATATATATATAAATATATATATATATACAGGGGCGTACTAGTTAACCCTCCTCTCTTGAGCTAAACAAAAATAGCAAAAATAAAAATTTTAGTAGAAATTATGCAGGCTATTTTTTTTTTTTTTTTAATGAACCCCCCTTGAAAAAATTCTGCGTACACCAGTGATATATAATCCTATACATTTGAGTCAGAATGCATCGTTCTTTTAATAAATGGAACGTATATACATATATACGCATATATGCAATACTCTTAAACATTTATACTTCAAGCAGTCAATGTAAATTTCACAGTCCAGCTGTTTATGAAATTACTGCTGGAAGGGTAGATAAATATTCTAATATTTTGAAACAGGTTTGCAGACGAATTTAACGTTCGGAGAGGGACGTATAAAAGTTTCGAAATTAATGCAATTTTACGCCGCTTTCTTCAAAGCAAGCAAACAGGCGAAGTGGAAACCCCCCGATGAGCATAAATTTCATGTAAACTATACCGCGAACAGCATCACCTACTAACCTTCCCATATTCCCCTCCCCGCATTGGAATCGCCTAAACCTGTATCACGTGGTTTCTGACCGAATCTTCGGCAGTGGCGGGAAAACTCCCATAAAAGCCTCAAGAGCTGGCGGGGTGAGGATTCGTGTGCTGACTGCTTGTGCTAACTTCACACACACAATAGTAAAAAAAATTTTTCCTGTGTATAAACAATCGTCGGAAAAATCTTGTGGGATTTCGCAATAATTTTCGAACGTCGTGCTTTGGATAAGTCAGCCGGACGGATTTGTTCCAGGAAGGAAGGAATATTCGATCTGCCGAGATAACCCGTCAAAAGGTTGGTACAGTCGGAATGCTCCGAGAATTATTTACTGTTTTTACTATTTTAAGGAATTCGTGGGTGTCTGACTTGCTGTGAAATGTTGTTATGGTAACAGTGGTTGCAGGGGGTGGGCGAATATTGAATGGTTATCGTACCAATAAGGGATAAAACTATTGATTTCGTGGTAATTTTGGGGATTTATTGAAATGTTTAATTGTGGATTAAAGTTGCCATAATTTTTGTGTCTACGGATGGTACCATATGACAAGAAAGTTTTTTTTTTTTGCCATGGCTGTCAAAAGCAATTTACAATGTGGAATGTTTGCTTTTTTTATATATATATGCCTGATATATTTCGTTGTTCACGACAGAATTTTAAAAAATAAGATTGATAAGAAGTATTGTTCGTAATAAGTAGAATGTAAGCAGAAATTATTGGTAATTAAATGTTATTAACTGTTTTTTTTCTGTTTTAAGAGATTCACGATTATCTTATTTGCTGTGAAATGTTATACTAACATTGGTTGCACTGGACTATTGAATATTGAAAGTTAATCGCACTAATGAGTGGTAAAATTATTGATTAACGATAGTTTGATTGTTTATATGTGAAATAAAATCTACTAAATTGTTTATCTAGGATGGTACCATATGATACGGTACAGATCTTTGGCCTAACTGTCAAACGTGATGTACAGACGTGAATTTATTATTTATATATTCTATTTCACGATAGATTTTATTTAACACTAACTAGATTTACGGTTGTTGATCCTAAACCTATTTGCCAATTTGACTCATACAAGATAATTGGAAGTTTTCTGCAAAGAAAATAGTTCCAAATTAATTTAATTAAAATGTTTATTATAAAAAAATTCATGGAAAACATTTTTTTGCATATAAAATCTGTTTTTGAAACCCATTTTCCGCAAACATTTCTATTACTTTTAGCACGATGGTTTCTACATCTATTTCTTTTGTATGATTGTTGAACTCGGACAATTCTTCCGTGCATCAGTAGCACGAATTTCTGTCTTTGGAATGGAAGTGTTCTTGACTTCTTCTCTATATTTACTTCTTAGCTCTTCAGCCAATTGGAAAATAGAATCTTTTCGTGAAGTATTTACTTGAGTCGTCCATACAAAACTGTTAAACCATTCTATGAGTCAAATTGGCTCACAATTGTGTAAATAGGTATACCCCATTTGATAATGCGAAATGAAGGGGGTCTGCGGGGAAGAGGAATGAAAGTTTAAATATATTTTATTACTTTACTAAAAACCAATGTTTTTGAAAAGTGATATTAAAGTTTTATATATATATAAATTGTTGAAATTTTTATTGAGCCAAATTGGCTTGGTCCGTAAAGTGATAAAGGTTATAGTGAGTAGTATCTTTCAAAGTGAAAAAATAATAGTAGCATGCAAACCCAGGGGTGCAAGTGGCGCTCACGAGGCGGCATAATTTGGGGGCGGCACGAAATGATGCTATCTAAAAATTTAATTCAAAAACTTAATACTCAATTTTGATGTTTTTCGTTTTTTGTGTGATTTTTATTATCGCTAAAACTATATGTATAATATTTTTAAATCATTGCAGATGTTTTCCTTTTCGTTATATTTTTATTGGACTTCGTATGAAACCAAAATTGTAAAATTTTTATATTAATCGAACTTGTCCTATTTCCCGCTTATTTTTATTCTAAGATTCCTGCATTCTGTAGACATTCAAATTTGTTAGGCCGAACGATGGTTAGGGTGCTGGCCTTCGGTACCGGAGTTTGTGGGTTCGAATCCCAATGTGGATTGGATGTTCGTAGCCGTTCGGAATCGTCTTTAAGCTGTAGGTCCCGATCTCATTAATTCACGTGTTGCAAAAAGTAGACCGTTGCACTCCAAACCAAAACCAAATTTGTTCGGAATTAAATGTGGGGAAGTTGATAGATAACTTTGCTACACAAAAAGTCAGAACCAGAAAAACTGCTTCTGTTTGAATTTCAATCGAGTGCATGGCTTCCGCGCACCTGGAAAGTCATGGAAAATCATGGATTTAGACAATGGATTAATTTTGTCATGGAAAGTCTTGATTTTTCGAGTAAAATGAGTAAAATGGAAAGTCATGGATCCGCTAAACTACCGATTAAAAAAATGCATTGAATTGTTTAATTATATTTTTACTTGTCATTTGACTGAAGTTACTGAGTTTGGTATTTATGTATTATCCTATTGACCCTATTGCCAAGTAAAATTTGTTCACCAAGGAAACTCGAAGCAAGAAAGCTTAATGGGTGGGTAAATGTATATTATTCTGGTTTTTTCTTTAATTGTAGATTAAAAATTTTATTAATATAGTAATAATTATTTTTTAATAAAAATTAGTTAAGAATTTTGCACAAAATATAAGTTTATCTCTAGGGATATTGTATATAAACATTATAGGGTTATATTTGGCTATTATTCATGCTCACCTGGATAATACAAAAGTACTCTGAATTCAAATTGGAAACATTTTGATTGAAAAATGGCTATAGGATTAAACTTAGGTATGTAGATACAACAATTTATTTTTATGTATGTGAGTTTATTAACACTTATAAAGTAAGTTTATAGTTTTTTTATGATAAAATTCCTGCAATTTCTCTAAAAGCATATATTTTATTTGTATGTACATCAGAAGTTTTATTCATATATACTTTAACGAAAGCTTTTTAAAGTTATGGAAAATGATCCACTAAATCAGGGAAAGTCATGAAAAGTCATGGATTTGAAAAATTTTATTTTGGCAGGTACCCTGTATATATTCTTATATATATATATATATATATATATATATATATATATATATATATATATATATATATATATATATATATATATATATATATATTCATATATATATACATATATATATATATATATATATATATATATATATATATATATATATATATATATATCTGTGTGTATATATATTATATATATATATATATATATATATATATATATATATATATATATATATAAAATATGAGTCCTATTACAAACACTCGGACTTCAGAATTTTATATATAAAGATTATCGCAATAAAGTAATATACAATTTGGTTAAAAAGTTTGTTTTTTTTTTTAAATAAACATATATAATTTAATTTTGTGCAGTTGAAAGTGAACTGCCGTATAAGGTCCACCACCGTAAAGGTTCAAATAAAATAAAACTGAATAGAAAATGAGCCAAAGTTAAACTCCATTTGTCGCCAGAGAGGATTTTTTTTTTCTCTTATTATTTATCTGTAACTGCAGCGTGTTTATCAGTATCAGATTTTTACACGCTTCTTATTGACTGCCCCATGAATTTCGGCGCGTTCATTATTGGCAGATTATCTCGATGATTTATTTACTTCTTGATTTTCATCGATGTGATATTTTCCGGATCAAGTGGTTTCTTTTCTTATGCGTGAGTACTCGGTAAACATTTATTTGGTCTCTCAAAGAAGTTCTCTACAAAGAATGTATTGCCAATTCATGATAAATGAAACAAGGGGTTTCTCAAGGTATGCAGCATGGGGAACTTTGACTTCTTTACAGGGTTGCTGTGAGATTTTATGTAAATTTCATAATTCTATTACATTTTTAATGCATTTCTGTAGGTTAAGACCCTTTGTATCATTGCATTGCATGCCTGCAATATACAGTAAAATAAAATAAAGAAAAATAATTTTTTCAGTGTGCACATTTCATTTTGCAAACTGCAATTAACGCAATTTTTTAATTAATTAATGTATATATATATATATATATATATATATATATATATATATATATAATTAATTAATTAAATATATATGTATATATATATATGTATATATATATATGTATGTATATATATATATGTATGTATATATGTATATATATACATATATATATATATATATATTTAGAATCTAGGATTGTAATCTTTATTTTTTATCAAAACTTATTTTGACTAGAACACTGGATAAATGTGGTTTTAACGGTTCAAAACCGACCCTCGATAAGAAGTTAAAAAAAAAAAAAAAATGTGGTTGGAACTTGTAAAAATGGTTTAAAACGGTCTTAATGTAATAATTAACATTTTTACCTTTTTGGCGTTTTTAGCTCTTTAAAACCGAGTTTTAATTTACAAATACTGGTGAGTTTCTCTCCTTGAAAAGTTGAGTTTTCATTTATAAATATCCGGGTGGATTTCTAATTATTTAAAAAATGACTGAATATGACGCATACCTGTTTCATCTCTAGTTGGAATTTACGAGTTGATTATTAAAAAATTGTTGATTTAACTGTATAATGTGTATTTTCTTTAAATTGCTAAAACTATTTGTAACGTTAACGTTATTTAGCACCTAGACTAAAGTTCACAGGTGCTTGGGGAGGTCTCACAAGAAAACCTGTACAATTAAATTTCTTTTATTGAAGTTGTCTTGGATAAAATGGTACTATATGCAATAATCCCTAGGACTGAGCTCTTCTATTGTTGATATCAGATGTAGAAACCCGGTTTTGTTCGGCTGCTTATCGTCGAACGATTGCCGAATGGTTAGCATACTGACTTATGGTTCCGGAGTTCGTGGGATCGAGTCGGACTACGGCATGGATGTTCGAAGCCGTTCGGAATCGGCTTTAAACAGTAGGTCCCGATCTCATTAACCCTCTTTTAGCAAAAGAGTAGACCATAGAGCTCCACACCAATCGGCTGCTTATCGTCGAGGTGAAGTTGAACGTTGCCTAATACTTTTCTGGCAACTTTTGCATAAAAAGGAAAAGTAACCTTCTCTTCTTAGACTCTATCTCTTAGACTCGTCTAACAAACAAGACTTGGCTCACAGCCCAAAATAAGCAAAAACTAAGTCGCCTGGAGAATCACACCAAAATTTTATTATCTCTCTAGTATGGTGAACTTGTCGCTCGTTCGTCTCGAGAACATGGCGAAAAAAAGTCGCTCTTTCAGCGATCCTGGTCCTCCCTACCTGAAAAAAGCTCTGATGCTTTCCCGTCTTTAAACCTTCGCTGTGACTTTTTTTTGTTTGTTTGATTTTTTGGAGTGCTACGGTCTACTTTTTGCAACATGAGCGCTAATGTGACCGGGACCTACAGCTTAAAGCCGATTCCGAACGGTTACGAACATTCATGCCACTGTGGGATTCGAACCCACGAACTCCGGTACCGAAGGCCAACTTCCCTAACCAATCGGCCATCGTTCGGGCCGCTGTGTCGGATGAGCATGACACTGATTTTACTGACCCCTCATTGGCTGGGGAATTTATGTGGGTTATCGATATGCCTCGATATTAATTTCTTTCGGTCAGCCATCACGGCCGTGACTCTCATTATGTTATAGTGTCACAAACCTAGACTTACGTCTAAACGCCATAGTTATGCTGGCCACATCTGCTTCAGAAGAAAAGGTGGAAACAGCTGATTTCCCCGCAGGTTGAGTCGGCCATTGTAGTTCAAGACATGCGTCTGGAACACCACATTGTTGTTGGTATCTTATGTCACTTGGTGAAACCAAGCACGATTGAGCCGGAGGCTACTCGTATTAAGGCAAAGGGGTGCTTCTTTCGTTTTGACTCGCACCTCAAGAGTGATAGTACGACTTATGCTCAAGTTGGTGCTCGTCATTTTGGAGCAGAGACCAAGTAGAAGACCCCTTGGCTTGGCTTGCCACCCCAGAGGTATCGATTAAGAACTTGGAGGACATTGTGACCATGAACCTATTTTACGTGCCCCACTCACCTTTACCGAACACTTAGGCCTGCTCGGCCTCCGAACCCGCAACCCTCCAGTTTCGAGTGTGTTGTCGTTGCCGACTGAGCTAAAGTGAACTCCACATAACGTAGATGTAATTCAGAAAATAGCCTTTTAAAAAAAAAAAAAATAATAAAAAAAACCACTTGTTAATAGGAAGATAGGATTTTGGATTGTCTTAAAAATAGTCCTAAAAATCCCTTTTTATCCTACAAAACGTAAAAAAAAGAAACCTCTGGCATTCTTATTTCTAAAATTGAGTATGAACTCTCATAGCTGTATCGATTATGAAACGTATTACGATGTTCTGTTTACATATATACGATCTACCCACCAATGCCGGGAAAAGCCTGGAAGACCTGATATAGACCGGATTTATTGCATGATTGTGTGTATAAATAAGAATATAAGTCTGTCTCGCAATTTTTCTTTTTTATGTATGACCCCCTATGATGTTTAAAAGTTCAGCCCGTCACTAATGAGGACGGGCTGGATTACTTCCCCCAATTGCTTATATTACCTGTTTTGTTTCCTCCCGTGAGGCCATAACTTGTTTCCAATGCAGACATTATCCTAACGCCTTAACCCTTCAACGGACAGTGGTTTTGGAGCGAAACGACCTGTTAAATTGCCGAACGATGACCGATTGGTTAGGGTGCTAGCCTTCGGTACCGGAGTTCGTGGGTTCGAATCCCACTATGGCATGGATGTTCGTAGCCGTTCGGAATCGGCTTTAAGCTGTAGGTCCCGGTCTCACTAGCCCTCGTGTGCAAAACAGTAGACCGTAGCACTCCAAACCAAACCAAACCACCTGTTAAATTCTTTTTCTGTTTTTGAAAGACATGAGATGGACTTCTAGGTTTTCTATGTTTATGCCATTTTCAACTCACAACAGAGAGTATACAGCAAAAGCTCTATACTTCATTTAAAATATACGTGGTTAAACTTCCTTCACTTGGAAAAGTCAGTAATAATATTTTTTTTTCTCTTATAAACCCAAATAAATGTATATCCAAACAACACTTATAAATTGTTTAGGTTTGGTACGGCCTACTGTCTTTCAACACGAGGGTGACGAAGACCGAGACCTACAGTTTAAGGCCGATTCCGAATGGCTACGAACATCCATACCTGCAGTGGGATTTTAACCCATGAATTCCGGTACCTAAAAGCAGCGCTGTACTATATGGCCATCCCTCAGTTTTTCTTTATTATACCCTTTTAGATAATAGTCAGTGTTCCCGCAGGATAATTAAACCTTTAAAAAAGCATTTTCACTCTGTACAAGGGGCTGGATTTTGCACTTTAACCACCCCTCACATTCCACCCCCCCCCCTCAAAAAATGTGTAAAAAAATATGCATTTACATTTATAAAGTTCATAGATACCATTTATAAAATAATTTCATTATATCTCAAAGAATTTATGATAGTGACCTTTTAAGGGTTAACAAGGCTGCGAACCTTTTACCCATTTAGTACCACCGGAGAAGTATGTGTAGCTTAAGGCAGTGGTTCTTAACCTTTTTAAGCCGCGACCCAAATTTGAGAAATATGTTCATGTCGCTACCCAAAAGTCAAAATTTTTTCATTGCTTTATTTTAGAGAGTATTTTTAAAAAATCTTCAATCCTACGATGATGATTTTTTTTAACTTTCAAATTTTTTATTTATTTTTTTAATAATAAAGATAAACAAAAGTACTTTTCGATCCAAGGAAAATTTAATTAATAATCAAGTGTTTTTAATAATTTTTATTGACCAAATTAAAATATATTTATAACTTTTTGAAAATAATTGACATTTTAACTTATTCCTAAAAAAAAAAAAAAAGAAATATCGATACATATGTTAAGTTTTTTAAATTTTAAATGCAAGTCATACAGTTTTAATGAGAACCTTATGCTGAATACATTTTGAAAGGTATTCAAACCTCGGTTGAATGCTTGTCAAGGAGCACCTTATATATATATCAGGATTTTAACTCGTTCCGGTAAATTGTTTTTGATTACACACAGAGCCGAAAAACCAGCCTCACACATATATGTTGTTGAAAAGGGCAATAATACTTTTAGGGCTTCTTAACAATTATTGGCTTTTCGGTTTTTAATTTTAAACCAGAAAGCACATATATGTGCTTTCACACTCGATCACTCTCTGCAAAAACACTCAATCTTTATAAAGATTGAGTGTTTTTTTGAATAACTCTTCTAGGAGGTGTTGGTATTCTTATTATTTGGTGTATTTACTAACTTTTTTGGTTCGACTCAGCGCGACCCAAGAAATATGCTTCGCGACCCAATTTGGGTCGCGACCCATAGGTTAAGAACCGCTGGCTTAAGGTATGCTACGAGAGAGAGAGAGGGGGGGTTTCTGATTTGGACCAGTAGAACGTAATCTAGAGTTCTCTGATGTGAGGAACTTCTTTCTTGCCAACCCTGTAAGTCAGTACCGGCTATATGGTCACCCGCTTATAAGGACACCCCGCTTGTATGGTCAGTTTTCGAAAATCCCGTCTAACTTAATAGGGAACATGTGTCAAAGCGCACCGCTTATACAGTCATTTTTTTTTCCTTGTTACCGGTTATATGGTCAATTTCATGTTTTCAACGAGTTTCCGTTTTTTTAAGAAGTTAGAGCGAAATCGGAGATGATCTGATTTCAAGCCTGCTCTCACTTTCCCCCTTTCTTGTTAGTTTAGACTCTTCGTCGGAGTTTTTCATCTGTCTCAGTTCTCTCGCCCCCT
>CM063499.1:79156930-79161930 GCA_032207245.1 Pardosa pseudoannulata | reverse complement strand
ACCCTCAGAAAGTACTGTTTATAATATTTTTATTCACAATTTATTTGTAGTTTGATCACTCAAACTTTATATGTACATTTTTCAAAATTAGTTTTTCTCAAATAGATTTGTTATATTAATTTCTAGGCGTTTTAAAAACTTAAATTCCTCAGGAAATAGGGTTATGTTATGTCGTGTATTTGATGTAAGTCCTTATAAAAAGTTATTTTGGTCCTTAGAAAGTCCTTAAAAAGTCCTTAATTTTTGTTCTGGAAAAAGAGCGGGACCCTGATATAAAAATTTTTTTACTGATCCCGTCATATGACGGGCTAAGGCTAAATGCTAGTTCCTGATATTTTTAGTGCCCCGTCAACCAGGAATGGTTAATAAACGCTGTTCAATGGTCTGATATTACGTCAATATGCTAATTGAAATCGAAAATTCAGCAGCTGACCTGACTTGATATCAGGTGAAACAAAATATAAAGTTAAATTAATGAATAATAAAAGAATTTGGCTGTATTGCTGGCGCCACTTTTGCCTTCAGCTTAGGGCGAAATCTTCATTTCTCATTAATTTTAATTATTCATTTAAAAACAACATCGTATATCTGCGTCCTTAACAGTGTGGAATCGACACGTGAGCGTAGTCACATGATAAGAGGAACAGCGCATCGGCCTGCGATCGCTGTAGCATTCATAATAAATGCGCAGCCTTATCCTCTTGAGAAAATGACCGACCCAGGTGTCTTGGTCGCGTGTGCCTCGAATGCGTAATGCCATCGTTTTCAATTCTACCTGCCCAGTAATTGCACTTCGCCACGGTGCTGTGCCTTTTAAAAATACGGCTGATGCAACGCACTCTGTCCACGTGCACCCGAAGAGTCGATTTTTCATTTTGTGACAACCGTACAGGCGTCTTAAAAGGAATGATTTAGTTAGACTTTTATAGGTGAGCATTCATTTCTGTTGTTGGTCATGCTTTTAACTGACTTTGTTATCAGTACAGCGGTGTTCTACGAAACATTAGTTCTCAGTGAACTGCGAGAGAGAAAGTTCCGCCCAAATATGAAGATCTCGGAAATCGTTTAACCCCTTCCGGTATGATTTAATAATGAAAAACTGTGCATGAAATAACCATTTAATTTCTATTTAAAAAACTTGTTTCATTTTACAATTCTTACATATTCTTAATTAAAATCCACTTTTTACTTAGCGTTAAATAATATCAGAAACAGTAAAATTAAGAAAATATCAAAGCAAAACATTAATAAGGTATACAGATAATGGTCTTCAAGCTAGTGGTACTTTTCAAAACAAAGTGCAAAGGAATTCTTAATTGTTTACACCGCCAAGTAGTCTCACTTTTAATTGGATTCTTGTAACACGCGCGGCATTTCTTAGTAGGTTTTCTTTTATTCTGACTCATTCATTTGGCAATGACTTGTACCAAGTAAACAATATGCAATAGTGACCTGTGATTTTCACAAGTGATAAAAGTTTTGACAAATTCAGTACACTAGAAATTTTAAACTCAATTAATTATCATATTTATAACAGTAACTTTAATCGCATGACGAGTGTAGCTCGTCATTGTGACGTATGGAATGAAAAACTAATGACGAGCTAGACTCGTCATTTTACCGGAAGGGGTTAAGAGATGTTTTGGGACATAGTGCCTCATGCACCTTAAAATGTTCTTTATGGCAGTCTTCCAAGAACTATTTATGCTCTTGGGGGCTCTGAGTGTTTGTTGTTGGCCATGGTTTTTTCAACTCCTCTTCTTAGCCCACTCTCCTGTTTCTAATCATGGATCTTGTTGGTGCTTCAACCACATTTGGCGAAATTGGCGTGCTTGCAGCTTGCGTGCGTGGCGTGCTTGCAGCGTGGCGTTTGAAATCTGGCGAGGGGATCGTAACTCAACAAATTGATACATAAACAAAAACAACATTTTGAGGAAAAATTTTACAAAAATTGAATATTTAAAATCTAATTGAATTAACAAAGAAAACACAAAGGAAACACATAACATTCATACTAAACAGACTGAAACATTCACTTAATCACAAATTAAATAAACTGAGTGTGATTTTCATCACAAATTTGTGATTTAGTGTAAATTGTAAAATTAATTTAAAGGGCTTGTAAAATTAGTCCAAAGGGATGAGGGAGGGTAGGCGGGATCTCATCCAGCAAAAAACTCTTTGACTTAAAAGAAACTGTATTTTGAGTGGAGGTTGAAGAGGAGTTGTAAAATTGAAAATTTTTTTCAAATCTCTTATATAGACTTTATCATTATTCATTTTTGAAGCAATAGTTCTCAGTGAACAAAAAACAGATAGAAAAGGTTCCGACCAAGTATGAAAATCTCTGAAATCTTTTAACAGGTGTTTTGGGACATAGTGCCTTATGGACCTTTAAATGTTCTTTATGACAGCCTTCCAGGAACGTATTTTTGGGAAGACGGAGGGGGGGGGGATCTTGATGTTGGCCATGCTTTTAACTGGCTTTGTTATCATTACACAGGTGTTCTACGAAATATTAGTTCTCAGTGAACTGAAAGAAAAGGTTCCGCCTAAATATGAAAATCTCGGAAATCTTTTAACGGCTGTTTAGGGGCACAGTGCCTTTTGAACCTTAAAACCTTTGACGCTGTTTATTAATACTATAGTTTTCTTATATTTTCTTATATTTGTTCGCAATAATCTTCCAAAAATTCTTGAGAGTTTATAATTTGTGTTTTTTATTTCACTTAAAATTTTATAGCATTTTAGATTAAATGTGTTTTATAAAGGGTGTTGGGTGTATTTATAAATGTGTTTAAGGAATACAGAAACTTGCTGTATTCTAGTTAGAAAACAAATTCTGTTGTTATAGTTTATATAAATGTATGTGTAATATATATATATATATATATATATATATATATATATATATATATATATATATATGTATGTATGTGTGTATGTATACATATATGTGTTTATATATATATATATATATATATATATATATATATATGTTTGTATGCGTATGTATGTATATATGTATATGTATATAATATGTATGTATGAATGTATATGTATATAATATGTATGTATGAATGTATATGTATATGTATATAATATGTATGTATGAATGTATATATATATACATACATACATACATACTCATATATAAACTCATTTATGTCATACTCCAGAAAAAACAAGTCATTAAAAATGTGTAAGTCAGAAAAGAAACGACATAAAATTTAATGTGTGTTTCGAACAGCCATAATCGTCTGGGAATGAAAAACGAACAAAGAATAAAAAAACCCTTTTATTGCCGGGTTTGTATAGAAAATTAACGGTAATAGAATCGCGCCAATTGTTGTGTATCACTTTTTATCGTTACAAAGAAAAAGGGGAGGAGGAGAAGGGGGAGCTCTTCAAAACCGTTATTCCCGACCCGCGTCACGTGATTTCCGGTGGGGTGGGGAGGACCCCACCGGAAAGGGGCTCTCTATTCTATCTTTTCTCCAAATTTGTATACCCTCTCGAGAATAAAAATGTGTGTGTGCCAGAGAACTGTTTAGGGGGAGGAACGAGACTGGGCTACTCTTCCGACTGCTCCCCCCCCCTTCCGAATGGAATATGCTCAGGAGCGTGTCGAACACAAAAGGCGAAGTTCAAAATGATAGGGACAGGGGGTGGTGCTTTGCTCTCTGTTGTTTATTTTCGCGGTGTGTGTGCATGTGTATACTGCCACTTAATGGAAGGGAGTCTGGCCAGAGGGAGTTTATATTTTACGAGCTTTACAATAGATTGGGGGGAAATAAAAGCTTTCATCGGGATTCTGATAATAAAAAAAAACCGCAGTTAGAACCGTTTGGGCGGCGGGCTGTTTTCTACCCGCTTTTTTAAGGCTTCTTTCGAATTACTTTGCAACTAATGGTGAAAAGTTTTCAGTATATATCAGTATACATAGTTTTGGAGGCTAGACGTGTTGGTATCTCAGACATGCCAACGAGGAATTTGCACATGTGGGGGATTCGAACAACTTAGTATTTTTCTGATAATTCCAGACTCGTAAATTCCAAAAAATGTTCTCAAAAATGTAAAAAAACTGGGTCCATTATTTTAAAAATTAATTTTAAAGTTAAGCGAAAATCACGTGACATCAAAACGCTCCGTGATTGGTTGTGACGTCATCGTTCACGTTTCTAATATTTTCTTATTTTACTTTACAGTCCTTTTAAAGGTATAGATGTATTTTTATATACTTTAATTGTTCTAAATTAGTAATATTTAAACAAAAGCAAGTATTTACTTATCGAGAAATGGGTCTTCACAAACCCATAGAGATCATTTATATGATTATTTGGGGTTTCATTTCTCATCTTTTTTCATCGCATTTGTCCAGATTTTACGTGTATGCGAATCTTTGGGAACGCTGAAAATTATTTTCTCATTGCAATTAGTTGATGTATTTTTACAGAGTGGCACAATACAATATTTATAATATGATTTTAAATGCCAGACATAATAAAAACATGTCTATTATATGAGATACTTTACACAGAAACAAATTTAAAAGTCGCCTTTTAACACGTAAACAACATAGGCGGTCGGTGTTTAAGTGAAAGATGACGTCACAAACTCGGCGGAGAAAAAGTATCGTTTTTGAGAGAAATTAAAGAGTCTGCTATAAAACCCATTAGAAATAACTAATTACGCCCCCAAATGAAAGAAAAATTGGTACTGTCCTGCTTACTTTTTTGTCTTCTATCGTTTAAAATCAAAATTAGAAAACGTGAAAATTCCTCATTGTTCTAAATTAGTAATATTTAAACAAAAGCAATCATTTACTTATCGAGAAATGGTCTTCACAAACCCATAGAAATCATTTACATGATAATTTGGGGTTTCATTTCACTTCTTATCTCTTTTCATCGCATTTGTCCAGATTTTACGTGTATGCGAATCTTTGGGAACGCTGAAAATTATTTTCTCATTGCAATTAGTTGATGTATTTTTACAGA
>CM063499.1:79136930-79151930 GCA_032207245.1 Pardosa pseudoannulata | reverse complement strand
AAAATTATTGCAGTCCGTGCAAAATCCTGTGCACACCCACACACAAAAAAAAGTTCCTTCGGGAGAGCTCGCGTTCTTCGGATCACGCAACTGAAAGGAACGTTTTAATGTTAACAGTGTGGGGGAGCAAGCATGCCAGTAGAATCTTCTGGGAGATATCGTCCAAACAAGGAATGAAGAAATCGATAATTCTTGGGGAAAACGAGAAAAGGGGAGTGTGGGTAGCCCATATTTACCCACTTGTTGACCTAGAATTGGGGCTTGTTGTGTTTACAGATTAGGGGTCAATTTTGAGGAAGGGGATATCCAGCTTCCGGAAACATTGACTTAAAATCCAGATGTTGTATTATGTTCCTAGCGAAATCTTGATTCCATTGCAAATTTAAACAACCCTGGATGTTTGTTCGAAAAGTATATGTTCCTTTCATGTGTTGAGCACTTTAATTTTCAGCCATTTAATTTGTTCCTCGCGATTTTTAAGTAATTTTTTTTTTCAATTTGTTTAACTGTGACCGATAGGATATTCTTTTAATTCCTGATTAGCTATGATGGAGATTAGATGATGTACGGCTGCTTGTAGAAATAATTATGTAAACTCTCCAAATTAAAGTTTCAATATTGTTTGATAATCAGATTATGTTTTAATGTTATATTTTGTAACTATTCCTGTTCGACACATTGTGCTCTGACGTTTTTAAATATTTTACATAGTATCTTCATTGCCGTGTACATAAAAAATCTTTTTAACACATTATGTTCTTTCTTAAATATTTACTTAGTCTCTTCATTGCTTGTATATAAAAAAAACCTTTCTTTGACACATTGTGTTCTGGCGTTTTTTAAATATTTTACTTAGTCCTCTCATTGCTGTGTACATAAAAAATCTTTCTGACAAATTTTCAGTCATTCTTAAAGATTGATGTCAATCAATTTTTCTAGACAAAAATAAAAATACAACGAGCATGAAAAGTCACATTACGCTCTCATTACTCTTAAATAATTAAATTGATAATCAAACTGTATACAACGATATCTATTATAGCATTTTCCCAGGTCCTAACAATGTCGTTATAGATTGGTGTCAATCAATTTTTGTAGTCAAAAATAAAAATACAACGAACTTGAAAAGTCACAATACGGGCTTAGTACTTAAATAATTAAACTGATAGTCAAACTTTGTATAACGATATATATACATTATTTTTTCCGGTCCTTACAATGTCGTTATAGATTCGGGTCAATCAATTTATCTAGTCAAAAAATAAAAATACAATGAGCATAAAAAGTCATATTACGGGCTTAGTACTTACATAATTGAATTGAGAGTCAAATTGTGTATAACAATAACCTCTATCTAGAACACTATTTTTCCATGTCCTTGCAATGTCGTTATAGATTGGTGTTAATCAATTTTTCTAGTCATAAATAAAAATACAACAAACAGGAAAAGTCACATTACTAGCTCACTACTTACATAATTAAATTGATAGTCAAACTGCGTATAACGATATCTAGAACACTATTTTTCCCGGTCCTTACAATGTCGTTATAGATTGGTGTCAATCAATTTTTCTAGTCAAAAATAAAAATACTACGAGCATGAAAAGTCACATTACGGGCTTAGTACTTAGATAATTGAGTCAAACTGTGTATAACAATAACCTTTATCTAGAACACTATTTTTCTCAGTTCTTGCAATGTCGTTATAGATTGGTATTAATCAATTTTTCTAGTCATAAATAAAAATACAACAAACATGAAAAGTCACATTACTTGCTCACTACTTACATAATTAAATTGATAGTCAAACTGTGTATAACGATAATTTCTATGTAGAACAACACTATTTTCCCCCGTCCTTACAATGTTAGATTGGTGTCAATCAATTTTTCTAGTCAAAAATAAAAATACAACAAGCATGAAAAGTCACTTTAATTGCTCACTACTTACATAATTAAATTGATAGTCAAACTGTGTATAACGATATCTATTATAACATTATTTTTCCCGGTCCTTACAATGTTATAGACTGGTGTCAATCAATTTTTCTAGTCATAAATAAAAATAAAACGAATATGAAAAGTCACTTAACGTGCTCACTACTTACATAATTATATTGAGAGTCAAACTGTGTATAACAATAATTTCTATCTAGAACACCATTTTTCCCGGTCTTTACAATGTTAGATTGGTGTCAATCAATTTTTCTATTCAAAAATAAAAATAGTACGAGCATGATTAGTCACTTTACGTGCTCACTACTACTTACATAATTAAATTGATAATCAAACTGTGTATAACAATAACCTCTATCTAGAACACTATTTTCCCGGCCCTTAAAATGCCGTAATAGATTGGTGTCAATCAATTTTTCTAGTCAAAAATAAAAATATAATGATCATGAAAAGTGACATTACTTTCTCACTACTCTTAAATAATTAAATTGGTAGTCAAACTGTGTATAACGATAACATCTATCTATCTAACACTTTTTCTTCCGGTCCTTACAATGTCGTCCTTACAATGTCGTTATAGATCAATCAATTTTTCTAGTCAAAATAAAAAATACAACGACCATGAAAAGTCACGGGCTTAGACTTACATAATTAAATTAATAGTCAAATTGTGTAACGATAACCTCTATCTAGAACACTATTTTTCCCGGTCCTTACATGTCGTTATAGATTGGTGCCAATCAATTTTTCTAGTCAAAAATAAATATGCAACCAACATGAAAAGTCACTTAACGTGCTCACTACTTACATAATTAAATTGATAGTCAAACTGTGTTTAACAATATCTATAACATTATTTTTCCTGGTCCTTATAATGCCGTAATAGATTGGTGTCAATCAATTTTTCTAGTCAAAAGTAAAATATGAAAAGTCTCTTTACGTGGTTACTACTTACATAATTAAATTAATAGTCAAAGTGTGTATAACGATAATCTCTATCTATAACACTATTTTCCCCGGTCCTTCAATGTCGTTATAGATTGGTGTCAATCAATTTTTCTAGTCAAAAATAAAACATTAAAACTCGCATTACTATTTATTCCATTACTATTTATTCCATTACTATTTGCCGAACGATGGCCGATTGGTTAGGGTGCTGGCCTTCGGTACCGGAGTTCGTGGGTTCGAATCCCACAGTGGCATGTTTGTTCGTAGCCGTTCGGAATCGGTTTTAAGCTGTAGGTCCCGGTCTCATTAGCTCTCGTGTTGCAAAAAGTAGACCGTAGCACTCCAAACCAAACCATTTAACCATTACTATTTAAGCATTACTATTTAAGTCCAAATTTTTATTGTGCTAAACGATAACCTGCATCTATCACAGAATTTTTCTGGTCCCGTGACAAACAGGTTTCATTCTATTTAGTTTTTCTAGTTGTTAAAAAAAAAATTGAATGTACATCGAACGTTATCACCAATTCCAAATATCAAACTAAAAATCAGTGAAAAATTCAAACAGCTCTCTCATTGCCTCTAGCTTGTTTTGCTTTTATGGCAGACGAGAAATAAAAAAAAGAGTTGCCACTTCTCGGACTTGTTGAGCGTTTTACTGTCTCCATGGTACATTGAATGTCTAGACGATAAATCACGTTCCAGTAGGTAGGGGAGAAGAGGGGGTGGCGGGTATGTGGAATACCGCGTTTTTCCACCCACAGGTGTGCGGTTGCTTTCGGGCGATGATGTAATGGAGTGTTTTTTTCATGCCGCCCCCGGGCGATTGAGAGTGGAAAAGATTTTTTTTTTTGCCCCATGTTTTTGATCATTTATTAATTTTCTTCGGCCTCTTTCTTTGCGAGATTTTGCAGGTGGTGTCCAGGGATCGTGAATAAGTCAAAACTCATTATTCCATATTGGTCATCGGTGGCTGAAAACGTGATAGCGCTGTTAACCGCAACAGGTGCAAAAGAAGGCGGCATTTATTTGATTTGTTCCTTTTTACGGGGTATTGGTTAGCTGCACGGCTAAGTTTGTAAAAGTAGCAAATTGCACGGTTAACAATAAAGCCAAAGGTGGTAATTGCACGCTTAACAATTCATTTGTTGTTGTTGTTGTTGTCTTATGACCCTTGGTCAAACCAAGCACGATTGAACCGGAGGCTACTCATATTAAGGCAAAAGTGTGCGCCTCTCGTTTTGAACGAGCACCTCAAGGGTGAAAGTACGATTTATGCTCAAGTGGGTCCTCATAATTTTAAAGTAGAGACTGTGAAGACCCCCCTCCTTTGTTCAGAACACGAAAGACCGAAATCAGCTGAACTGAATTCTTCCTGTTTCGATCCGGCTACATAGCCGTGTCTGGGATGTTGACAATCCGGTTGAATAGGCGTCACGCCCCTGATCGGTTGCGGTAATGATCCCGGAGAATTGCCTGTAGAATCCCGGAATCGGGACAGCTAGCGAATGAGAATTCAACAAAAAAAAAAACTAGCTGTAATCTTAGCTGGTGTTCTCAGGTTACTGGAATCGTAATCCCAGGTTACTGGAATCGTAACTGACCAATAAACGGTTGGTCCGGTAATAATAAATAAGAGGGTCCGGTATTAAGAGAAAATGACCAGAACCCCAAAATCGTTTTATCCGGCTCGGATTCCCTGAATTTTTTTTTTTTTTCTTTCAAATTTTTTTAGACCTTTCCGCAGTTGTAAAATTAGTATTTCTTTTCTAATTTTATAATAAAGTTCGTAAAATTAATAAATTTTTGTCCACGAAAAACAATGGAAGATAAAGTGTTCGAATCTTTTGTTTGTATTGGTCAAAGAATTTCATAAAATTTTCTTCGTATCGCATCAGGATTACGAATTATTTTTATAGTTTGTTAAAGTGAATTATTAGTGTCTTCATTTATTATTAAATTGATTATTTGCCTTTATGTTTTAGCCAATTAAATTATCTTGAGACCATTTGTAAAAAAAAAAAAAGGAGAAAAATTAAACATATGTCAATATTTTTTACTACTGTATTTTATACTTAAAATATTGACTAGCTGTTAGTCCTTGAACACATTTTTATTGTTATCTAAGATATAAATTATGCAAGCCAGCGAATTTTATAAAATTGGATTTGAATGCCAAATCCGTTACATGTTAAGTTTGTTACCATGTTATGGGTAACCAATTTGACATTCAACTTGAAAGTGACAGGCATTTTTACCTCACATCTCTAAATATTGAAATGTCAGAAATTTTTTTTACTTCGTATTTGCTAATATTGATATTTTTGTCTTTTAAAGAAATGTAAACGTATGTCATATGCTAATAAAGTATTCGATTTGTTTTCAATATGTCCCTTTTTTTCCCCACTTCTATAAAGAATTCTATTTTCTGTAATATTTCATTGCAAAGTAATGCTCAGCGTAGAAATCCTTAATAATACGCTTAAATTCGTTAAGTAATTAACATCTTTAAACATAGCTTTTATGCAAAAAAGTACAATATAAAAAAGTATATTTACTGCCATTTCACAAGAAAAGCGATTAAGATGTACTGAAAAGTAAAAATTTTGTTACAGTTTCTAGTTATATCGCTTGAAAATAGATGGCGACACTAGTTTAAAATCTCTCCTATTGGGATTCGAAGTAATCTGAAAAACTTTTTGCATTTACGAAACTAATTTTTTTTCTTCCAATCTAATTTATGATTGAATATTGAATTAAAACCTGAACAAAATTTCTGACCACCTGGCTATTCAGGAACGTAATTAAAAATTTATTTCAAAATATCAAGTAACACACAAGCAAGGCTTGCCAAAGTGGGCCCAGCACGAAAAAAGCCCACCCTGATTTTTTGGGTGGGCCCACTTGAAAAAACCCATTATTCTGGAAAGTGAGTTTTTTCAAAATTTAAATATAATAATAAAATGTAAATAATAAGTAACAGATGCATTATAGTCGCCGGTCCTGTCCGCCCTGTTTTTTTTGGCGACCAACATAAAAACGCATGATTTGAAAAGTCGCCAAGTAGAAAAACATGGCGGCGGTGCGTGTTTTCTGAAAGTTCGGTGAGAAAAAAACACGGCGGCTATAATGCATCTGTACCAATAATAATTATTATGCAAGATTATAATAATTACTGTTATATCACACTATCCCCCTGTTATTATCAAACCAGGGCCTGAATTTTCATGGCATTGTGCTTTTAGAACAATTTTGAACTTTTAGATAATTTCTTAACACATTCTATGCGGAACGCGTACTAGTACGTTTGCTGACGATTGATACTTAGCGCGGGTCACGTATTAGTATGGGTTACTGTAACAACATGGTTTGTTTGTGGGTACAAAAATAACGGTATATAAAGGAAAACAAAGCCGAATGTTCTTGTCTACTGCCATAGATTCTGGAAGAATTGAGACAAATAAAACCTGGTTTTTACATCAGTCGATGAGGAACCACAGAACGGGAAAAAATTAAAACTATATACTACTATTTCTATTTGTTTTTTCATATTTACGACACCATTATAAATTTATCCACTAAAAATATTTTTTTGTTTAAAAAAATCTTATAGTTGTTATTTATATATTTGTTTATATATTTCAATATAAAATACAAAAAGTTGGTTAAAAAATGAAATAATTTTCGATCTATTGAGATTTAAGTGAATAACTAAATTGACGCGCAAAACGCCCGCTCCCGGTACAATTCCGAATGTACCAGCACACAATGTGTTAAGTGAGAGAGAGAAAAAAATAATATAAAACAGCATTTCTCTACTGAATGTGTCTTAATCTACTTTTATGGTATTTAGTCTAAAAATATCATTTTTCAAAAACTTTGATAAAAAATGTATTGACACAGTTTCGGAATTTCCCTCGAGAATTATATTCAGAATTTTAAATATTTATCCCAGATTTTCCGTCCCAACGTCAGGTTTTAATGTGCGTACGTGTGTATCTATATAAAGATATAACCCTTACTTCCGATGCCCTAGGGAACTCTTTAAAGGGCAGTGTCCTTGAATTCTTACTCATAGAAACTGATACAGTGTATTAAAAAAAATTTTTTTTCCTTGGTAGGGAAATCCTTCAGCCAGATCCTTTTTCGCTATCTTCTTTTCACTCTTTTCTTGATAAAAAAAAAAAAAAAAAAACCTTTTGAGCTTTTGGAGAATAAATCAAATTTTTAAGGTGCATTGAACGAAGAAGCGGGTTTCTGCTACTCTCTGCATGATGAGGCAAAAAAAAAATTATAGATCAGCGTTTTTTAACCTTTTTAGGACTCACGTACCACTTGGTGAGACATCATGCTAAATTGTACCAGTTTGCAAAAATGATTGTATTACGTAAAATTTGTTAGTACTAGTGTTAATTTATGTGCGTTATAAATTTAAAAGTGTGACGCGTCGCATAATGAGATAAATTATATTAAAACCAGGGCTTCGGACCGTAATTTTTTAATCGTTCCGGTTTCCGTTTCGGTTTAACTAGAAATATATCGCTTTAGTTCCGGTTTTCGTTTCGACCGAAATTAGTTGGGTTTTTTTTTTCGGTTTTTGTTCAGTTCTGGTTTGAAACTCTGATTGAAACACGCCTAAACGTCATGCCGGATTATAAACATAGACACATATAAATATATTTACATATATATGTATGTATGTGTATATGTATATGTCTATATATGTATATATATAAATATAAATATATATATATATTATATGTATTTACATGTATAGATATGTGTATGGATGTATATTTATATTTTGTGTATATATATATTTATATATATGTATCTATTTGTGTATATATATATGTATATGTATCTATTTGTATGTATATATATATATATATATATATATATATATATATATATATATATATATCAGTCGATGCGGAACCGCTGAACGGGAAAGAATTAAAACCATATACTACTATTTCTATTTGATTTTTCCATATTTACTATACTGTTATATAAATTTATTCACTAAAAAATGTGTTTTTTATTTATAAAAATCTTATGGTTATTTATATATTTCTATTTATATATTTGTTTATTTATTTCAATATAAAATACGAAAAGTTGATTAGAAAATTAAAATAATTTTTGATCTGTTGAGATTTAACTGAATAACTAAATTGACTCGCAAAACGCCCGCTCCCGGTACAATTCCGCTGCGAAATGTACCAGCACACAATGTGTTAAGTGAAAGAGACAAAAAAAAAAAAAAAAAAAAAAAAAAAAAAAAACGTATAAAACAGCATTTCTGTATTGAATATTTGTTAATCTACTTTTTATAGTATTTTGTCTAAAAATATCATTTTTTTTGAAAACTTTAATAAAAAATTTATTGACACGGATTCGGAATTTCCCTTGAGAATTATATTCAGAATTTTAAATATTTATCCCAAATTTTCCGTCCCAACATCAGGTTTTAATGTGCGTACGTGTGTATCTATATAAAGATATTACCCTTACTTGGGATGCCCTAGGGAACTCTTTAAAGGGCAGTTTCCTCCAATTTTTTACTCATAGAAACTGATACATTGTATTAAAAAAAATTTTTTTTTCCCTTAGTAGGAAAATCCTTCAGTCAGATCCTTTTCCGCTATCTTCTTTTCACTCTTTTCTTGATAAAAAAGAAACCTTTTGAGCTTTTGGAGAATAAATCAAATTTTTGAGGTGCATAGATAGAAGAAGCGGGTTACTGCTACTCTCTGCATGATGAGGCCAAAAAAAAAAAAAAAAAAAAAAAAAAAAAAAAAAAAAAAAAAAATCAGCTTATATCAGCGTTTTTTTTAACCTTTTTAGTACTCACGTACCACTTGGTGAGACATGCTGAATTGTACCACTTTCTAAAAATGATTGTATTCCGTAAAATTTGTTATTACGAGTGTGTTAAGTTTATTTGCATTATAAATTTAAAAGGGTGACGCGTCGCATGATGAGACGAATTCCGTTGAAATCAGGGCTTCGGACCGTTAATTTTTTTCGTTCAGGTTTCCGTCTGGGTTCAACTAAAAAAGAAATATATCGCTTTAGTTCCGGTTTTCGTTTCGACCGAAATTAGTTTTTTTTTTCCGGTTTTTGTTCAGTTCCGGTTTGAAACTCTGATTGAAACACCCCTAAACGTCATGCCGGAATCTAAATTCACTGTAACTAACACACACACATATTTACATATATATATATGTGTGTGTATATATGTGTGAGTATATATATGTATGTCTATATATGTCTATATATATGTATATATGTATGTATATAGATATGTATGTATGTATATATATGTATGTATATATATGTATGTGTATATATATGTATATATATATATATATATATATATATGTGTATGAATAGATATGTATTTATATGTATAGATATGTATGTATATGTATATATATGTATGTATAGATATGTATATATATGTAAAGATATGTATTTATATGTATAGATAAGTATTATATGTATAGATATGTATGTATATGTATATATATGCATGTATCTGTATGTATGTATACATATATATAGTATATGTATGTATGGATATATATGGATATGTATGTATATGCACGTATATGCATGTATGTATATATATGTATATATATGTACATATGTATGTATACATATATATGTAGATATATATATATATATATATATACTATATATATGTATGTATACATATAGAGAATATATATGTATGTATGTATGTATGTATACATACATACATCAGTCTATGTGGAACCACAGAAAGGAAAAAAATTAAAACTATATACTACTATTTCTGTTTGATTTTCATATTAACGATACTATTATAAATTTATCCACTAAAATGTATATTTTTTGTTCACAAAAAAATTTATGGTTGTTATTTATATATTTCTATTTATGTATTTGTTTATATATTTCAATATAAAATAATGATAATAAAAATGAAATAATTTTCGATCTATTGAGATTTAACTGAATAACTAAACTGACGCTGATAATGCCCGCTCCCGGTACAATTCCGCACATAATGTGTTAAAAGAGATAGCTCTACCAGTCGTACCTGACATTTTAAAGAGAAAAAAAACTGAAAATGCCTGGAAGCAAATTACTTCTCCAGCCGTTTTTGCTTTGCAACTGATTTTTAATGTCATGATCAAGATGTAATCAAAAACATATTAACTTTGCGCCGTTTTAAAGAATTGAGTTTTATCAAAAGCAGTCGGTCAACACATTAAACTAATTACGTGCTGGGTAATGTAAAATTAATAACATTATTTTGATTGCATATCTCCGCAGTTGTTTTTATATTTTCAAATTATCTTTCAATGATTCAGAAGTGCATTTTTTTATGTTGGTACATATTTGGCATATGTATTTATGATGTTCCTCGCCGTTCTTTCGGAAGCCACTTGGACGAAAAAAGCACGATTTGAGACCCTTGGTAGCTCAATCGGCAAAGGCAATGTTCTCGTAATTGGGGGGAGGGGGTTGAGCCCCAGTCGACGTAAGATCCGCCGTGTTCGTTGAAGGTGACTGGAGCACCTGAAATAGGTTCGGGGTCACAATGTGCTCCAAGTTCTCAATCAATACCTCTAGGGGTGGCAGGTCAAATTGGAAAATAGTGCGCGTTTACAAGCAATAAGAAAATATTGGACAACCTGAACGATGGTGTCGCAACCAAACATTTAGCGTTTTGATGTCACGTGATTTTCGCTTAACTTTAAAATTAATTTTTTAAATGATGGACCCAGTTTTTTTACATTTTTCAGAACATTTTTGGAATCTACGAGTCTGGAATGAGGAATTTTCACGTTTTCTAATTTTGATTTTAAACGATAGAAGACAAAAAAGTAAGCAGGACAGTAGCTATTTTTCTTTCATTTGGGGGCCTAATGAGTGATTTCTAATGGGTTTTATAGCGGACTCTTTAACGTCTCTCAAAAACGATACTTTTTCTCCGCCGAGTTTGTGACGTCATCGTTCATGCAGACACCGAGCGCCTATGCTGTTTACATGTTAAAAGGCGACTTTTAAATTTGTTTTTGTGTAAAGTATCGCATAGAATAGAAATTTTTTTATTATGTCTGGCATTAAAAAATCATACTCTAAATATTGTATTGTGCCACTCTGTAAAAATACAACAACTAATTGCAATGAGAAGATATTTTTCAGCGTCCCGAAAGACCCACATACACGTAAAATCTGGACAACTGGGATGAAAAGGGATGAGAAATTAAACCCCAAATTATCATATAAATCATCTTTATGGGTTTGTGAAGACCATTTCTCGGTAAGTAAATGCTTGCTTTTGTTTAAATATTACTAATTTAGAACAATTAAAGTATATAAAAATACATCTATACCTTTAAAAGGATTGTTGATTAACCACTGCTATTTAACTTTTAAAACTGCTAATTTTCGAGTATTATCACAGAGTTCAAGTACAATAAATATTTTATAAAGCATATAAATATCGAAAAACATATAAATATCTAAAGCATATAATTATCTAATAAATAACTCGGGGGAGGGGAAAGTTATGTATTTTCAAGGTATTATAAATATTTTCTTCAGAGATGCATACTTTCTTGTGTATCAAATCACAGTGATACTTTTCGATTAAATTGGTGACTAATTTGAAAAAAGTATAATATTTTTAAAATACTTAATAATGATATTACTTTAAAAATTAAATTTAATTTGAGAAATTTTATACATTTTTTAATTTGACATTAATATTAAAGGCAATAAAATTGTATTGCTATTTAAAAATGTATAAATAATTAAGTAAAGCCGTTTAAAGATTTTAAATTTCTTTTCATCATATTTAAAATATCTAAGAATTGGTTTGGTTTTGGAGTTCTACGGTCTACTTTTTGCAACACGAAGGCTAATGAGACCGGTCTCACAATAAATACCTCCTCTAATTTTTATTTTAATATTACATCCGTCTCTATTTATAAAAAACGATGCTACTACAAATGTGTGTGTATATGATATATGTATATTTATTTGACTTGTTTGTGTTTACAAAGAAAAGAGCTGTGTTTAGCATGAATAAAGTATTAATACATGTTAAGTAAAATTGGAAAAAAATATAAATGATTTTACATACCTTTGGGTTTTAATTCCTCGTATTTCTGCTCCCATAAAATCCGGGTTTTTTGCCAAGAAAGAAAACATTGACATGCTGTCAATTTTCGGGAGGTTGTCTGATTGTGCTTTGGTAAATCCAGGTAGAAGAGACATTTATGACAAATTGAGATAACTAAGCTATCTAGATCGATAAAATAAACCTTCAGGTTTAAATAAAAATAAATTTTGATAGCTAGAAAATTTTAGGAACTTGCAAAAACAAAATCGGAAAATAGTGCGCGCTTAAAAGCAATACAAAAATATTGGTCTGCATGAACGATGACATCACAACCAATCACGGAGCGTTTTGATGTCACGTGATTTTCGCTTAACTTTAAAATTAATTTTTTAAATGATGGACCCAGTTTTTTACATTTTTGAGAACATTTTTGGAATCTACGAGTCTGAAATTATCAGAAAAACACTAAGTTGTTCGAATCCCCCACATGTGCAAATTCCTCATTGCAATGAGAAGATATTTTTCAGCGTCCCGAAAGATCCACATACACGTAAAATCTGGACAAATGCGATGAAAAGGGATGAGAAATGAAATCCCAAATTATCATATAAATCATCTCTATCGGTTTGTGAAGACCATTTCTCGGTAAGTAAATGCTTGCTTTTGTTTAAATATTACTAGTTTAGAAAAATTAAAGTATATAAAAATACATACCTTTAAAAGGACTGTTGATTAACCAGTGCTATTTAACTTTTAAAACTGTTAAATTTCGAGTATTATCACAAAGTTCAACTGCAATAAATGTTTGATAAAGCATATAAATATCGTAAAACATATAAAACTCTAAAGCAGGGGTCGGCAACCTGTTTGTCCTTAAGGGCACAATACTAAATTTGAAAATCACCGAGGGCGCATATTTTACAGATAATCAACAGGTATAAATAGGCATTAAAAAAAAAAAACAGATTTTTTATAACTTTTTTTTTGTTGGTGTCATACCTAATGATACATATAATTCGGTGTGAAACTTGAGTGTCTTGCAACGTGTTTATAGCTGAAACTATTTCTTTTTTATTTTTAAATTCTTCAAAAAGTGAATCAGCAGCTTCTAACATGGCTTCTTTCACTAATTCTCCATCTGTAAATGTTTTTTTTTATTATTAGCTAGCAAATGCGATATTTTATATGACGTGATCGTTGCTGCTTTATGTTGTTGCAGTGGTTTAGTAAAAAAACTTTGCTGGTTAGTTATTGAACATTTTAAAGAAATAATTTTTTTTTCTTCTAATTTCAGAGTTCATTGGATAGTCACTATCAAAATTGGTATGAACGGTCTTAAAATGTCGTTCAATATTACTTTTCTTGGGAATCGCAACACTATTATTACACAACAAACAAATACACTTCCCTTTGTAATCAACGAAACAATATAGATGTTCCCATTCATCGTTAAAATAATATGTTCTTTTTCTTTTACATTTATCCATGAAGTGTTTTGAAAGAAAAGAAATATTTCGGATTACTTGGTAGTTTTAAATGCACGGTCTACGCGTGGTCTATTCGAAATACGATCACACACTAACAAAAAATACGTGCGTGTTATTAGATAAGCTCAAGGTTAGCAAACTGCTAATCTATGCACAATCCTAAACTCAACTGACTACTTGCTGTGTATCGCCGTTTGACAAGAGTAAGTAATTCGCTCTGGATATCATACATTTACATTAGTCGAGCGAGGGCGCATTAAAAATCGATAGGGGGCGCAATTGCGCCCGCGGCCGATACGTTGCCTACCCCTGGTATAAAGCAAATAATTGTCTAATAAATAACTCGAGGGTAGAGAATGTTATGTATTTTCAAAGTATTATAAATATTTATATGATTATAAATACTTATATGGGTCTTCTGCTCGGTTCCTACTTCAAAAAAACGGGGACCCCCTTGAGCAAGAAGTCGTACTTTCACCATAGCGGTGCTCTTTAAAAAACAAAAGGCGCACTTCTTTTCTTTGTCTTAATACGAGTATAGCGTATGACTCAATCGTGCTTGGTTTGTCCAAGTGGCATAAAACAACAGCAACTTGAAGCCTGATCCGCTCAGTCTGCAAAGGCAACGGTCTCGTAATTGGAGAGTTGCGGGTTCGAAGCCCGAGGCGGCCTAAGATCCGCCTTTTTCGTTAAGGGTGACTGGGGCAAGTAAAATAGGTTCTTGCTCACAATGTCCTCCAAGTTCTCAATCAATACCTCTGGGGGTGGTAGGCCAAGTCTATGTGTCTTCTTGGTCCCTGCTTCAAAATTATGAGGACCCACTTGAGCGTAAGTCATACTTTCACCCTTGAGGTGTTCGTCAAAACGAAAGGTGCACCCCTTTGCCTTAATACAGGCTTGCAATTCCGTCACTTTTCTCACCTTTAGTCACTTTTTTTACAATTGATCACTTTTTTAAGTAAACACTCACTTTTAGTCACTTTTTTTCATGGTGTATCACAGCAAAAGTCTGTTGTTGAAAAAAGAAAATCTGAATTAATAACAAAATATTTAAAGACCAAAAATGTGATTCTCTAATCTTATTTTTCTTATTAAAATGTAATTAGTCGTATGGTTCCCAGAATTTAGTGATTTTAAAAAGTCGTAAAGAAGTTCCTGAAATCTACATTTGTACTGAAATCTATATTTAATACATTTCGTTTTACGACATACATACATACACATATATACATTAAAATAGTGAAGATTTGCCGGCCTAAGATGTACCTTTAATGCGGCTCGCGTTTTCTTTTTGGCTTCCCAGAAGTGAGCTGAACGATGGCCGAATGGTTAGGGTGCTGGTCTTCGGAACCGGAGTTCGGAGGTTCGAATCCCACTATGGCATGGATGTTCGTAGCCGTTCGGAATCGGTTTTAAGCAGTAGGTCCCGGTCTCATTAGCCCTCGTGTTGCAAAAAGCAGACCGTAGCACTCCAAAACCTAAACCA
>CM063499.1:79101719-79136830 GCA_032207245.1 Pardosa pseudoannulata | reverse complement strand
TGAGAGCCTTGGTAATTAATTTAATTTACTGACTTTTTAAGCCCAACAACAACATACACACTGCAGTTTGTCCTTAAAACAAAAGAAAATTCATGTTTTCTGGCAGTATGTCGGAAAACATGAGCAAATTATGAGATGCACCAAAACTTTTTTTTTTTTTAAATTTTGGGCCCCCTTTTAAGTGGGGCCCCCGGGCCAGTGCCCCGAATGCCCCGCCGTAAATCAGGCCCTGTTTTCTCCTACGTTATGTTAATACGGAGATCCATATACTCTAGGCTGCAGTATTAACATCTTCTGCTCGAAAAAATATCCAGCAAAAATAATTCCTACAAATGTCTGCCAGAATTCTAATGACGAACGTGACTATCACTTACGAAAATCTCGAACTGTTTTTTTAATGCAAGGCTTCTGCCATTAAATGTCATTGTTAACAATGACTCAAAGAAGTGAAAGAACAAAATTAAGAAGCGAGAATGTCATAAAATTCCCCAACCACCCCGGGTCTCCTTAACGAGCGGTTAAGTTCTCCACTTAATTTGACATCCAACCCCATTACTGCTGTTATATTCTTCGAAAAGATTAAACAAGAGGCGTAAAGACAGCGCGTTTCCTCTGCTACCTCCTAATAAGTGTTCTGCCCCCCCTTCCACCCCCTCGTAATCCTTGTCTTCTCGAATGAAGGTCGGCGGACCGAATTAAAATGATTCCTCTTTATGGGTCCGCCGATTATCCTTTAATTCGACCACTTTGCTGAACGATGATTAATATGTTCACATTTAGAATCTTGCTCTGTGATTCCCCTTTTCCTCTTCTGTCTTTTGGAGGAACGTCAGTGGAACGTATTGCCGTCGTTATTTTTGCACTAGCATATAGCTCGTCACATGACATGATTAGTAATATTTTTAATTTTCCAGGATTGTAAAGTGCCCTATGAGGCACGTTAAAAAATGGTTTGTTTTTTGGCTTAGAATTATCGCTCAATAATTTGTTTATCTTTATACTCCTGGCATTGTGAATGCAGTTTAGAATCACGTTGAATTCGTTTAGTCAAACCGCGTGGTTATGTATAAAAAACAAACATACAAACTTCTTAATTGTCAAAGATATGTAACTTAAATGCTAGACATTTTTGAGTCCGTGAAATAGACACCTAGACTTTTATGAAAAGAATTTGTTGTTAATACCGGCAGGGTTGAAAAAAAATCATGATTTTTTTTTTAAATAAAAAAAATCAGATTTTTTTTTATTTAAATCGGATTTCTTTGATTTTTTTTCTGAATACTAATTTTAATTGCTGTTTTTATGTTTTTTGCAATATACATAGAATAGTTTGTTATAAGAAGTAACATCTTATCTATCTAGTATATTCTGCACACTGATTACCTAAAATTAAATATATAAATTTTAATCTCAATACATTCCCATATTTTATAATTGGATACTGCAAACTAAATAAGATGTAAATTTAAAAAACAAATTAAATATTCTTTTAATGCAAACTATTTATTTTAAAAAACAAATCACAATTATTAGAATATTTTTTACGCACTGAATGATGGATTTAATTGTTTCAATAAAAACACCAGCTTTGATGCTTTATCCACTCCTAATTGGTAATGAAGGCTAGAATGAACAATATCAAAAAGAAGAAAACTGTCTTTCCATTTCAGCAGATGAAGCCACGGCTATTGTTATTTGGTAGACAAACTGCATTTCCAGTTCTGTAATACTCTTTATCATCAGTCATTGTACTACCCATACTATATACTTTCTGATAACAACCCCTAAATTCTTAGAAAGCACAAGCTATCTATTTACACTTATTTACTTATTGGTATTACTGTGCTGACTGATTCCCAATTCTCTTGTCTTTGGAATATAGGTTTAAAAAAAAAAAAAAAAGATTTAAATCAATGATTTTAAAAAAATCAATTGATTTAAATCATGCCAACCCTGAATACCGGTGATAAAATTTTCATTGTAATAAAAATAATCGATGATTAAAATATCACATATGTACCTAATCTATTATTTAAGCCAAATATGAAAGAAAATTATTGACGTGATAGCTAAGTTCAGTGATAAAACGTATGAAAATAATGCAGACGATATTTAAACAATTTAAAATAAGAAATGGTTCAATGAGATGGTTAAAAGAATGATTTCATAATGCTAGAAAAAAATACTATTTTTAGCTACCTATTATGTGATAAATTGATAAATTTAATAGCCTTCTCTTAAAATGGGGCTTGATATAATGGCATTAAGCGGTCGAAAAGGGGGGAAGGGGTGGATTTCGAACGTTTTAAAGAGAGCAGTATTTTTTTTTATATGAAGCAGATTTATACCAATTTATTTTGGAATCGGATCAGTCGTTTAGGAGAATATAAACTTAACTCAATAACAATATATATTTATATTATTATTATATAGGAAATTTTTATACTGCTTATATGATAGATTCTAGAAAACCAAGTATGGGATTTGGGTCACTCTTTGTCATTAGAAATGCGATCTGCTAATGAATTCTTTCTGCAATTTTGCTAACTTTCCACAAAATTGTAATGAGCGCTGATTAATTATGTTCCAAAATAGAAACGGAGGGGGGGGGAGAAAGAAAATCTTCTCTCCGTACCCATAGGCAATGTTTAAAAAAAAAAACTGTTTCTGCCTTCCGAAAGTGGGGGTATTTGCATATTTCTGTTACGCCTTAATTATCGGAAGTGAGCCTTATCCCCTCCGGTTTTGTTTTCCTTTTGGAACTTTCCCTTCCTGCCAAATCCCCTCTCGGCACTTCTGGGGACTCTTTCGGAAAGAAAATTTCCCCTGTAATTTTAGAAGGCTGTCTGGATAGTGTTCGGGAAAGAGATTTTGAGATAAGTCTGCGTGGTGGTTTATGGGGTTTCTTTTTATTAACGATATAATCAGGGAAACCTGTCTGAAAAAGACCTTTTGGAGAATAAAAAACATTCGATCTTTCAGAGATATCGTCTGCGAACAGAGGTTATGAGTAAAGCAAAGTCGCATGCAAAATATACTACAAAAATAGTTATTACTAAATTTATTAAATCTATACAGCTTTTAAAGAAGGAATTGATTGAAATTTCATAATGACCAAACATTAGTGAAAATAGGAAAATCTGAGAATTGACAGGGTATATTTTGATTTTTGAAAATTTCATTTAATTGTCTGGGTACTTTTTGATTCTGAAAAATATCATAATTATATTCAGGGAATTACCAGGGTACTTTTTGATTTTTGAAAATATCGGGGAATTGTCTGGGTACTTTTTGATTCTGAAAAATATCATAATTATATTCAGGGAATTGCCAGGGTACTTTTTGATTTTTGAAAATATCGGGGAATTGTCTGGGTACTTTTTGATTTTTGAAAATATCGGGGAATTGTCTGGGTACTTTTTGATTCTGAAAAATATAATTATATTCAGGGAATTGCCAGGGTACTTTTTGATTTTTGAAAATATCGGGGAATTGTCTGGGTACTTTTTGATTTTTGAAAATATCGGGGAATTGTCTGGGTACTTTTTGATTCTGAAAAATATTATAATTATATTCAGGGAATTGCCAGGGTACTTTTTGATTTTTGAAAATATCGTGATATTGTCTGGGTACTTTTTGATTTCTGAAAATATCGGGGTATTGTCTGGGTACTTTTTGATTCTGAAAAATATTATAATTATATTCAGGGAATTGCCAGGGTACTTTTTGATTTTTGAAAATATCGTGATATTGTCTGGGTACTTTTTGATTTCTGAAAATATCGGGGTATATTCTGGGTACTTTTTGATTCTGAAAAATATCATAATTATATTCAGGGAATTCCCAGGGTACTTTTTGATTTTTGAAAATATCGTGATATTGTCTGGGTACTTTTTGATTTCTGAAAATATCGGGGTATTGTCTGGGTACTTTTTGATTCTGAAAAATATTATAATTATATTCAGGGAGTTGCCAGGGTACTTTTTGATTTTTGAAAATATCGGGGAATTGTCTGGGTACTTTTTGATTCTGAAAAATATCATAATTATATTCAGGGAATTGCCAGGGTACTTTTTGATTTTTGAAAAAAATCAGGGTATTGTCTGGGTACTTTTTGATTCTGAAAATATCAGGGTATTGTCTGGGTACTTTTTGATTCTGAAAAATATCATAATTATATTCAGGGAATTACCAGGGTACTTTTTGATTTTTTGAAAATATCGGGGTATTGTCATGGTACTTTTTTGATTTTTGAAAATATTGGGAATTGTCTTCTCTTTGTTGTATTTTGTTTTCCTTTTGGAACTTTCCCTTCCTGCCAAATTCCCCTCCCGGCACTTCTGGGGACTCTTTCGGAAAGAAAATTTCCCCTGTAATTTTTAGAAGGCCGTCTGGATAGTGTTCGGAAAAGAGATTTTGAGATAAGTCTGCGGTGGTGGTTTATAGGGCTTTCTTTTATTAACGATATAATTCGGGGAAAACCTCTCTGAAAAAGACCTTTTGGACAATAAAAAGCATTTGATCTTTCAGAGATAGGGTCTGTTAACAGAGGTTATGAGTAAAGCAAAGTCGCCTGCAAAATATACTGCAAAAATAGTTATTACTAAATTAATTAAATCTATACAGCTTTTAAAGAAGGAATTAAATGAAATTTCGTAATATCCAAACATTAGGGAGAATAGTGAAATCTGAGAATTGACAGGGTATATTTTGATTTTTGAAAATTTCGTTTAATTGACTGGGTACTTTTTGATTCTGAAAAATATTATAATTATATTCAGGGAGTTGCCAGGGTACTTTTTGATTTTTGAAAATATCGTGGAATTGTCTGGGTACTTTTTGATTTTTGAAAATATCGGGGTATTGTCATGGTACTTTTTGATTTTTGAAAATATCGGGGAATTGTCTGGGTACTTTTTGATTCTGAAAAATATCATAATTATATTCAGGGAATTGCCAGGGTACTTTTTGATTTTTGAAAAAAATCAGGGTATTGTCTGGGTACTTTTTGATTCTGAAAAATATCAATTGTCATGGTACTTTTTGATTTTTGAAAATATCGTGGAATTGTCTGGGTACTTTTGATTTTTGAAAATATCGAATTGTCATGGTACTTTTTGATTTTTGAAAATATCGGGGAATTGTCTGGGTACTTTTTGATTCTGAAAAATATCATAATTATATTCAGGGAATTGCCAGGGTACTTTTTGATTTTTGAAAAAAATCAGGGTATTGTCTGGGTACTTTTTGATTCTGAAAAATATCATAATTAACGGGGTGCTTTTTGATATTGGAAAATATCAGAATTCGCAGTGTTGTTTATTATTCTGAAAATATCAGATAATTCCTTGTTTACTCTTTGATTCCGGAAAATATCAGGAAATTGTCAGTGTTCTGTTTAATTTTAGAAATTATGGTAGAAATCACACTTTATCTTTATGATTCTGGAGAATACAGAATTCAGAGGGTACTTTTTGATTCTGGAAAATATCAGAATTCACAGGGTACTTTTTAATACTGGAAAATATCGGAGAATTCCTAGTTTAGTTTTTGATTCCGGAAAATATCAAGAAATTGTTAGTGTTCGTTTTGATTCCGGAAATTATCGGAGAATTCACAATTTACCTTTTGATTCTGGAAAATATCAGAGAATTATCAACGCACTTTTTAATTCTGTAAAATATCAGAATTCAGAGGGTACTTTTTGATTCTGGAAAATATCAGAATTCACAGGGTAGTTTTTGATTCTGGAAAATATCAAATTTCACAGGGTAGTTTTTGATTCTGGCAAATATCAGAATTCAGAGGGGACTTTTTGATTCTGGAAAATATCAGGGAATTTCCATTTTACTCTTTGATTCCAAAAAATATCAGGAATTGTCAGTGTTCTGTTTGATTCTGGAAATTACGGGATTAATCTTAATTTACCTTTTCATGCGATAAAATATCAGAGAATTATCAATGCACTTTTTAATTCTGGAAAATATCAGAATTCGGAGGGTACAAATTATTGACTTAATATCTAAGTTCAGTGATAAAACGTATTGAAATAATGCAGACGATATTTAAATAATTTAAAATAAGAAATGATTAAAAGAGAGCAAGGACGTCACAATGCTAGAAAAATTGTTATTTTTTACTACTTATAATGTGATAAATTGATAAATGTAATGTTTCTAATTGGAAGTATATGTCTCTACAACCAGTGTATTTGCAGAAAAAAAAAGCCAGTTAAAGTCTTTAGTATTGACCCTGTATATGATGGTTTCCGGCATGAGATTCGGCTCACTACGTAGCATTAGAAATGCGATCTGCTAATGAATTCTTTTTGCAATTTTGTTAACTTTCCACAAATTTGTAATGAGCGCTGATTAATTTATGTTCCAAAATAGAAATGGAGGGGGTGGGGAGGAAAAGAATGAAAAATCCTCTCTCCGTACCCATAGACAATGTTTAAAAACACTGTTTCTGCCTTTCCAAAGTGACGGTATTTGCATATTTCTGTTACGCCTTAATTATCGGAAGTGAGCCTTATCCCCTCCGGTTTTGTTTTCCTTTTGGAACTTTCCATTCCTGCCAAATCCCCTCCCGGCACTTCATTCCGGAAATTATGGAAGAAATATCAATTTACCTTATGATTCTAGAAAATATCAGAATTGTCAATGCACATTTTAATTCTGGAAAATATCAGAATTCACAGGGTACTTTTTGATGCTGGAAAATATCATAATTGACAAGGTGTTTTTTGATACTGGAAAATATCAAAATTCACAGGGTACTTTATAATTCTTAAAATATCAGAGAATTCCCTGCTTGCTCTTTGATTCCGTAAAATATCAAAGAATTGTCAGAGAATTCAATGGGTACTTTTTGATTTTGGAAAATATCATAATTGACGGGATGCTTTTGGATATTGGAAAATATCAGAATTCACAGGGTACTTTTTCATTCTGAAAAATATTAGAATTCCTAGTTTAATATTTGATTCCAGAAAATATCAGGGAATTGTCAGTGTTCTATTTGATTCCGGAAATTATGGAAGAAATCACAGTTTAACTTATGATTCTGGAAAATATCAGAATTATCAACGCACTTTTTAATTCTGGAAAATATCATAATTGACGGGATGCTTTTGGATATTGGAAAATATCAGAATTCACAGGGTACTTTTTCATTCTGAAAAATATTAGAATTCCTAGTTTAATATTTGATTCCAGAAAATATCAGGGAATTGTCAGAGTTCTTTTTGATTCCGCAAATTATAGTAGAAATCATAATTTACCTTTTGATTCTGGAAAATATCAGAGAATTATCGATGCACTTTTTAATTCTGGAAAATATAATCATAATTGACAGGGTGCTTTTTGATACTGGAAAATATCAGAATTCACAGGGTACTTTTTCATTCTGAAAAATATCAGCGAATTCCTAGTTTAGTCTTCAATTCCGGAAAATATCATGGTATGGTCAATGTTCTTTTTTGATTCCGAAAATTATGGTAGAAATCAAAATTTACCTTTTGATTCTGGAAAAATCAGAATTTTCAATGCACTTTTAAATTCTTGGAATTCACATTGTTCTTTTTGATTCTGAAAAATATCAGGGAATTATCATGTTACTTTATGATTTAGGAATATATCAGGCAATTGCCATAATACTTTTTGATTTTAAAACGTATCAGAGAATTCACGGGGTACTTTTTGATACTTGAAAATTTCAGAGAATTCACGGGGTACTCTTTGATACTGGAAAATATCATAATTGACAGGGTGTTTTTTGATACTGGAAAATATCATAATTCACAGGGTAATTTTTCATTCTGCAAAATATCAGAGAATTTCTACTTTAGTCTTTGATTCCAGAAAATATCATGGAATTGGCAGTGTTCTTTTTGATTCTGGAAATTATGGAAGAAATATCAATTTACCTTTTGATTCTGAAAAATATCGGAGAATTATCAATGCACTTTTTAATCCTGAAAAATATCAGAATTCTTTGATTCTGAAAAATATCACTAAATTGTCAAAGCAATTTTTAATTCTTGAAAATATCAGAGAATTCACGGGGTTCTTTATGATTCTGGAAATTATCGGGGAATTGTCAGGGTACTTTTTAATTCTGGAAAATATTAGAATTCACAGGGTACTTTTTCATTCTGAAAAATATCAGAGAATTCCTAGTTCAGTCTTTGATTCGGGAAAATATCAGGGGATTGTCAGTGTTCTTTTTGATTCCGGAAATTAACATAATTCATCACAATTTACCTTTTGATTCTGGAAAATAACGGAGAATTATTAATGCACTTTTTAGTTCTGAAAAATATCATAATTCACATGGTTCTTTTTGATTCTAGAAAATATCGTTCTTTTTGATTCTAGAAAATATCAGCGAATTGTGGACGTACATTTTAATTCTGAAAAATATAACAGAATTCACATGTTACTTCTTGATTTTGGAATATTCAGGGAATAGCCAGGATGCTTTTTGATTTTAAAAAATATGAGAAAACTTACAGTATAACTTTTTGATTCTGGAAAATATCATGGTGCTTTTATATTCAGGAAAATATCAGAATTGACAGAGTGCTTTTTGATACCGCATAAAATCAGAATTCACAGTGTAACTCTTTCATGTTGGAAGATATCGGAGAATTCCTAATTTACTGTTTGATTCCGGATAATATCGATGAATTCTCAGTGTTCTTTTTGATTCCGTAAATTATCGGATAATCACAATTAACTTTTTGATTCTGGAAGATATATGAGAATTCTCAGGATACTTTTTTTGCTCTGGAAAAAATCGGAATTGATATGATTCTTTTTGATTCTGAAATATATTAGAGAATTCGCTGGCACTTTTTGATTGAGGAAGATATTGGAATTCACATCGGTTCTTTTTGATTCTGGAAAATATTAAAGAATTTTCAATGTATTTCTCGACTCAGAAAATGACCAGGAAATTAACAGAGTACGTTTCAGAATTCCGCAAAAATCAAGTAATTTTCCAAAGATTCAGGAACTATAATAACTTTTAACTATATAATTCCTTTAAAAATGGTTAATTATATTTTATTTGATTCTAAATTATTTAATTATACTACCAGAGATTTTTATTAATTTTTGTGAATTTAAAACTAATCTTAGAAAATTCTTAATAACTAGCATATGACCTCACCATATGACGGGATCAGTAAAATTTCTAATTTTCCAGAATTGTAAAGTACCCTATGAGACAGATAAAAATTGTTCGTTTTTTGGCTGAGAATTGGTAGGTGCGTAGTCGAAAATAGCTCTTCATAAAAGTTTTGCAATATAAAGTAATGAAAAGCCTTGATATACTGTCTTTTAAAAAAGAGTTAATTTAAAAGTTAGGGTATTCTTCAGCCATGGCAGTTTTCCATAATATTTCCAAAACCTGGAAATGTTTCTGCGTGCAGAAGTTATTAAAGCTAACATTCATAGCCAGTCTTGCGCACCAGAGCGTGTTTTATTAAAGTTGTCCCTTAATGAAATCCCATAACCTCACTGAGCTAGTTGAAAGGGTGCAGCATTTATGTATGCAACCAAATCTGTGCGTCCCTTAATACAGTTTCGGGTTTCGTACCTGTTATATCGAAGTTTGATGGGGTACCAGTTTGCGAGGCATAAATTGATTCGGCTCGATTTAGTGGGGGAATTGATTGGACCGGAGCTGATGACGTAACGGGAGGAAAATGTTCCCGCCTTGGTTAATTCAGTTGTTGAGCAATTTTCGTTTAGTCTCGGATAACGTTGTGACAATTTCGTTTCATGGAGATTGGGTTTAACTGTAATTTGAAGAGTTGCAAAACTTTGGGAAAGTTTTCGTTTCTGTGGGGTTTAATTTGTATCTTTTCAGCGGTGGTTTCGGATATTTCAGTCATTATATCTTTAATTCTTTTCTTCTTTTTGGCGGGAGGAAAATTTCTTCCCCTTTATCTCATTTATAAAAATTAATGCAACAACCCTTACATATTTTAAGTTATCTCTACGTCTATCCTCGAATTTATGAAGCGGTTGGACCTGGAATGGATAGAGGCATCCATATTGGATTCCTAATGAGTTCGGGTTAGCAACGTTCGATATCCACCCCTTCCCCCCTTTCGAGCATTTAATACCATTATTATCGTTAGGGTTAGCAAAACTCAAAGCGAGTAAAGTTTATCATCTCCTAAACGATCGATCCAATTTTAAAATAAATTGGTATAAAACAGCTTCATATCACAGCGGAAAATACTGTCGTCTTTAAAACGTTCGAAATCTACACCTTCCCCTTCTTTGAGCGTTTAATGCCATTATTTCGAGTTCTATATTTGTCCGTAAAGAGCAGGCGATTCAATTACTCAATTTATCACATAATAAATTGTTAAAAATAACATTTTTTTCTGGCATTATAACGTCATTCCTTTAACCATCTCATTAAATCATTTCTTATTTTAAATTATTTAAATATCGTTCTGCATTATTGTCATACGTTTTATCATTGAACTTAGATATTCATTAAATAACTTTCTTTTATATTTGGTTTGAATAATAGATTAGCCTAAGTTATCTGTCCGTCTGTTATCGAATTTTTGAAGCGGTTGGACCTGGAATGGATAGAGGCATCCATATTGGATTCTTGATGAGTTAGGTTAGCAACATTCGAAATCCACCCCATCCCCCCCCTTTTCCGAGCCGAACGATGGCCGATTGGTTAGGGTGCTGGCCTTCGGTACCAGAGTTCGTGGGGTCGAATCCCACAATGGCATGGATGTTCGTAGCCGTTCGGAATCGGCTTTAAGCTGTAGGTCCCGCTCTCATTAGTCCTCGTGTTGCAAAAAGTAGACCATAGTACTCCAAACCAAACCAAACCAAACCCGCCCCCCTCTTTTCCGAGCGTTTAAAGCCATTATTTTAAGCCTTATTTTCCCCAATTAAGAGCAGGCCTTTAATTTTATTAATTTATCTCATATTAAATAGCTAAAAGTACCATTTTTTCGAGCATTATGACGTCATTCCTTTAACCATCTCATTCAATCATTTCTTTTTTTTAAATTATTTAAATATCGTCTGCATTATTTTCATACGTTTTATCACTGAACTTAGATATGACGTAAATAGTTTTCTTTTATATTTGGTTTGAATAATAGATTAACCTAAGTTATCTGTCCGTCTGTCCTTGAATTTAGAAAGCGGTTGTACCTGGAATGAATACACGCATCCATATTGGATTCAAGAATCCAACCAGTTAGGGTTAGCAACGTTCGAAATCCACCTCTTCCCCCATTTTCGAGTGTTTAATACTATTATTTCAAACCCTACTTTCCCAGGTTAAGAGCAGGCGATTAAATTGATCATTTTATCCCACAATAAAAAGGTAAAAATAACATTTTTTTTCAGCATTATGACTTCATTCCTTTAATCATTTCTTATTTCAAATTATTTAAACATCGTCTGCATTATTTTCGAGCGTTTTATCACTGAACTTAGATATGACGTAAATAATTTTCTTTTATATTTGGTTTGTATTATAGATTAGGTACATTTGCGATAATTTTAAATTGAATCATCGATTATTTTTTGTTGCAAGATAATTCTCAGGCTAAAAAACAAACCATTTTTTTTTACCTGCCTCATAGGGTACTTTACAATTCTGGAGAATTAAAAAATTTTACTGACCCTGTCACATGACAGGCTATATGCTAGTGTTATATATTTATTAACAAATAGATTGGACAATATTTAGGCTATGCATGATATGACACCATTAAGTACCGTGCACTTAAGTATTATTAGTGACCTATGCAGGAAGAAGGGGGGGGGGTTATGACCCCCAGATCTACTCCTCTAAACTACGCCACTGATTCGATGATTTATTATTTCCTTAAGGGAATAAAAACTTTAAAGGATTGTGCAGTTCATAACTAAACGATTTCATCTGGAATATATTCATTATTTGCATGTTTCATTGTTTATTTATTTTTTTTTTTACAGTCTAAAATATCTGAAATATTTACTTTATCTCCCTTCCCCCAAAAGACGATAAAAAAAAAACTATCCTTTTTTTGCGTTAATTTGTGCTTACAACTTGAATAATAGCAATGATAATAAAAAAAAAACCCATAAAACATATAATGAATAATTTATTAGTCTGTGATTCACTTTGATTTACGCGAGGCACCCCCTAGGTCATAATGGATTCTTCATTAACACGTAAACTTTGAAACGGCAAACTTCATTTATAATTCAAAGTCAGTGTGTACGCTCTGAATACTGAAATGTTACCCACTCTGAATTATGCATTCAGTTCCGATTTTTATTTACGCAAACCCCGTAAATCGCAATCATGCGTAGTATGTGCGAAGAATGCCGTTGCGCGGCTAAAGACACCCCTCGAAAATCACTGTCGATTCATAAAATGGTATGGTAATGTGTGAGGAATCTGCTAACCCTCAAGTGGTGTTGAAATTACGTTCCAAATTGGAACGTGCCGGTGTTCCCCATAGTTACCCGCGTGGAATGATTTGGCATTTTAATACAAGGTTTACCAGGGTTCTCATGGTCCTTAAAAGTCCTTAACCCCTTCCGGTATGATTTAATAATGAAAAACTGTGCATGAAATAGCCATTTAATTTTTATTTAAAAAACTTTTTTCATTTTGCAATTCTTACATATTCTTAATTAAAATCCACTTTTTCCATAGTGTTAAATAATATCAGAAACAGTAAAATTAAGAAAATATCAAAGCAAAACATGAATAAGGTATACAGATAATAGTCTTCGAGCTAGTGGTACTGTTCAAAACAAAGTGCAAAGGAATTCTTAATTGTTTACACCGCCAAGTAGTCTCACTTTTAATTGGATTCTTGTAACACACACGGCATTTCTTAGTAGGTTTTCTTTTATTCTGACTCATCAATTTGGCAATGACTTGTACCAAGTAAACAATATGCAATAGTGACTTGTGATTTTCACAAGTGATAAAAGTGTTGCCAAATTCAGTACACTGGAAATTTTAAACTAAATTAATTATCATATTTAACAGTAACTTTAATCGCATGACGAGTGTAGCTCGTCATTGTGCGGTATGGAATGAAAACTAATGACGAGCTAGACTCGTCCTTTTACTGGAAGGGGTTAAGGACTTAATTTTAACTTTCATTTTTAAGGGCCCTTAAAACTACTTAATTTTTATCAAAGGTCCTTAAAATCTCCTTAATTTCTTCCATGGAAAGATGTAAAAGAAAAAGTAGCTGAGTTACAGAACTTGGGCTAAAAAATTTCTGATACAAAAAAGAAATCTGTTGAATTTTCAAAATGAAATTATTTATGTATGAGAATTTGCACTGTTGGAAATTTCTTTGTAAATAGTAAATAAATATTTGTTACAGTTCATAACATCCTTTCACATTTTCTAGCCAAAAGTGCAGCATTAATAGTAATGAAAATCCTCAAATACGTATATGTTGTCAGTATATTACTGTAGTAATTCAAAATTCCTTTCCTTGATATCCTTAAAAAATTATGAAAATACTTTTAGCTTATTAGTATTTTTATGGTCACGAGCGAGAAAACTTATTTGACAAACAAATAATCTTTCGCATACTGAAAAGGTTTAAAGTATAAAGTCAGCTGTTCTTTTCTAATAGCTAATAGTCAAGCAGATTTTAATTAAACGAAGCATGGAGGGTGGGGGTTTTGTAGATATTTCAGTTACTTATGGAAGTTTAATTTTCTTTGGATTGAATGTAATAGAAAAGTCTAAAACTTTCTTCTTTCCCAGGCAATGTCGGGTATAATCAGCTAGTATATATATATGTAACATGTATATATATATATGTTATTTTATATATAAATGTATATATATATTATATATTTTATATATATGTATATATATGTATTGTTTATTATTATATATATATATTATATATATAATGTTATATAATATTATTTATATATATCAGTCATTTTTAAACACAAAATACTGTTATTATTGTTTTTATTCACAATAATTTTATTTATCATTAACTTTATGTACATTTTTAAAATTAGGTTTTAATAATTTATCTTATATTAATTTTTAGGCATTTTTAAAACTTAATTTTGAAATATTGTAGGGCATTTATTGAACATGCCTTGTCTGGTTCATAATCATTAAAATATGTTCCTTAGAAAATACGGTTTATGTCGTTATGCAGTGTATTTCAAATAGGTCCTTAAAAAAGTTACTTTGGTCCTTAGAAAGTCCTTAAAATTTTTAATTTTTATTCTGGAAAAAGAGTGGGCCCTTGCCAGTCTCATATATGTTGCAGAAAAGTAAACCTGGCATCCAAACCAAACTCAAACATGTGGTTTTTGAACGAACGCAGCTCTTTGCATAATTCGTGAAACCTCTAGAGGGCTTGGCTGACCAGTGACATTGCCTAAAATTATCATATCACTGTTGTGCAAACTTAAGCAACATGAGCTTTTCCTGTGAAATTAAATTAAGATACATTCGAATGTTATAACAGTGTACTTCTTATGTAAATAGAAATGTGTTAATGGTTTGGGAGACGCTTCAGTAAGTTACATCTTAATCAAACAACTCAAACATATCATATAGATTTTAAAAAATGTGTGGACATGGTTGAGTATGTGCAGCAATATTGTTATTATCCCATATGTAACTTTGTACGATTAAAAATATTTCAATTAACGGAATTAGCTTATAAATACAGTGAAGTTTAAAATAGGCATATGAAAATAAATGTATGTATATATTGTGTGTGTGTTATATATATATTAGTATTATTTGTGTATATATTATATATATATATATCTTTGTGTGTATATATATGTGTGTGTGAATATTATATAATTTTGCATTTTGTGTATTTAAATAATATATGTAAATAAATATTTTATATAATACGTATATGGTATAATATTTTTATATTATATTGTATATATTTATATTGTTTAAATAATATACACATACATACATATTATATGTGTAAATATATATTTTTTTTTATATATATATATCTATATAAAATATAAATATATTTATATATAATTACATGTGTATATATATATATACTTTATATATATATATATATAATAGGATAATTGTAAATCTTTTCCTTACATCATGAAAATAAGAATTTTTTAAAATTAATTATGTTGAAAAAAGTATAATTATCATAAAAAAATTATGTAAAAATTAGGTAACTCAATTTTCATTCTTTTGGGATTTTAATTGTAGTACATAAATTTTGGTTTGGTTTAATTGGTGTGCTAGTCTACTTTTTGCAACACGAGGCTAATATCTGCTTAAAGGTTCAACGGTAAAACATCATGCCAAAGTTTCGAACCCACGAACTGTTGGATACCATTATCGTTGAGTCATAAATATTCAAATTCGAGATTTTCGTTGTAAAGCTTTTCTAATTATGTCGATAATTATGCAAAATTCTGTTATCTATTACTAATACCATCAAAGAATCATAACAACACAGAAAATCGAAAAAAAAAATCTTCGGATGTTTTTAAAAGGAAAAAAGTATTTAGGTGGCTTCGATGTAAACCCCTAACCGTTAAAGGTTAAGGAACATCTGTTTTTTGTTCTTCCTTTCATAGACAATCATGAGTCATGATACTATGCTTCCAATAAATCTTGTTTTTGTTTGATTCCGTACCGTGGGCATTGTATTCCTTTTTCAGCGCTGATGCTTTCTTCATCTTTAACGTACATAATACTCTATCTCATTTCTGAATTTCATGTCTCTCGGATGAATTCTGGTGGAGTTATGGCAAAATAGCAACCTGTTGCTTAAGTTTTGCACACCATTGAAGTAAATGTACGCGAATAATCTCAGAATTTTGTTATTCCATTATGTTTAGCTGTAGAATTTTAAGCCTCTTCTAATCGGATATTTCGATTATTTATGATTTTCACTTTTAATCCGTGTTATTTTTTAACCAGCAGATTGCAAATTTTTTTTTCCACGTTGACTCACATGTGGAAAAAAAATTGCTCCTTTTTTTACTTCCGTAATGAGATTCCGTTCGAATTCTTCGGAAGCGCAAGATTTTTCGTTATGAGTGTGTGCTTCCCTTTCAAATCCGTCGCGGTGCGGAAGCAAGTGTCAGATTTCTTCCAAAAGGATTGATAATCGTATTATTTCCGAAGAATTCCCCCCTTCCCATATGCGCGATGTCAGGTTTATTTCTGGAGCTGACTTATTTGATATATTGGAGTTGAGTTGGCTTGACATTTTCCTCTAAAGGAAATTCCAGTTTATGGCTTTTGGCTTTCGATTGAAACCGCTATAGGGTTTTATATATAATATATATATATATATATATTTATATATATATATATATATATATATATATATATATATATATATCTTGCTTTTTCAAAAAAAAAAAAATAAAAAAAAAATAAAAATAAAAAATAAATAAATAAATAAAAAAAATAAAATAAAATAAATTTTAGATTTTCCATTTTCTCATGCATGATGTACAGGGTTGAACGATTTAAATCAGTTGATTTAAAAAAAAAATCATTGATTTAAATCGATTTTTAGAGATTTAATTTTTAAAAGAAAACTGTTAGTAATAAGCACAATAAGAAAATATGGACAACCTAGAGTTGCTCCCAGATAGTTTCAGGAGGTTGCTGCACCCTACCTCAGTGGTGTGCAAACTAGGGGTCGCGACCCCTGTGGGGGTCGTCAGAAGTTTTTTTGGGGTCGCCAAATTTTTATGAAATGCATTATCCCTGCATGCTGCATACCATACAGTGTACATATAAAGAGTGAAGCGCCGTCACTGAAAAGTTAAAGAAAAATTTTTCGAGAAGATTCGAGGATTTTCCTGAAAACGATCTTGGTTGGATTCGTGATCCATTTTCCTTTGACATATGCAGTTCAACTCTTCAAATTAGTGAGAAAGAGCAATTGATAGATCTAATTAGTGATTATACTCTTCGAAATCAATTTAAGACTCAGCCCTGCCAAAAATTTTAGCTATCCGTAGAAAAACAATATCCCGTTTTATGCAAGAATGCCATCAGAGTGTTAACCACTTCCGGTATGATTTAATAGTGAAAAACTGTGCATGAAATAACCATTTAATTTTTATTTAAAAAACTTGTTTCATTTTACAATTCTTACATATTCTTAATTAAAATCCACATTTTACATAGTGTTAAATGATATCAGAAACAGTAAAATTAAGAAAATATCAAAGCAAAACATTAATAAGGTATACAGATAATAGTTTTCAAGCTAGTGGTACTTTTCAAAACAAAGTGCAAAGGAATTCTTTATTGTTTACATCGCCAAGTAGTCTCACTTTTAATTTGATTCTTGTAACACACACGGCATTTCTTAGGTTTTCTTTTATTCTGACTCATTCATTTGGCAGTGACTTGTACCAAGTAAACAATATGCAATAGTGACTTGTGATTTTCGCAAGTGATAAAAGTGTTACCAAATTCAGTACACTAGAAATTTTAAACTAAATTAATTATCATATTTAACAGTAACTTTTATCGCATGACGAGTGTAGCTCGTCATTGTGCGGTATGGAATGAAAAACTAATGACGAGCTAGACTCGTCATTTTATCGGAAGGGGTTAATGTAATTTGCGTCAACGTATTTATGTGAAACTGGATTTAACAAACTGGTTTCAATAAAATCTAAATACCGCTCGCGTTTAAACCCTGAAGATGATATGCGAATTGCAATTAGCAGCAACATCGATGAGATAATTAGAAACTTGCAGCCACATACATCTCATTAAAGGGCAATTTAGTGATTTTTGTGTTATACAAAAAGTATTTTTTTTTTAAATTATAAATAAAATTAATATGAGTCAAATATGATGATGTTTTTATTCGATGAAACGAAAGAAATGCTCGATATATATATCGTATTTGTGAACATTTATCTCTAAGGGTCGCCAAAAATTTTCTCTCTACAAAAGGGGTCGCAGTCGAAAAAAGTTTGCGCACCACTACCCTACCTGCTGTTCATTTCCTCTCCCCTATCTCTTTCTTATCTCTCAGTCAAATGTTGTTTTCGTCTTTTGTAATAAAAAATTACAAATGATAAGTAAACTGGAATTAATTTATCATTTGTAGATATCGAAGACTGTTCTCAAGTCGGCGTCGGTCCTAAAAAAAAAAAATGGCGAAGATTTTTTTTCCCCAAAGGGTTCTTCCACAAATCGTGGATGCCAGCCGTTCACCTTCTACTCTTCTAGTAACAACCTTGTCCCCCCCACAAAAAAAAATCCCACTACCCCGCGGAGAAAAAACAGGGGTCCACTCCAGAACGCGGGGGGTCATAATCCCCCCAAACGAACAGTCACTTCTATTGGTTGGGTTTGGTTTTGGTTTGGAGCTCTGCGGTCTATTGTTTTGCAATGAGACCGGGACCTATTGCTTAAAGCCGATTCCGAACGGCTACGAACATCCATTCTATTCTAGAATTCGAACTCATGAACTTCGGTAGCGACGATCAGCGCCCTAACCAATCGGCTCTATTGGTTGGGAGAAGTCCGAAGTTTCCTTCTAGTTCAAACCGGTCTTGTTCTGGTTTGTCCTTGACGATGACCCACGGGAAGAGGGCTGAGCTTATTGTTACGATATTATAGTACAAATAGTTGACTAATTAAAAAATATTAAAATTGAGAAAAAATACTACAATTTGGTTGCTAAAAAAAGTACATAGAGCTGATTTATTTAAAATAAATTTAAAAAGAAAAAGTGCGAAACATTCTGGCATCCGGCCGGATATCCAGCTGAAACTGGCCAGATATCCGTAATCCGGTCAAACTGACATCCCTATTTTTGAGCCATAAAAATATTTTAGAAGATAAATCTATGGCAAATTCGCTTACCGCGCTTGACATTTAAAATACAACAATTTGATTGTCTATGGCAAATTTTCTTGCTGCGCTTGATATTTAAAATACCACATTTTGATTGCTAAATCAAAGTACATAGAGCTGATTTATTTAAAATAAATTTAAAAAGAAAGTGCGAAACATACTGAAAATATGGCCGGATATCCGGCTAAAACTATGGCCAGATATCCGTTATCCAGCCGAACTAACATCCCTATTTTTGAGCCACAAAAATATTTTAGAAGATAAATCTATGGCAAATTCGCTTGTCGCGCTTGACATTTAAAATACTACAAGTTGGTTGCTAAAAAAAGTACATAGAGCTGATTTATTTAAAATAAATTTTAAAAGAACAAGTGCGAAGCCTACTGACATCCGGTCGGATATCCGGCTGAAAATGACCAGATATCCGTTATCCAGCCGAACTAACATCCCTATTTTTGAGCCACAAAAATATTTTAGAAGATAAATCTATGGCAAATTCACTTGCCGTGCTTGACATTTACAGTTATAATTCCATTTCTTAACCTCGATCACGGAGGTCATTTTTTATTCTATTTGATAGAATCTTTCAATATCTCTTTTTTGAGAAGAATTGACGGGTAGATTTGATTTATGTCGTCGAGTCTGCGTTCCATTTATTTTGATGAACGGCTTTAATCTAATTTTTGGATGGTCCCGTTTTGACGCGCCGATGTTAAAAGGCTTCAAAGCTACGTTTTGAGGCTTATATATATGTAATGAAAAAATACACTTATCTTTTAACTGTAATTCATTTTTCGAAGTTAACGCTATCAACATACGGTATTCGACCAATAATGCATAAAACATGACCGCCGTACGCCATTTTGATTGTGTTGCCATGGCGATCTCAAGGTTGAAAAGATGCACCAAGACGAGAGTGTATGGGGAATTGTCGAAAAAGCGAAATGAACTGCATGGTAACAGGTTCTTTTAAAAACGCTTATCTAAAACATTTAAAATGAAAATGTTTTGGAGGGTCCATGATTTAATAACATTTCATTTTACAATAAAAAAAAATTGTTTGGAGAGTTCTGATTTAAATCAGTTACAAGCCATTAATGTTTTGAAAAACGAATTTCACTTCGATAAATGTTTTAAAAATAAAATATGAATATAAATAAATATATCACATCGGCAGTTTAGAAAGATGTCATTTCTTAAATATATGCAAAATTTTTATCAATTTTTAAATATGCTGTTTTTTATTTAGTATTAATGTAAAGAGAGATTACTCAAAAATTTTTACAAGAATTTGAACGTCCCCTTCTGTTTCTGAAATTTTAGGTCTAAGTGCACAGACCTAATGAAAACTTAATTTTGGCGTAAAAATTGTTTGAATTGTATGCTCAATTTTATTTTACTGTCTGAATCGTGTATCCAATTTTATTTTACTGTTTGAATCGTGTACTCGATTGTATTTTATTGTTTAAATCGTATACTCGATTTTATTTTACTGTTTGAATCGTGTACTCGATTTCATTTTATTGTTTGAATCGTATACTCGATTTTATTTTACTGTTTGAATCGTGTGCTCAATTTATTTTATTGTGTGAATCTTGTACTCCATTTTACTTAACTGTTTGAATCGCGTACTCCATTTTATTTAACTGTTTTAATCATGTACTCCATTTTTTTTTTATTATTTGAATCGCGTACTCCATTTTATTTTACTGTTTGAATCGTGTGCTCAATTTATTTTATTGTGTGAATCGTGTACTCCATTTTACTTAACTCTGAATCGCGTACTCCATTTTATTTAACTGTTTTAATCATGTACTCCATTTTTTTTTATTATTTGAATCGCGTACTCCATTTTATTTAACTGTTTTAATCATGTACTACATTTTTTTTTATTATTTGAATCGCGTACTCCATTTTATTTTACTGTTTGAATCGCATACTCGATTTTATTTTACTGTTTGAATCGTGTACTTGATTTTATTTTACTGTTTGAATCGTGTACTGGATTTTATGTAACTGTTTGAATCGTGTACTTGATTTTATTTTACTGTTTGAATCGTGTACTCCATTTCATTTTACTGTTTGAATCGTGTACTCCATTTTATTTTACTGTTTGAATCGCATACTCGATTTTATTTTACTGTTTGAATCGTGTACTCGATTTTATTTTACTGTTTGAATCGTGTACTTGATTTTATTTTACTGTTTGAATCGTGTACTCCATTTCATTTTACTGTTTGAATCGTGTGCTCAATTTACTATTTGAATCGTGTGCTCCACGTTATTTTATTATTTTAATCGCATACTCAATTTTATTTTGCTGTTTGAATCGTGTACTGGATTTTATTTTACGGTTACTATACAGTGTAATTTCTCTAATTTTTATTACTTTGTTTCTGTCCTAACACAATCAGCCTAAATTATAAACTTACTCATGAGCGCTCATTTAATTCAGATTTAAACTTACCTTTATCGTTGGTATACTATTTATCATTAAGAATGCAACGGATATCCGTCCAACATACAACATCCGGCATTCTGACCACTATACCGGATAATTGGTAGTACACTGATATTACAATTATCCACTGTAAGTTCGGCAAAAAATTATACACCGAGAAATAAGATAAATATAACAAAAAAAAAAGTAAAATGTTAAACAATATACTATATGAAACAATGCGTATAAGTATTTTGGAGCATTATGTAAAAAAAAATACTTGTGGAAAAAATTAGGTTTATTTATACATTTCATTACAAAAAATCCTAAATAATTCCCTTTTTTTTTTTTTTTTTTTTCTCAACTTCAAAATTGTGTTTTTGCATCTGAGAAACACAAAAGGCAAAACTTACTTTTTTGGAGGATAGACAATTTACTTAAAAAAAAAAAAATCGGAATATGTTTTCATACACAAACATAAGAACAATTAAAGGGAAAAAAAAAGAGTGATTTATGATTTTTCGATCATTACAAAATATTATAAATCATTCTCAATTGCAAAATTATGTTCTTGCATGTGAGACAAAACTTACTTTTTAAGAAGATTGAAGAATAAAGACAATTTACTATTTAAAAAAAAAAAAAAAAAAAAAAAAAAGTGGGATATGTTTTTGAAATTTTTTATACATAAGAACCATTAAAGAAGGAAAGTAAAGGACTGTTAAAAATGTTTTTATTCGGATTTAATTTGTTTAATTGAATAATGTTGAATTGAGATATTGAGTACTGAAACTAAAAGAAACAATTTATAATAAATTATAGTACAAATAGTTAACTAATTAAAAAATATAAAAGGTGAGGAAAAGACTGCAATTTGGTTTCAAAATAAAGTACATAAAGCTGATTTATTTAAAATAAATTTAAAAAGTGCAAAACATACTGACATCCGGTCGGATATCCGGTTGAAACTCTGGCCAGATATCCGGTATCCGGCCAAACTGAATCCATTGCAGCATTTTCCAACATAAGGGCTAATGAAACCGGGACCTACTGCTTAAAGCCGATTCCGAAAGGCTACGAATATCCATGTGACAGTTGGATTCGAACTCACGAATTCCGGTACGGAAGATTAATGCCCTAATCACTCGGGCATCGTTCGGCAAGCTCCGAAACGAATATTAAATATTACGAACCAGGGTTGTAATTTTGACCGGGACCTACTGCTTGACCGATTCAACTGGATATTTGACAGTGGTTCGAAAAATTAAAAGTGCCAAAATCATCGTTCCAGCTCCGAAACGAAATTTAAACAAAAGTAATTTTTAAAGCCGATTGAAGTACGAAACCATTGACAGTTACGAACTAACGAACTCAAGATATAAATATAGTTAAGCTCCGAAACGAAAATTAAATATTGCTAAGAAGTCAAAAGAGAAAATAAACTGTATGATAAAAAGATATCAGAATTGTTAAAAATATTATAAAGATCGTTACGAATTCAATCTAAACTATTCCAATTCAGGATAAATCGTGCTTTTCATTACACTATTGAAAGAAGAAGACGAACGACAATATCGTCTTGTCTTGAATTATTTATTCCAGTGATTCGTGTATCCAATTTACTTTAGAAGAAGAGTGCAATAATCGTCTTGTCTTGAATGTTCTTATCACCCGCAGTATCGAGGGATTTCGAACTATCGTCTCTTGTAAGGCTTTTCTTGCGTCTCACGGGCATTCGTCGCGTTCTTCTAATCAAAAGATTGCTGCATTTAATACTTTCGTATATCGTGCTTCGAATATTTGCTCTATTCCTGAGTTGCTTGAGTCTGAACTCAATTATCGAAGAACAGCTATCGTGTATCGAGGTTCCTACGCCAAAGAAATTTATTTTGCTTATTAATAAATTTACTAATCTGTTATTGTTGTGACTTATGTCCCCAGAGCAGGGACATGAGTCACAAAAACAGATTAAAAAGTTTACTGTAAGCAAAATCAGTTTCAATATTTTGATGCCTTATGTCTCTAGGCCAGATATTAAAAATGAATTGTAAATATTTGATAATAAATAATTGCAAATTACAATGAATGTAATATTTGCTTTATTCTTGAGTTACTTGAGTCTGGACTCAATTATCGAAGAACAGCTATCGTGGATGGAAGTTTCTACGTCAAAGGAATTCATTTTGCTTATTAATAAACTTACTAATCTGTTATTGTTGTCACTATGTCCTTAGAGCAGGCGGCGTAAGTCACAAAAACTGATTAAAAAGTTTACTGTAAGCAAAATCACTTTCAGTTTTTTTAATTATTTATCAAAAAAAATAATCATGGGCTACCATTTGTCGATTGCTGAACTAGATCAATATCATACCCAAGGTTCATTCTCTGATTTGCTTATCTGTAACCGCGATTTAATACTAAAGATTTACGATAAACCCCCTCCCTAATTACCTTTATGTAAACCATCTGAATATAGTCATTTAGGTCCACTAAAACTATTACACAGATGGAAATTCTACTGCTCAAAGTTAAAACATTCCGAAAGTGTACCAGAACGTTGGAAGTTCTTTCTACCCATAAATAAGTAGTTTGCAAGTGGTGATTCTCTTATGCCTCTTTCTTTTTTCTTTTTGTTTCGTCATTAGCGTTGTTTTTCTGGAGTTCTTGCTTCGTCATGCACTTTTGATGATGACAAGCGTGATCAAGTTATTTGGATAGTGCGCTTGTTCTTTTTGAAGGAACGTGCCAAGTTTTCGAAATTTGACCAAACTTTTTGCAGCCTGTGGGCAGTTGTAGTTAGAGACTTATTTTCTTGATTACCATCCTGTTGCTGCTCTGGTATGTTCACACACACACACACACATCTATTCCTCATTGTATGTTAGTGGTTCTCAAAGTGGATTTCACGTCCCCCAGGCATCCCTGTCACCGCTTACAGGTTCTGTGGTGAGTAAAAATTAATTTTGGGGGTCCGCGAAACACTTTATACGAAGCCTGGAAAAATAGAATATTTCTGACCCATTTTCTTCTTTAAGAATGTTAAAATAAATAACAGTAAATAAGTTTGAGCCAAGGAATATCTTGATATTCCCAGCAACGTCATACAATGCAGATGTATATGTATACACGCACATGTATGTATGTATATATGTTTATGAATATATGTATGTATATATGTGTGTGTACGTATTTATGTATAGGTGGTATATGTGTGCATATGTATGTATATATATGTATATATGTGTATATATATGTAGATATGTATATCGTATATATATATATATATATATATATATGTATATATGTGTATATATGTGTATATATATGTAGATATGTATATTGTATTATCTGTGTATGTATGTATATATGTAGATATGTATATATATGTATGTATATATATATATATGTAGATATATGCATGTATATATATATGTATGTATATATATGTATATGTAGATATATATATGTGTATATATATGTAGATATGTATATGTATGTATGCATATATATATATGTGTGTGTGTATATATGTATGTGTATATGTGTGTTTATATGTAGGTATATGTGTATATATATGTATATATGTGTGTTTATATGTATGTATGTATTTTATGTGTATATGTATGTATTATATGTGTATATATATGTGTACACACACACACACACATATATATATATATATATATATATATATATATATGTATATATGTATATATATATATATATATATATATATATATGTGTGTGTGTGTGTGTGTACACATATATATACACATATAATACATACATATACACATAAAATACATACATACTAAACATACATATATATATATATATATATATATATATATATAATAGCAAATTGTCCAGGGTGCTATCTTTTCCAGAATTTTTAAAATACCAGGCGGCTGAAAGAGCTATTTTATTGAATAAGATACATGGGTATGTATGTGTATATATATATATATATATATATATATATATATATATATATATATATATATATATATATATACATATATATATATATATATATATATGTGTGTGTGTGTGTGTGTGTGTGTGTGTGCATAGTAGGTATAAAGATCCACCTTGATTGGTAATTCATATTTTTAAATTAATTTTTCTTTATTTTTTAGACGCAGTGGCAAAATTGGAGCTTAAAACATTGAGGCCTTTTTTTCAAAATCTGGAGCTCTATTGTCTACTTTTGGTTATATAAGGTGTAACAAGACTCATCAAGTGATAGAAAACATTGTAAGCTTTATTCTGCTGAACACCCTCAAAAGAACCTTTCTTTGAGCGTTTCTTTCGTAAAGAAAAAACATTCTGCAGTCAACTCTTCTAACTACATACGTAACCGCAAGACGATCTTGCTCTTTCTCTTTTTCCTCCATAACCAAAGCTTAAAACGCAAACCGTTTTCTTTGTGAACGGGGCCCAAAACAAAATTGTTAAAGGCCATCTACCTTTAAATTTGACCTTCGTTTCCATTGTTTAGCGAGAGCTTGCTTCTTTGTTTCAAAAGTGTAATAAATCTCATCTCCACCGACTGCTGTTTTTCATTCTTTTGTATTAACTGCTTAAAAATTATTATGAAACTTTTTTTTAAACATCGTATTATTCAATTCAACAAGTCACTGGAAAATTTCACTGAGCAGGAAGATTCTGGGAAAATGACTTTCATATCAATTTATTTCTCTTTGTTCGTAACATGGTTGTATATGTTTTAACCCCGGGGGTTTAAACCAGTGGTTTTTAACCGTCTTGGTCAGTATCAATTTTGACCAGATTTGACCACTGAAATTAACCTTTCAATACATTTAATAGTAATCGAACATAGTTTAATAGCCTATGATAAAGTCATGTTACATTTGTTATTTACATGGTTTCCGCGCACCTGGAAAGTCATGGGAAATCATGGATTTAGACAATGGATTAATTTTGTCATGGAAAGTCTTGATTTTTCAAGTAAAATGAGTAAAAGTCATGGAAAGTCATGGATCCGCTAAACTACCGATTAAATAAAAATGCATTGAATTGTTTAATTCTATTTTTACTTGTCGTTTGGCTGAAGTTACTGAGTTTGGTATTTATGTATTATCTTATTGACCCTATTGCCAAGTAAAATTTGTTCACCAAGGAAACTCAAAGCAAGAAAGCTTAATGGGTGGGTAAATGTATATTATTCTGGTTTTTTCTTAAATTGTAGATTAAAATTTTATTAATATAATAATAATTATTTTTTAATAAAATTTAGTTAAGATTTTTGCACAAAATATAAGTTTATCTCTAGGGATATTGTATATAAACGTTATAGGGTTATATTTGGCTATTATTCATGGTCACCTGGATAATACCAAAGTACCCCGAATTCAAATTGGAAACATTTTGATTGAAAAATGGCTATATGATTAAACTTAGGTATGTAGATACAACAATTTATTTTTATGTATGTGAGTTTATTAACACTTATAAAGTAAGTTTATAGTTTTTTTTATGATAAAATTCCTGTAATTTCTCTAAAAGCATATATTTTATTTGTATGTACATCAGAAGTTTTATTCATATATACTTTAACGAAAGCTTTTTAAAGTCATGGAAAATGATCCGCTAAATCAGGGAAAGTCATGAAAAGTCATGGATTTGAAAAATTTTATTTTGGCAGATACCCTGTATGTAGCCTCTACACAATGGTTAGTTGCTCACCACTTCCTGATGGTGACCACGATGGTTCACGGTTGCATCCACACGCTGGGCCACTAATGAAGCGAGCGCATTGATTCGTCCATAGCAGTGGTGCGCAAACTAGGGGTCGCCAAATTTTTATGAAATGCATTATCCCTGCATGCTGCATACCATACAGTGTACATATAAAGAGTGAAGCGCCGTCACTCACTGTTTAATAGCAATTTCATGCTGTTCACTCTTTCTTTGACCGTAATGCGTAATGTGTGTAAAGGCGCCTCCACACTATGGTCCACCGCAAGCCATCACCACCGTCTGGAGGGGCTTTGGCTTATTGTGGCCGATGGCGGCAGACGATAAAATAGCCTTGGCGGACGATGGCTTCCGAGGCGGTTTTTCTCCAAAAATCAAAGGCATCCAGATGCGCAACTAAAGTGCGCAGTAGACCCTATGGATGAATCAATGCGCTCGGCTCATTCAGTGGCCCAGCGTGTGGATGCGACCCGTGAACCATCGTTCGAGATCACCATCAGGAAGTGGTGAACAACTGGCAATTGTGTGGAGGCTACATAAGGTGTGAAGACGCAAGTTTTTCACTCCGGTAGATAGCGCCCTCTTCGCGGTAATTCGCCAGTTTTACTGAAAATCGCCTATTTGACTAGACCGCAGGGAAAGGGCAAAAATTCGCTTTAGTGATCAGCCATTCAGATGGCAAAGTATGTACTTAAAATTATAAATAAAATTAATATGAGTCAAATATGAGGATGTTTTTATTCGATGAAACGAAAGAAATGCGAGAAATATACATCGTATTTGTGAACATTTATCTCCAGGGGTCGCCAAACATTTTCTCTCTACAAAAGGGGTCGCAGTCGAAAAAAGTTTGCGAACCACTGGTCCATAGGGCCTACTGAGCATTTTAGTTGCGCATCTGGCTGACATTGATCTTGGAGAAAAACTGCCTCCAAAGCCATCGTCCGCCAAGGCTATTTTATCGTCTGCCGCCATCGGCCACGACAAGCCAAACCCCTTACAGACGGTGGTGATGGCTCGCAGTGGACCATAGTGTGGAAAAAAAAGTTTTTTTTTTATACAAGCTGTTTTATATGTAATTTATGTTGAATTCAAAAAACGATTACAAGTAACAAGTTTTGTAGTTGTCTCTAAATTTAAACCATTTCGTAATTTATTTTGGATTACTCCAAACTTTGAAAATAATCTTTCTATAGATAAAGAGCTGGTACAACAGTTCATTAGATGTATTGTAGAATCAACAAATTTTATGATAATGCCTTTAACCTTCTTTCATTGCTGCCGACCTGCCAAACGATGGCCGATTGGTTAGGGTGCTGGCCTTCGGAACCGGAGTTTGTGGGTTCGAATCCCACAGTGGCATGGATGTTCGTAGCCATTCGGAATCGGCTTTAAGCAGTAGGTCCCGGTCTCATTAGCCCTCTGTTGCAAAAAGTAGACAGTAGTACTCCAAAATAAAACCAAACCATTGGTGCCGACCAGTCATCAGATCAAATTGTATTTTAGGTTTTATGCTGCAACCGGATTACATTTTTACAATTGCATTTGCATGGATCATTTTTAACATTCAAACATTTTTATTATACTGTATAAGCAAGTTAAATCTCATGAACTTGTTAGTGAAATATTTTGTTTAACATCACTACTATTTTTATAGCTTATTAAAAGTCACTTCTAAGTACAAAAGATATATATTAAAATTAAAACCTTTTAAAGCTATTTTTAACAATTCTGACCATTTTTGACCACTTTTGGACGGTCAAAATCACTTTTATCCAGTGCCTTGGTCAAAATCAGTTTTGACTGGTCAAAATTACAACCCTGGTTCGTAATATTTAATTTTCGTTTCGGAGCTTGCCGAACGATGGCCGAGGGATTAGGGCATTCATCTTCCGTACTGGAAATCGTGGGTTCGAATCCCACTGTCACATGGATATTCTTAGCCTTTCGGAATCGGCTTTAAGCAGTAGGTCCCGATTTCATTAGCCCTTTTGTTCGTAATATTTAATTTTCGTTTCGGAGTTTGCCGAACGATGGCCGAGTGATTAGAGAATTCATCTTCCGTACCGGAATTCGTGGGTTCGAATCCCAATGTCACATGGATATTAGTAGCCTTTCAGAATCGGCTTTAAGCAGTAGGTCCCGGTTTCATTAGCCCTTTTGTTCGTAATATTTAATTTTCGTTTCGGAGCTTGCCTAAAGATGGCCGAGTGATTAGGGCATTGATCTTCCGTACCGGAATTCGTGGGTTCGAATCCCACTGTCACATGGATATTCGTAGCCTTTTGTTGGAGATTTCTAGTTCCTAAAGTTCCGAAACTGGTTCCCCTAGGGTACCACCCAGTACCCTGGGGTTACGCAGCAGTAATCAAGATTAATAAAAGAATTCTTTCCAATAATTTCATGCCGAACAGTGGTTAGGGTGCGGATGTTCGGTACCAGAATTCGTGAATTCGAATCCCTCTGTGCCATGGACGTTCGTAGCCGTTCGGAAACGTGTATAAGCAGTAGGTCTCGGTTTCATTAGCACTTGTTGCAAACCTTTGTTACACCGTAGAGCTCCAAAACAAACATAATTGTTTCATTACATTAAAGACAAATAAACACTAAATTAGCTAATGTTTTTGCTTCTTTCATTCCATACTCAAACTATTCTAAAGGTAGCTATGCTTATGTCACGAATTGTATTTACCCCACAAAGAGTGCTGCGGTGAAAAAAGTTGAACCACTGTAGAAGTTTGTAATTTATTTGGAGACTTTATGATAAAGGGGGGTGCAGGAAAGAATTGTGGATCATCCCCCCCCCGCACTTCTCGAATTTCCAGTGCGTCATGCTGTGTGAGTCATCTTTCTGTTTTAAGGTAGTTCCGTGTTTGTATCGGCTTTTTTCCTAGCGCTTTCGAGATTTGATCCGTGAGGGGTGCATATAAATTTTGTCCGACGTCAACGAGCTTATCTGTCACACGGAATCCTTGTAATGGGAACTGCATATTAACCTCCCCCGCTACATGCGGTTTGATTTCCTGCGGAGATGGATGGAGATGTAATATCATGTGACACTCCTATCGATGAAGCGATTTTTTATAGCTCTTGTTAGCGGCATTTTTTTTTCTCTTCCTAAGCGCGCTTTTCTTTAGTTCATGCTCTATTTCTGTCTGTCAAATTTTGTTACTGATTTCCTCAGGGTTGGCATGATTTAAATTAGTTGATTTTTTTTTTAATCATTGATTTAAATCATTTTTTTTTTTACCTAAATTTGGAAAACCTATATTCCAAAGACAGTAGAATTGGGAATCAGTACAGTAATACCAATAAGTAAATACATGGTTTCCGCGCACCTGGAAAGTCAGGGAAAATCATGGATTTAGACAATGGATTAATTTTGTCATGGAAAGTCTTGATTTTTCAAGTAAAATGAGTAAAAGTCATGGATCCGCTAAACTACCGATTAAAAAAAATGCATTGAATTGTTTAATTCTATTTTTACTTGTCATTTGGCTGAAGTTACTGTATTTGGTATTAATGTATTATCCTATTGACCCTATTGCCAATTAAAATTTGTTCACCAAGGAAACTCAAAGCAAGAAAGCTTAATGGGTGGGTAAATGTATATTATTCTGGTTTTTTCTTAAATTGTAGACTAAAATTTTATTAATATAATAATAATTATTTTTTAATAAAAATTAGTTAAGATTTTTGCACAAAATATAAGTTTATCTCTAGGGATATTGTATATAAACATTATAGAGTTATATTTGGCTATTATTCATAGTCACCTGGATAATACCAAAGTACCCCGAATTCAAATTGGAAACATTTTGATTGAAAAATGGCTATATGATTAAACTTAGGTATGTAGATACAACAATTTATTTTTATGTATGTGAGTTTATTAACACTTATAAAGTAAGTTTATAGTTTTTTTTATGATAAAATTCCTGTAATTTCTTTAAAAGCATATATTTTATTTGTATGTACATCAGAAGTTTTATTCATATATACTTTAACGAAAGCTTTGTAAAGTCACGGAAAATGATCTGCTAAATCAGTGAAAGTCATGGATTTGAAACATTTTATTTTGGCAGATACCCTGTTTATAACACATTGTGTGCGGGTACATTTCACAGTGGAACTGTACCGGGAGCGGTCGTTTTGCGCTTAAATGTAGTTGTTCAGTTCAATCTCAATAGATCGAAAATTATTTCATTTTTTTATAGTGCCCGGATATGCCGGATGCAGTATGTTGGCCGGATATCCGTTTCATCAATAGTACCGATGATATTGAAAGCAAAGATTGTACAGTTTTACAATTTGTAATTCTAATGTTTTGTTTTAAAACGTTTCAGAGGTTTTTAAAATGTTAATGTCAAAAAATCGAATTTTCGAAGGTTTAACCCCTTTCCTGTTTAACCGCTTTTGGGCCTTTACTGATTTGCCCGTACGGCGTACGGGCAATCTGATTTCTATTTCGCTTGCACTGTTTCGGCCGTATTTTTTCCAATTTTAGTAACAAATTTTTCGTATAGATGTCCAGTAAATGATAGTTTGCAGTTTATTGTATTTTCTACTCTGATTGGTTCAAAAGCGCGGGTTTTTTTCGCGTGTTTTGTATCAGAAGACGAATTGTTATCTTTCGGTGCATAGCTTTCTGGTTATATTTTACTAACCGCCTGATTAAGAGTTGAATAATATATTTTTGCTTTTAAATAATGGATAATTCAGAGCGTATGGAGCTAATTTCTTGTGATTCGAACTGTGACTCGGAATCAGAAACTGAATTATCTGTAAATGATAGTAGCGAAAGTTTACTAGATGACCTGGATAGTATTGACTCTGATAGTAGTACAGATGGAATCAGTCAAGCAAGACAATTTTTTGAAATTAATTGTGATAATCTTTCGGATCCGCCTACTAGATTAGCATTTCAAATGGAATTCCAAAAATTAACTTGGATATCGATGAGACTGAAGGTAAACTTCAGTTCTATGATGCTTTCGTAGAAAGAAAAAAAGTTGTAATAAATGCTTAAAATATTAGAAATGTTAATTTTAATGACATATCTTTACTTAAAAATGTAAAATAAACAAAAAAATGCAATAAAAAATGTGACATTTTTTTTAACCGATTTCTGGAAAAAAAATGAAACTGTCAAAGGGTTAAAAGCTGTGTTTGGATTTCGACCAAGAGAGTCGTGATTTGTAGATACGTAGGTCCCAAAATCTTCCTCCGTAATCACGTTAAAAGTCCCACCGTTTGATGGATGGGCAAAAATTGGAAGGGCGTCGACCCCGATTTTAATCTCTTTTTGTTTCTTTCGTGACGCAAAGGTGAACGAAAACCGTCTGTTCCGATTGTTCTGTGTCAGGGTGGTGGTGGTGGGGTTCGAGAGCCGGGCGTGTCTCCCGTTCCAGGAATGTTCGATGAACCGTCGAGTGATGATTACCCTGTGTCTGCTAGGGATCATTATGCATTGTTTATAAAGACCCGTTTAATGTTTAAACGAAAGGAGTGGCCGGGACTAAATGATTTCGGCCTATTGTTAGTCTCGGTTTCATTTCGTGTAATTCTTCTTATATGTATAATTTATTTATTTTTTATGTTTGAAAGCCTTTTTTTTTATCGTATATACTAGGTTATCCGGCCAACATACTGCATCCGGCATATCCGGCCACTATACCGTTTTATTTTGTTTAATTCTTCTTATAGAAGCCATTTATTTTTTTATAGATGAAAGCCCTTTTTTTCATGTATACTATAGGGATCTAACGGTTATCCGGCTAACATACTGCATCCGGCATATCCGGCCACTCTACCGTTTATTTTTGTTTAATTCTTCTTAGAGATGCCATTTATTTGTTTTTTATGGATGAAAGCCCTTTTTTTCTTATATACTATAGTAATGTAATGGTTAACCGGCCAACATACTGCATCCAGCATATACTATAGTAATGTAATGGTTAACCGGCCAACATACTGCATCCAGCATATACGGCCACTATACCGTTTTATTTTGTTTAATTTATTTTATAGAGACCATTTATTTATATTTTTTTATGGATGAAAGCCTTTTTTTTTTCATATAGGAATGTGACGGCTATCTGGCCAACATACTGTATCCGGCCACAATACCGTTTTATTTTGTTTAATTTTTCTTTTAGAGGCCATTTATTTATTTTTTTATGGATGAAAGCACCTTTTTTTCTAATTCTTCTTCTTATAGATGCCATTTATTTATTTTTTTATGTTTGAAAGCCTTTTTTTATTATATATACTAGGGATGCAACGGTTATCCGGCCAACATACTGCATCCGGCATATCCGGCCACTATACCGTTTTATTTTGTTTAATTCTTCTTATAGAGGCCATTTATTTCATTTTTATGGTTGAAAGCCCTTTTTTTTCATATATATAGGGATGTAACGGTTATCCGGCCAACATACTGCATCCGGCATATCCGGCCACTATACCGTTTTATTTTGTTTAATTCTTCTTATAGAGGCCATTTATTTAATTTTTATGTTTGAAAGCCTTTTTTTATCATATATACTATAGGAGTGTAACAGTTATCTGGCCAACATACTGCATCCGGCATATCCGGCCACTATACCGTTTTAATTTGTTTAATTCTTCTTATAGAGGCCATTTATTTAATTTTTATGTTTGAAAGCCTTTTTTTATCATATATATAGGGATGTAACGGTTATCCGGCCATCATACTGCATCCGGCATATAAGGCCAACTTACTGTATCCGGCATATCCGGCCACTATACCGTTTTATTTTGTTTAATTCTTCTTATAGAGGCCATTTATTTAATTTTTATTGTTGAAAGCCCTTTTTTTCTTATATACTATAGGAATGTAACGGTTATCCGACCATCATACTGCATCCGGCATATAAGGCCAACATACTGTATCCGGCATATCCGGCCACTATACCGTTTTAATTTGTTTAATTCTTCTTTTAGAGGCCATTTATTTAATTTTTATGGTTGAAAGCCCTTTTTTCATATATACTATAGAGATGTAATGATTATCCGGCCAACATACTGCATCCCGCCTCTATACCGTTTTATTTTGTTAAATTCTTCTTGTAGAGGCTATTTATTTAATTTTTATGATTGACAGCCTTTTTTTATCATATATACTAGTGATGTAACGGTTATTCGGCTAACATACTGCATTAGGCATATCCGACCACTATACCGTTTTATTTTGTTTAATTCTTATAAAGGCCATTTATTTAATTTCTATTGTTGAAAGCCCTTTTTTCATATATACTACAGGGATGTAACGGTTATCCGGCCAACATACTGCATCCGGCATATCCGGCTACTACACCGTTTTATTTTGTTTAATTCTTCTTATAGAGGCCATTTATTTACTTTTTATGGTTGAAAGCCCTTTTTTTCATATATACAAAAGGGATGTAAGGGTTATCCGGCCAACATACTGCATCCGGCATATCCGGCCACTATACCGTTTTATTTTGTTTAATTCTTCTTATAGAGGCCATTTATTTAATTTTTATGGTTGAAAGCCCTTTTTTTCATATATACAAAAGGGATGTAAGGGTTATCCGGCCAACATACTGCATCCGGCATATCCGGCCTCTATACCGTTTTATTTTAATTCTTCTTATATATACCATTTATTTTCTATGTTTGAAAGTCTTTTTTTTGTCATATATACTAGGGATGCAATGGTTATCCGGCCAACATACCGCATCCGGCATATCCGGCCACTATACCGTTTTATTTTGTTTAATTCTCCCTTTAGAGGCCATTTATTTTTTTTTATGAATGAATGAATGCCCTTTTTTCATATATACTATAGGAGTGTAACAGTTATCCGGCCAACATACTGCATCCGGCATATCCGGCCACTATACCGTTTTATTTTGTTTAATTCTTCTTATATATACCATCTATTTATTTTTTTATATTTGAAAGCCTTTTTTTATCATATATACTAGGGATGCAACGGTTATCCGGCCAACATACTGCATCCGGCATATCCGGCCACTATACCGATTTATTTTGTTTAATTCTTCTTATAGAGGTCATT
>CM063499.1:79044219-79091719 GCA_032207245.1 Pardosa pseudoannulata | reverse complement strand
TCTGAAATATTTCAATTTTGCAAAGACAACGATCTAAATCAGAACCAATTGTACCAAGTGATCAGGGAATTCGGGATCCCAGTGGATCACTAAAAATACACCAACAGGAGGCGTGTGTTATGTGAACGAAAAACTCTCTGTTTTTCTAACAGAAGTTAAAAAATGAACTACAAAAAACGTCAAAGTGAATGTGCACCTGCCAAAAATTTAAACTGCCATTAAGCATGCTTAGTCTGAAATATTTCAATTTTGCAAAGACCGATCTAAATCAGAACCAAATTGTACCAAGTGATCAGGGAATTCGGGATCCCAGTGGATCACTAAAAATACACCAACAGGAGGCGTGTGTTATGTGAACGAAAAACTCTCTGTTTTTCTAACAGAAGTTAAAAATGAACTAACAAAAACGTCAAAGTGAATGTGCACCTGCCAAAAAAATTTAAACTGCCATTAAGCATGCTTAGTCTGAAATAACTTCAATTTTGCACAGACAACGATCCTAAATCAGGAACCTATTGTACCAAGTGATCAGGGTATTGGGAATCCCAGTGGATCACTAAAAATACACCAACAGGAGGCGTGTGTTTTGTGAACGAAAAACTCTCTGTTTTTTCTAACAGAAGTTAAAAATGAACTACAAAAACGTCAAAGTGAATGTGCACCTGCCAAAAAAATTTAAACTGCCATTAAGCATGCTTAGTCTGAAATATTTCAATTTGCACAGACAACGATCTAAATCAGAACCAATTGTACCAAAGTGATCAGGGAATTCGGGATCCCAGTGGATCACTAAAAATACACCAACAGGAGGCGTGTGTTATGTGAACGAAAAAAACTCTCTGTTTTTCTAACAGAAGTTAAAAATGAACTACAAAAACGTCAAAGTGAATGTGCACCTGCCAAAAATTTAAACTGCTATTAAGCATGCTTAGTCTGAAATATTTCAATTTTGCAAAGACAACGATCTAAATCAGAACCAATTTGTACAAGTGATCAGGGAATTCGGGATCCCAGTGGATCACTAAAAATACACCAACAGGAGGCGTGTGTTATGTGAACGAAAAACTCTGTTTTTCTAACAGAAGTTAAAAATGAACTACAAAAACGTCAAAGTGAATGTGCACCTGCCAAAAATTTTATAAACTGCCATTAAGCATGCTTAGTCTGAAATATTTCAACTTTGCACAAAGATCTAAATCAGATCCACTTGTACCAAGTGATCAAGGAATTCGGGATTCCAGTGGATCACTAAAAATACACCAAGAGGAGGCGTGTGTTATGTGAACGAAAAACTTTCTGTTTTTCTAACAGAAGTTAAAAATGAACTACAAAAACGTCAAAGTAAATGTGCACCTGCCAAAAATTTAAACTGCCATTAAGCATGCTTAGTCTGAAATATTTCAATTTTGCAAAGACAACGATCTAAATCAGAACCAATTGTACCAAGTGATCAGGGAATTCGGGATCCCAGTGGATCACTAAAAATACACCAACAGGAGGCGTGTGTTATGTGAACGAAAAACTCTCTGTTTTCCTAACAGAAAAGTTAAAAATGAACTACAAAAACGTCAAAGTGAATGTGCACCTGCCAAAAATTTAAACTGCCATTAAGCATGCTTAGTCTGAAATATTTCAATTTTGCACAAAGATCTAAATCAGAACCACTTGTACCAAGTGATCAAGGAATTCGGGATCCCAGTGGATCACTAAAAAATACACCAAAAGGAGGCGTGTGTTATGTGAACGAAAAACTCTCTGTTTTCCTAACAGAAAAGTTAAAAATGAACTACAAAAACGTCAAAGTGAATGTGCACCTGCCAAAAATTTAAACTGCCATTAAGCATGCTTAGTCTGAAATATTTCAATTTTGCACAAAGATCTAAATCAGAACCACTTGTACCAAGTGATCAAGGAATTCGGGATCCCAGTGGGTCACTAAAAATACACCAAAAGGAGGCGTGAGATATGTGAACGAAAACTTCCTGTTTTCCTAACAGAAAAGTTAAAAATGAACTACAAAAACGTCAAAGTGAATGTGCACCTGCCAAAAATTTAAACTGCCATTAAGCATGCTTAGTCTGAAATATTTCAATTTTGCACAAAGATCTAAATCAGAACCACTTGTACCAAGTGATCAAGGAATTCGGGATTCCAGTGGATCACTAAAAATACACCAAGAGGAGGCGTGTGTTATGTGAACGAAAAACTTTCTGTTTTTCCTAACAGAAAAGTTAAAAATGAACTACAAAAACGTCAAAGTGAATGTGCACCTGCCAAAAATTTAAACTGCCATTAAGCATGCTTAGTCTGAAATATTTCAATTTTGCACAGACAACGATCTAAATCAGAACCAATTGTACCAAGTGATCAAGGAATTCGGGATCCCAGTGGTCACTAAAAATACACCAACAGGAGGCGTGTGTTATGTGAACGAAAAACTCTCTGTTTTTCTAACAGAAAAGTTAAAAATGAACTACAAAAACGTCAAAGTGAATGTGCACCTGCCAAAAATTTAAACTGCCATTAAGCATGCTTAGTCTGAAATATTTCAATTTTGCACAGACAAAGATCTAAATCAGAACCACTTGTACCAAGTGATCAGGGAATTCGGGATCCCAGTGGGATCACTAAAAATACACCAAAAGGAGGCGTGTGTTATGTGAACGAAAAACTCTCCTGTTTTTCCTAACAGAAAAGTTAAAAATGAACTACAAAAACGTCAAAGTGAATGTGCACCTGCCAAAAATTTAAACTGCCATTAAGCATGCTTAGTCTGAAATATTTCAATTTTGCACAGACAACGATCTAAATCAGAACCACTTGTACCAAGTGATCAAGGAATTCGGGATCCCAGTGGGTCACTAAAAATACACCAAAAGGAGGCGTGAGATATGTGAACGAAAACTTCCTGTTTTCCTAACAGAAAAGTTAAAAATGAACTACAAAAACGTCAAAGTGAATGTGCACCTGCCAAAAATTTAAACTGCCATTAAGCATGCTTAGTCTGAAATATTTCAATTTTGCACAAAGATCTAAATCAGAACCACTTGTACCAAGTGATCAAGGAATTCGGGATCCCAGTGGGTCACTAAAAATACACCAAAAGGAGGCGTGAGATATGTGAACGAAAACTTCCTGTTTTCCTAACAGAAAAGTTAAAAATGAACTACAAAAACGTCAAAGTGAATGTGCACCTGCCAAAAATTTAAACTGCCAGTAAACATGCTTAGTCTGAAATATTTCAACTTTGCACAAAGATCTAAATCAGATCCACTTGTACCAAGTGATCAAGGAATTCGGGATTCCAGTGGATCACTAAAAATACACCAAGAGGAGGCGTGTGTTATGTGAACGAAAAACTTTCTGTTTTTCTAACAGAAGTTAAAAATGAACTACAAAAACGTCAAAGTGAATGTGCACCTGCCAAAAATTTAAACTGCCAGTAGAATCTCCTGTCCAATTCTTTCCGTGACAAGTATGACAATCCATAAACGATAGAGCATCCTTTCTCCTCCCCATAATTAACTCCTTCGACAGACAGGCCTTCGATATGAGGGGGAGGGGCACAGCGGTGTCACTGGAGACACCAAAGAAGGGGAGGAAATAGGGGGAGGATGATCTGTTTGCGTAGGGCACTCTAATTACGTAGAAGCGTGCGGTAAGAACGCATGGGCAGGAAACGGTTGACATAGCGGCAAAATAACTCCCGTACGTCGGAGAGAGCGAAACCGCTCGTTAAAAGGCGTCGACACGAAAGAAAGTCACGTTCAGGAAACAGTAAAAGAAAATGAAAGAGGACGGAGATACCTCCCCCCCTTCTTCCTTTCCATCCTTGGTGCACGGCTTTCGCCAAGACGGGCATTGCGTCGGACTGGGTTAAACGCGAGATCCAATCAGGCAAGAACAAAGGAAAGCTGGCTCTTTTGTTTTGCCCCTTTTTTTGTCTTTTAATTTTCAATTTTGGCACGTGCTGTTGTCGAGTTTTATTATTCGAAAGCAGGACGTCGGCTGATGGGGCATATCTCCAGCTCCATCCGAAATTTATTGATTCTGCTTTTGACCTCAGCCGCATGCTTTCAAAACAGTGGTAAGCAGAATAGTTTATTTTTAACTGACTGTGTGGAGAGGCAAGTTCCTATTTTTCTTTTTTCATCCGTATTCCTGATTGGGAAGTTTCGTTCCACCTCCTCACCGCATAAGTCTCACAGATATGAGAACATTGGCACGTTAAACTTTCTGTGCCCTTATGTTACGACTTTGCATATGGTTCTGTCACCGTAGGCCTGTGTAACATTGCAAAAAACTTACACGTACCAGACTTCTCGAAATATCCTTCTAAACACATTTAGGGATATATACCTGGACATTGTTCCCGGATGACATCGTGCAACAGGTATGAAGTTTAACAGATTGTATGCGGGACACGTGCTAGTACGTTTTCTGACGATGGATACTTGAGCGCGGGTCACGTACTAGTACGGGTTAGTATAAAAACATGGTTTGTTTGTGGGTACAAAAATAACGGTATATACAGGAAAACGAAGCCGAATGGGTATCCATTTCAGATCCCACCGCTTCATAAATTTGAGGACAGACGGACAGATAACTTAGGATATTATTATATAGGGGATTTTCTAGAAGACGTGTTTCTTTCTTTACCACGTGCGTGGGACGACCCCACATTTGGGTTTTGCCATACATTCTTGCAATTTTTCTTCTTTTTCTTTTTGCTAGACTGCCTAGCTGTATGAGACAGTGTTCACTGGAAGTGTTTGATCCTTTAGGACCGTTTTGTCGGATGAGAATAAGCTTAAATTGACTTTGAGTGGATGATCCTAAGCTATCTCGTAGAGCTCTCTAAATAAATTGTATACATCGACTATGAATTCATAAAAAAAACCCTCTATTAATATAGACAACGTGACGAGACAAAATTCATGGGACTTTCAAAGTGCCTTCAGGTAATAATGTGTTATAAAATAATGTTTTATAAATAATGTGTTATAAAAACCTGAAACAGAAATAGGCAAACTTTAACTCGTGATAGAAGCTAAATACACCTAGAAATCAAGCTGATTTTTAGAAAGTAATGAGAGAAGATGCGATTATCCACTAACTATTTCGAAAAAAAAATTAATGAAAATATTAAAAAATTTATCTAATTTACATCAATTACCTCTTTAATTAAACGTACTCGCCGTTCAGGTAATTCCAACCAAATATCTATAAGCAAACATAACCCGTGAAGAAAGTAAAAATGCTAAGCAAAAATGTGGATTATTCAGAAAATCGCGAAAGATAATGTTACTGGAGGCGTTAATTAAAAAGATTCAATCATGAAAGCTCAGGGATATAATTTAAATTACTTTACACTAAGCTCAATTTTCTTTAACTCTTTAATTAGTCGTGGGCTTCAGAAATCAGCCAAAGATTCAAGCATGAAAGCCCAAGGACATAAATTATTTATTTTATACTAAGCTCAATTTTCTTTAACCTTTTAATTAGTCGTGGGCTTCAGAAATCAGCCAAAGATTCAAGCATGAAAGCCCAAGGACATAAATTATTTATTTTGCACTAAGCTTAATTTTCTTTAACCTTTTAATTAGTCGTGGGCTTCAGAAATCAGCCAAATATTCAAGCATGAGAACCCAGGGACATAATTTAAATTATTTATTTTACACTAAGCTCGATTTTCTTTTACCCTTTAATTAGTCGTAGGCTCAAAAATCAGCCAACGCTAATTTTTGTTGCCGCTTTGTTCTTAAGACAGTACTAAATTAAGACATGAATATGAATAGAGTGGAAAGTAAAATCAATATCTGGTTTTGTCTTTCACCATTGAATTATAGTTTCAGTTATGTTGAGAACTTCAATGAGAATTTATACTATTCAACCAGAAGATCCAATTCCAAAATTAAACTAGAAGATCTTAATCAAGAATGGAGTACCTCGGTTACCCCCCAGCAAACAATTGGCTGGATTTGAAACTGACAAAATCCGAGGTAATAATTTCTGTACGAATCAATGCAAACGTGATTTGTACTAGACAATCTAAAATACATACAAAAGAAGAAAAGTTTTGATGAAGTTATAAGTAAAGTGCTTCGTATTAAAAGGGATAATAAATTACTATCAGACAAAGTCGAAATTCGTTTGAAATTCTCCAAAATTGTAGAATGTTATACATAAATGATTTATATTACAACACGGTTTCCCTGAATCGAAATAATAATATGGCTTATTCTCAAAACGAAATTATCAGAAACCCATGTTAAACGTCTCAGGCGAGATGGCTTCAAATGCAGAACAGATGTACTGTTCCAGTTATTCAATTGTTTACCTGCTCTTCTTGATTCAATTGTTTTCCAGTTATTTAATTGTTTGCCTTTACACCTGGTCTTTTAAAAATCCCCACAAAACAATATCGTAGTTTAGATTTTTCCAGTCTGTTCTGGAATATTGTAACTAGTTTTGAAAGTTTGCCTGAAAAGTTACTTTGTCCCAAGCATATTGCAATAAACTGTGTATTTCTATCATTATATGTCAGGTCTAAAAAAAAGGGGTAGTTGGAAATTACATGAGTTAAAAGCAATTTTAACAAGGAAACTCTTTTATAATAATAAAATAAATCAAAAGGACTTACGCTCGTGTAAGCTTGTAGGATAATCTGATCAGGCAGAAGCATTTTGGAACAATTTGATGAGCTTGCAAGCACATAAGATCAGTCAGCGCGTGGACATGGAACTGTGAACACAATGAAAATGGCGCAAGTTGCTCTCGCATAGAACTATGAGTTAATAAAATTATTATCAAGAAGACAATTTTCCATTCGCCTTAACTTTGGATCACGACATTACACACACACACACACACACACACACACACACACATATATATATATATATATATATATATATATACATATATATACATATATATACATATATATATATGTGTGTGTATGTATGTATACGTAAGGAAAATTCTCAGGGGTTTTCAAAACTTAAATCAAGGGCTAAAAATTCCCGCGTCATTTTGCATTCCCCTTTTTAACCCCTAACCTAAATTCAGCACCGGGGCTACAGTTTACGCCCTCGGAGAAGGGGCCTGACCAATTATAATCCTACATAGCCTTAGCGGACAATTTAAGAAATTTCCAAATAAAAAGGAGATACACGTTGTCGGAGAAAAATTTTTCTAGAGATATTTTCCCACAGATGTTGACCCAGGTGTTACGTGTCTCGTACGTAGAACTTCCTGCTAGCTGACCCTTCCGTTTGTCCTGTCCCTATGACGAAGTGGGAACCCGTCCTTCAACGTTATCTTTAGCTGAAACGTTATGATTTTTATGGCCATGACTGCAACCACCCATCGAGAAGTCCGTCTCATTACACACACACACACACACACACACACACACACACACACACACACACACACACACATATATATATATATATATATATATATATATACATACATAGGGAAATTTTAGATATATTTTGTCCCTCCCCTATTGTATTTAAAATTGTATTACTGAAAATTCGAATGATTAGTAAAATATTGATATCCACAATCCCCCCTTCCCTTAGCGTAACCTAGTAATCAATAATAAGGCTGCACGACTTAAAAGCCGGATTTAATTCGAACGCTGCGGTGAAATATATCGCTTACACTCCGAAAAATTATTTTGTCTTCCCGACCTAATTGTGTGTCTCCCCTTCCCCCCTACGGCCACCTGGGGGGAAGTGAGTGAAGGAAGTATTATAGGCTAGAGCGGTGAAACACCCCACTCGAGCAACAGTTGGCGAATTGTTTTCTTTCGTCCGGGCACCCCCCTCTGCATTTAATCTTTCCCGAGGAATCCAATTATGTCGGCGTTCCAATCCTTTTTCCGATCGCGGCGGGAATTCTGCAGTAGTTTCCTCGTAATTTTGCCCGAGGATTTTCAGGGTCGTAACTTCCGGAAAAGGGGATCGTTTTGCATCCGGGACTGGTTAAAATATTTTGATATTCTTGTCATGAAACAAAGCATTTAATTTCAGTGAGATCTGTTTACTTTTGTCAGATTAACGCTATTTTTACTGTTCTTGTTAACACGTTATATCAAGAACATCTACAATCCTCGCAATGGGTGTTTTGCATTTTAACCATTTTCCTCTGAAGCAGGAATTGTTTTTAAGCATTAGGTCTTATTAATCACCTGAAAACTTGAAAAAAAAAAGCAACACTTGAACTTTGATTAATTTGGAGTGCTATGCTTAAGATGAATCCCAAGCAGCCCGTGAACTTTGATTAATTTGCAGTGCTATGCTTAAGATGAATCCCAAGCAGCCCGTGAACTTTGATTAATTTGGAGTGCTATGCTTAAGATGAATCCCAAGCAGCCCGTGAACTTTGATTAATTTGCAGTGCAATGCTTAAGATGAATCCCAAGCAGCCCGTGAACTTTGATTAATTTGGAGTGCTATGCTTAAGATGAATCCCAAGCAGCCCGTGAACTTTGATTAATTTGGAGTGCTATGCTTAAGATGAATCCCAAGCAGCCCGTGAACTTTGATTAATTTGCAGTGCTATGCTTAAGATGAATCCCAAGCAGCCCGTGAACTTTGATTAATTTGCAGTGCTATGCTTAAGATGAATCCCAAGCAGCCCGTGAACTTTGATTAATTTGCAGTGCTATGCTTAAGATGAATCCCAAGCAGCCCGTGAACTTTGATTAATTTGGAGTGCTATGCTTAAGATGAATCCCAAGCAGCCCGTGAACTTTGATTAATTTGCAGTGCTATGCTTAAGATGAATCCCAAGCAGCCCGTGAACTTTGATTAATTTGCAGTGCTATGCTTAAGATGAATCCCAAGCAGCCCGTGAACTTTGATTAATTTGCAGTGCTATGCTTAAGATGAATCCCAAGCAGCCCGTGAACTTTGATTAATTTGCAGTGCTATGCTTAAGATGAATCCCAAGCAGCCCGTGAACTTTGATTAATTTGGAGTGCTATGCTTAAGATGAATCCAAGCAGCCCGTGAACTTTGATTAATTTGCAGTGCTATGCTTAAGATGAATCCCAAGCAGCCCGTGAACTTTGATTAATTTGCAGTGCTATGCTTAAGATGAATCCAAGCAGCCCGTGAACTTTGATTAATTTGGCAGTGCTATGCTTAAGATGAATCCCAAGCAGCCCGTGAACTTTGATTAAGGAGTGCTATGCTTAAGATGAATCCCAAGCAGCCCGTGAACTTTGATTAATTTGCAGTGCTATGCTTAAGATGAATCCCAAGCAGCCCGTGAACTTTGATTAATTTGGAGTGCTATGCTTAAGATGAATCCCAAGCAGCCCGTGAACTTTGATTAATTTGGAGTGCTATGCTTAAGATGAATCCCAAGCAGCCCGTGAACTTTGATTAATTTGCAGTGCTATGCTTAAGATGAATCCCAAGCAGCCCGTGAACTTTGATTAATTTGGAGTGCTATGCTTAAGATGAATCCCAAGCAGCCCGTGAACTTTGATTAATTTGCAGTGCTATGCTTAAGATGAATCCCAAGCAGCCCGTGAACTTTGATTAATTTGGAGTGCTATGCTTAAGATGAATCCCAAGCAGCCCGTGAACTTTGATTTTTGGAGTGCTATGCTTAAGATGAATCCCAAGCAGCCCGTGAACTTTGATTAATTTGCAGAGTGCTATGCTTAAGATGAATCCAAGCAAGCCTTTGATGTATTTGCAGAAAAATTAAAATTTCGATGTCCGAAAGCGGATACCAGATATCTGGTTAAATTGACATCCGTTACATCCCTTATTTAATTATTGATTTTTTTAACTAAATAATGTCGAATTGAGATATTGAGCATTGAAACTTAAATAAAAAATTTGAAATATAGTACAAATAATTGACCAATTAAAATATATAAGAGGTGAGAAGTATACTACAATTTGGTTGCAAAAATAAAGTAGACAAAGCGGATTTATTTAAAATAAATTTACAAAGAAAAAGTGCGAAACATACTAATATCCGGCTGGAAATCTGGCTGACACTGTAGCCAGATATCCGGTATCCTGCCAAACTGACATCTGCTGCATCCCTATTAGTTATAATTCATCCTTAACACTTAATTTGGTTAAGTCTGCTTCCTTATTTTAAATTTAAAACAAGGAATAATTAAATGAGATTATTAAATTAATGACGTGATAGTACTAGAAAAAAAAATTATTTGTACCTATTTATTATGTGATAAATTGATAAATTTAATCAACTGCTCTTAACCGGGAAAAAATAGGGCTTGAAATAATGGAATTAAACGCTCAAAAGAGGGGAATGGGTGTATTTAGAAAGTTTTTGAACTCGCTTTGAATTTTTCTAACCCTAACTCACTAAGAATTCAATATGGATGCCTCTATCAATTCCAGGTTCATAAATTCGAGGACATGCGGACAGTTAATTTAGGCTATTTTTGTATAGAGGATTTCAATCTGTTCTTAACGAATCGAATTCCGTAACCTTGAGCTTAATTCGAATCTTTATGGAAGTCCATTCTGAGGTATCTTCACCTGTACAAAACCAATGTGTTAGTTAATGTAGGCTTTCTTCCAATTCAATATACGAGACATGTACAACGATGTCGAAAAGGCTGTCCTATGTAGTAAATAAATTTTACGTTCTGTTACGTATAGGAAAAATTTAAATTCCAAAGGTATTCGAATCTTTATGGAAGTCCATTCTGAGGTATCTTCACCTGTACAAAACCAATGTGTTAGTTAATGTAGGCTTTCTTCCAATTCAATATACGAGACATGTACAACGATGTCGAAAAGGCTGTCCAATGTAGTAAATAAATTTTACGTTCTGTTACGTATAGGAAAAATTTAAATTCCAAAGGTATTCGAATCTTTATGGAAGTCCATTCTGAGGTATCTTCACCTGTACAAAACCAATGTGTTAGTTAATGTAGGCTTTCTTCCAATTCAATATACGAGACATGTACAACGATGTCGAAAAGGCTGTCCTATGTAGTAAATAAATTTTACGTTCTGTTACGTATAGGAAAAATTTAAATTCCAAAGGTATTCGAATCTTTATGGAAGTCCATTCTGAGGTATCTTCACCTGTACAAAACCAATGTGTTAGTTAATGTAGGCTTTCTTCCAATTCAATATACGAGACATGTACAACGATGTCGAAAAGGCTGTCCAATGTAGTAAATAAATTTTACGTTCTGTTACGTATAGGAAAAATTTAAATTCCAAAGGTATTCGAATCTTTATGGAAGTCCATTCTGAGGTATCTTCACCTGTACAAAACCAATGTGTTAGTTAATGTAGGCTTTCTTCCAATTCAATATACGAGACATGTACAACGATGTCGAAAAGGCTGTCCTATGTAGTAAATAAATTTTACGTTCTGTTACGTATAGGAAAAATTTAAATTCCAAAGGTATTCGAATCTTTATGGAAGTCCATTCTGAGGTATCTTCACCTGTACAAAACCAATGTGTTAGTTAATGTAGGCTTTCTTCCAATTCAATATACGAGACATGTACAACGATGTCGGAAGGCTGTCCTATGTAGTAAATAAATTTTACGTTCTGTTACGTATAGAAAAAATTTAAATTCCAAAGGTAATTCGAATCTTTATGGAAGTCCATTCTGAGGTACTTCACCTGTACAAAAACCAATGTGTTAGTTAATGTAGGCTTTCTTCCAATTCAATATACGAGACATGTACAACGATGTCGGAAGGCTGTCCTATGTAGTAAATAAATTTTACGTTCTGTTACGTATAGAAAAAATTTAAATTCCAAAGGTATTCGAATCTTTATGAAGTCCATTCTGGAGGTATCTTCACCTGTACAAAACCAATGTGTTAGTTAATGTAGGCTTTTCTTCCAATTCAATATACGAGACATGTACAACGATGTCGAAAAGGCTGTCCTATGTAGTAAATAAATTTTACGTTCTGTTACGTATAGGAAAAATTTAAATTCCAAATATTCGAATCTTTATGGAAGTCCATTCTGAGGTATCTTCATGTAAAAACCAATGTGTTAGTTAATGTAGGCTTTCTTCCAATTCAATATACGAGACATGTACACGATGTCGAAAGGCTGTCCTGTAGTAAATAAATTTTACGTTCTGTTACGTATAGGAAAAATTTAAATTCCAAAGGTATTCGAATCTTTAGGAAGTCCATTCTGAGGTATCTTCACCTGTACAAAACCAATGTGTTAGTTAATTAGGCATTTCCAATTCAATATACAGACATGTACAACGATGTCGAAAATATGTAGTAAATAAATTTTACGTTCTGTTACGTATAGAAAAAATTTAAATTCCTAAGTATTCGAATCTTTATGGAATCCATTCTGAGGTATCTCACCTGTACAAACAATGTGTTTAATAATGAACCCTACGTATTTTCAGTATAGGAAAAATTTAATTAGGTATTTTTTGAAATTAAAGCTTGAGTACAGGACATGTATATTTATAATACTTATTCATTAATGTCAGTTTTTCGCCACAGCGGACATTAATTATCTCAACAATGGAAAATTATAATATATATATTTTTTTTTTGTTTATTTTACAGAGATCCTAATGTCTATACAGACACGGGAAAATAACAGAAATTAAAATTAAAAAATATTTGAAAAATCATCTTGTCAAATTAAGGGTTAATTCTGGTATGTAATAATTAATTTTATATGGTAGAACCCTCATATTCTTAGCATTTGATTAAATTTTTATTTTCTATTCCAGGTTAAACGTCTGCAGCAGGTGTTTCGCCATTCGATCCGACAGCTGTGTTCTGGTCTTGCCTTCTCATCCACAATCAAATCGAGGATATTCCGTGAGTTAGCATTTTATCTGCATAATTATACCCTATCGTCACTTTTCAAATGTATTGATGGTACTGGATTACGAACGCGTGTACGGGTAATGAGTGATGCAGCGTCCATCACGCGATACCCTCTGGAGTTCGTCGTGGAAAATAAGATTTGGGCGAACTTGGCAGAAAAATCGATGCCCACACTTTCAACTATGTTGAGTTAATCAAGAAAAATCGATCTACACTTCCCGCAGTAGGGAAAACAAGGAGAAAATCCTTTGGCGTGTGCATTATCTCGAATTAACCCTTCGTCTTATTCTCTAGCATTATGGCCCGTCATATGACGGGATTAGTAAAACTTTTAATTTTACAGCTTAATTTTTCTGCTGAACTTTCGATTTCGATTGGCATATTGACGTAATCTGAGACCACTGAACAGTGTTTATTAAACATTTCTGGTTGACGGCACACTAAAAATATCAGGAACTAGCATTTAGCCCGTCATATGACGGGATCAGTAAAATTTTTAATTTTTCTGCTGAACTTTCGATTTCGATTGGCATATTGACGTAATCTGAGACCACTGAACAGTGTTTATTAAACATTTCTGGTTGACGGCACACTAAAAATATCAGGAACTAGCATTTAGCCCGTCATATGACGGGATCAGTAAAATTTTTAATTTTTCTGCTGAACTTTCGATTTCAGTTAGCATATTGACGTAATCTGAGACCACTGAACAGTGTTTATTAAACATTTCTGGTTGACGGCACACTAAAAATATCAGGAACTAGCATTTAGCCCGTCATATGACGGGATCAGTAAAACTTTTAATTTTACAGCTTAATTTTTCTGCTGAACTTTCGATTTCAATTAGCATATTGACGTAATCTGAGACCACTGAACAGTGTTTATTAAACATTTCTGGTTGACGGCACACTAAAAATATCAGGAACTAGCATTTAGCCCGTCATATGACGGGATCAGTAAAACTTTTAATTTTTCTGCTGAACTTTCGATTTCAATTAGCATATTGACGTAATCTGAGACCACTGAACAGTGTTTATTAAATATTTCTGGTTGACGGCACACTAAAAATATCAGGAACTAGCATTTAGCCCGTCATATCACGGGATCAGTAAAACTTTTAATTTTCCGCTGAATTTTTCTGCTGAACTAACGGTAATCTAGAACGTGAGTGATTACAATTTTTAATAGTTCTGTATTAATGAAGTAATTTGCAAAACTGACAAAATAATTAGTAATTGTGTCTAATATTGACGAAAGATGTATAAAACTAACATTTCTACCACTCTCAAGTTAATTGATTATATTTTAATTTATCTTAAAGTAAAATTTTGTGTAATATAACAATTTTCTAGTAAAATTTTCCAGAGAATTCCTGTTTAATGCTGAACAGCAAAAACCAATTTGATTCACATGCAGATCCTGCAATTATTTCAAGTTAGTCTATCATTCTTTTGATTTGCTGTCATTTGAAAGTGTTTTTAAAAATTTACGAACGAAAACTTTTTGTGCCCTAGCTTTAATTTAACGACAGACTGTAATTGCTTTTTCGCACGAATTTCATCCTCTATTCGCGGTTAACAGGTTGACTGAAAAGTAGGTCATACTAGTCATTTAGGTCTCATGGTAGATCAAGAAAAGTCATAAAAATTTAGCGAAATATTGAAAATATCTGTATTGTCCGAAATTTGATCAGAAGAAATGGGGACAGAATATGATAGCAGGGCTTCGAACCGGAACTGAACCGAAAACCGGAAAAAACCGTTATTTTGGTCGGAACGAAAACCGGAACTGAACCGAAAAAAATATCGGTTTATTTCGGTTCGATATATCTTTCAGTCATTTTGTTACTGTTACCAACTTATCAATATTTTCTAATTTAACGTCAACTTTATAATTACATATCTGCACTTGTATAAGATTGCAATGGTGGTTTTGGCAGCTCCAGCTACACAAGTTAGTGTTGAAAGAGCGTTTCAGGTTTGAAATTTATTCTCCGAGACAACAGAAGTAATCTCAGTGAAACCACGTTAGAAGATATATTAATAATTAGAGGCAATTTTCATATGTTAAATAAATAATATATTTTTTACATAATTATTGCAAGGCCAAGTGCACGATGTGAGAGTCAAACGACGAATGTGGGTAATCATGAACCTAGTTGTCAAATGCGATTTTGATAATGGATAACAATGCCAATGCTCGCCGCTCTTATCGTACCTGCTGTTTGTATCAATTCACATAGTGTACCAATTAAAAAAAGAATAAAATCTTCTAAATTTTGATAGAATTACATTTTTTGTTTATGATAGAATTATATTTTTAGTACAAATAAGAATATACATAAAATGAAATTATTCATTTGGAACTGAAACGAAAACAGTTATTTTTGGCGGAGCGAAAACCGGAACTGAACCGAAAACCGTTATTTTTGGCGGAGCGAAAACCGGAACTGAACCGATATTAAGTTTTTAATTGAACCGGAACAAAAAAAAATACGGTTCGAAGCCCTGTATGATAGTGCTGAAACATATTTAAAGAAGGTCGTTACCTTTTAAAATTTTTTTTATTTATTTATTTATTTATTTATTTTTTTTTTTGTGTGTGTGTGTGTGTGTGCCAATATTGCAGGCACTAAAGCTTCATCAAGAAGAGAAAGTTTTTACCAATAGCTTTATGTTGGTATATATGTCTTAAAAAGGCTGCTTTTGCAAAATTATACTAAATTATTGAGGTTTGGTTTGGTTTGGAGCGCTACGGTCTACTGTTTTGCACACAAGGGCTAATGAGACCGGGACCTACAGTTTAAAGCCGATTCCGAACGGCTATAAACATTCATGCCAGCAGCGGGATTCGAACCCACGAACTCCGGTTCCGAAGAGCAGCTCTCTACTATTCGGCCATCGTTGGTCCACTAATGTATTGAGAGAGAAATAACCTGATTATATGGGGGAGGTGATATTATAGAACTGTATTGGAGGCATGTATCACACACACACTTTTATATATATAATATATATATATATATATATATATATATATAAAATATACACACATACATACATACATACAGGGTGTCCCAAAAAACCGCATAAACCCTGCACTTCTAGCAGGGTTGGCAAAAACCCGGGTTTTTTCGGAAAAACCCCAACCCAGTGGGTTTTTTCAGGGTTTTGGGGCTTTTTTCGGGATTTATCATGGTTTTTACTATACTTTAATGGGTTGTAAATGCTTTTTTTTTTATAATTTGAAAACTATTCAGGTTTTTTGTTATGTAAGAGGACAGGATATATAATTAATTGTATGATTAAAATAAATTTAAAATGTCAATCACTTTTTAAAATTGAAAAATCAATTTTAAATTCTGTAGAAGAAATTTTTGTCTAAATTAAAGGAAATTTTGAAATCTTAAAATAAATTTTTTTCATATTATAAAATTTTTCTAACATAAAAAAACTAGCTTTGAATGGCGATTATTTTATACTAAAAGTTGGCTTTGAAATAGTTCATTTGAAGTTTTTTCTTTTTAATAAAATATATTAAATTATTGCTCTATATTTGTAAGCAGTAATGTGTTATTAAAGCATTCAGAAGATATTTTTTTAGTTAATTTGTAAGTTATATATGATAAGTAGCAGAATTAATTATATATATTATCCCAATGTTTATTTATTTGCACTTGTTATTCATGTTTTTTTCCCAATTTTTCTTGTCCATTTTTCAATTGATTTTATCACATGTAATACCTCAATATTCTAATTTTTTTCATCATACATTCTTATTAACTTTGTTTAATTTAGATTTTATCGTATTTGTTATACAGATAACTATTTTTCCCTCAAAAGTTTTTAAGTTTTTGTTTTTCTAGCAGTTTAGACCCCTGCAAATTAAACAAAATCTAGGATCATTGTCAAAGATGAAATATGTAATATATATTATAGATTTAATTCAATATATTTATTATTAGTTAAATATGTGGAATTTTAAATACAGATTTTGAGAACCCAATTTTGAAAAAAACCCACTTGGGTTTTTTCAAGTGGGTTTTTTTTTATACCCGCCCGGGTTTTTTCGGGTTGAGCAAATGAAGCCAACCCTGACTGATAGATTCCTGGTTGGTAGTACATAAATCTGATCAAAGAAGCGTTCCTGTACGATCCTTAGTTTATGAGGAAAATACGAAAAACAAAGTATGACGTCACTTCCGGTGCAAGAAAAAACATCTTTATTGGACATATCAACAACAGTATTTTCAACTTTCCAGACGATAATGTTTAAAACGTTCGTTGCATCTTGCAGCTAAGTTTTTGTTAATTTTTCCTTGACAGATTGGTTACATGTACGATGTTAGTCCTTAAGAACTGTTAAGAGGTATACCCGTGCATATATTGCTGTTGATATATTCAATAAAGTGTTTTTCCTTGCATCGGAAGTGACGTCATACTTTTTTTTTAAATCTATTTTTATTTAAAGAGATATCCGAATTTTATTAAGCTGTATATCAGATAAGCTCTGGTATTAGCTACAATAAAAGTAGAAGAGTAATTCACAAATTACTAAAATAAAATGTTTGAAAATAACTGAAAAATTAATTTTTAACACTGGAAAACCAAAGAACATTGCAAAAGGTTTTGGATTTCCAGTGCATATATAAAATTAAAACGATTTTTAAAATTTTTAAACTTTTGGTTTCGAAAAAATTCGACGCAGGACGTTACCTCCTCTTAGTGTCGTCCTAAATTATTACTCGTTTTTAGAATTCTAAACGTGCTGTCCACCTACTCAAAGCACCCATCACAAGGTTTTGGCTTTTCAGTTTATAAAATTAAAACGGTTTTTTAAACTTCAAGTCTCTAAAAAAAGTCGAGTAGTCGAGCAAGCAGCAGCACGTTACCTCTTCTTAGTGTCATCCTAAATTATTACTCATTTTTCGAATTCTAAACGTGCTTTCTACCTAGTCAAAGCACCCATCACAAGGTTTTGTCTTTTTCCGTGTATAAAATTAAAACGATTATTTAAAATTTAAAAATTTCGCTATCTTTAAAAATTCGACGCAGTACGTTAACTCCTCTTAGTATCGTTCTAAGTTCTTGCTCATATTTCGAATTCTAAACGTGCTTTCCACCTAGTCAAAGCACATATCACAAGAATTTAGCTTTTCAGTGTATAAAATTAAAACGATTTTTTAAACTTTTCTTCTCGAAAAAAGTCGAGTAGTCGAGCAAGCAGTACGTTATCTCCTCTTAGTGTCGTCCTAAATTATTACTCATTTTTCGAATTCTAAACGTGCTTTCCACCTAGTCAAAGCACACATCACAAGGTTTTGGCTTTTCAGTGTATAAAATTAAAACGATTTTTTAAACTTTTCTTCTCGAAAAAAGTCGAGTAGTCGAGCAAGCAGTACGTTATCTCCTCTTAGTGTCATCCTAAATTATTACTCATTTTTCGAATTCTAAACGTGCTTTCCACCTAGTCAAAGCACCCATCATAAGGTTTTGGGTTTTCAGTGTATGAAATTAAAACGATTTTTTAAACTTTCCGTCTCGAAGAAAGTCGAGAAGTCGAGCAAGCAGTACGTTATCTCCTCTTAGTGTCGTCCTAAATTATTACTCATTTTTCGAATTCTAAACGTGCTTTCTATATAGTCAAAGCACCCATCATAAGGTTTTGGGTTTTCAGTGTATGAAATTAAAACGATTTTTTAAACTTTCCGTCTCGAAGAAAGTCGAGAAGTCGAGCAAGCAGTATGTTACCTTCTCTTAGTGTCGTTCTAAATTCGTGCTCATATTTCGAATTCTAAACGTGCTTTCCACCTAGTCAAAGCACACATCACAAAAAATTAGCTTTTCAGTTTATAAAATTTAAACGATTTTTTAAACTTTCGGTCTCGGAAAAAAGTCGAGTCGTCAAACAAGCAGTACGTTACCTCCTTTTTGTGTCGTTCTAAATTCTTGGTTCATTTTTCGAATTCTAAACGTGCTTTCCCCCTAGTCAAGATACACATCATAAGGTTTTGGCTTTTCATTTTATAAAATTAAAACGATTTTTTAAACTTTCGGTCTTGGAAAAAAGTCGAGTCGTCTAGCAAACAGTACGTTACCTCCTCTTAGTGTCGTTCTAAATAGTTTCCCATTTTTCGAATTCTAAACGTGCTTTTCCACCTAGTTTTGCAAATAAAAATTTTTAAACGTTCAATCTAAAAAAACGATTTTCTCGCGTGCGAGCACAGCATGAGTTATACATTTCAATTTTTAATGACCTCGAATTCTAAATAATAATGAAAACTCGACTTTTTTACAGATATGTTTTCAAAGTGTTTACTAATGCTCTTACAAATTTGAATTTCACTATGTTCGGTTTAATTTATTCAAAATAAGCTCGTTACCAATTTTTAAAAAGTACTAGAAGATAAATTTTCGCATTAAGATCTTGCTCCTATTTCCTGAACTTATATTTTCTATACTTAGGATTTAATTCTGCCCCTTATTGAATAATAATGTGGACTTTTTATACTTCTAAAATTTAAAAATTTTTTCTAAACTTTTCTAAAAAATGTCAACAAAAAATGCAACACACTCCACATTTTTCATATTTCATAAATTACTTATCAATTTCTTCTCAAAACACATATATTTTTATTATTTATATGTATAATTGTATAAAAATATATTTTTATATGTAATATTTAATTAATATATATGTTTATGTATGTATATTATAATTTTTATGTATATTTTTTCTATATGAAAAGTATATTACTATATGTAAAATATATGTATATATTTATTAAAATTTTTTAAATATATATATTTTATGTATATATGTAAAATTATTTATATATATGTTTAAATATTTTGTATATTAAAATTTTAAATGTATAAATATATGTTATATTTTAAATTTATATATGATATAAATCTATTATGTATAAATTTTATATAATTATATATGTATATATATATATATTATAAATTATAAATGTTATATATATGTATAAATGTATATATGTATATATATGTATATGTATATATATGTATAAATTGTATATATATATATATATGAATAAATAATATATATGTATATATAATATATATGTATATATGTATATATATATGTATAATATGTATATATATATGTCATATATTATAAATGTATATTTATAAATATGTATATATAATTATATATATATGTATATATATATATATATGTATATAAATATATATGTATATAAAATTATATATATATGTATATATGTATATATATATATATATATGTTATATATATTGTATAAATGATTATATATTTAAATATATATGTATATATATATGTGTAATATATGTATATGTGTTATATATATATGTATAAATATATAATATATTTATATGTATATATATATATATATATATATGTATAAATATATGTATATATATATATGTATATATATAATATATATATTAAATATATATATATATATATGTATATATATATGTATATATTTTATATATATATATGTATATATATGTTTATAATATATATGTATGTAAAATATAATATAAAATTATTTGTATAATATTATATATATATATATAGAATATATATATATATAATATATATATAAATATATATATATATAAACATGTATACAGAGTATTCTATTTAACTATATGTATATATGTAGAACTTTCTCTCTATATATGTATATATTCACATAAATATCTCAGACACGTACACATAACATTGTCATACAATTGTCAATATTTACTACTCTCTCTCTCTCTCACACACAATCATATAGTATACATATGTATATGTATGTATATAAATATACAAAGTATTCCATCTATCTAGCTTTACATATATATGTATATACTAGCATATAGCCCGTCATATGACGGGATCAGTAAAATTTTTAATTTTCCAGAATTGCAAAGTACCCTATGAGGCAGGTAAAAAAATGGTTTGTTTTTTGGCTGAGAATTATCGTTCTACAAAAATAATCGATTAAAATTATCATATTTGTACCTAATTTATTTAAGGCAAATATAAAAGAAAATTACTTACGTAATACCTAAGTTCAGTGATAAAACGTATGGAAATCATGCAGAAGATATTTAAATCATTTAAAATAAGAAATGATTAAATGAGTTAGTTAAAGGAATGACGTCATAATGCTAGAAAATACTGTTATTTTTACCTATTTATTATGTGATGAATTGATAAATTTAATAGCCCGCTCCTAAAATAGGGCTTGATATAATGGCATAAAATGCTCGAAAAGGGGGACGAGGTAAATTTCGAACGTTTTAAATATGATAGTATTTTTTGCTGTGATACAACGCTTATTCATACCAATTTATTTTAGAATCTCATCTATAGTTTAGGAAAAAATAAACTTTACTCGCTTTGAGTTTTGCTAACCCTAAGTCATCAAAAATCTAATATGGATGCTCTATCCATACCACGTCCAACAGCTTCATAAATTCGAGGACAGATCGACAGATAACTTAGGCTATTATTACATTACGAGAAGAAAGTTTAAGTCATAAAAAGTTGAAAAAATAGTAAAATTGTGTAATAAAAATAATAAAACAACTTTAGGAATAAGAATTTAAAAGAAAAATCAGAAAATATTAAATTAATTAGCCATTTAGAAAAAATTATCTGAGTCGGGGACAGAACCGTCAACCCGAGAGGAACGCTGATCAAATGGGCAGACCCTCTACCGAACGTGCTAGGCCTACACCCTATGAAGGAACTAATTAGAGTATATGAGGGTCGAGTAACCACAGTCCAGTTTAAATATTACGCTCCGCCCTCGCTGCTCCCTCTTCTATACTAAATTCATATCAAGAATGAATTTAGTATAGAATAAGAGGGAGAATAAGACTTGAAATAACAGCATCAAACGCTCGAAAAGGAGGGATGGGGTGGATTTCGAACTCGCTTTGAATTTTGCTAACCCTAACTCATAAAAAATCCAATATGGATGCCTGTATCCATTCCAGGTACAACCGCTTCATAAATTCGCGGACAGACAACTTAGGCTATTATTATATAGGGGATATGTGTGTGCGTGTGTACTACTCTATGTATGTATGTATACATATGCATACTCTATTAATGTACATACATGCATCTAACACACGCACACATACACGTCATACATAAACATATTGCCAATTTCTACTACACATACATATATGTATGTATGTGTATATATATATATATATATATATATGTGTGTGTGTGTGTGTGTGTTTATACATACATACCGAGTGTTCTATTTATCTCTCTCTGTATATATATATATATATATATATATATATATATATATATATATATATATACAGAGTGTGTACTACTCTATGTATGTATGTATACATATGCATACTCTATTAATGTACATACATGCATCTAACACACGCACACATACACGTCATACATAAACATATTGCCAATTTTATACACATACATATATGTATGTATGTGTATATATATATATATATATATATATGTGTGTGTGTGTGTGTGTTTATACATACATACCGAGTGTCTATTTATATTTCTGTATATATATATATATAAATATATATATTAAATATATATATATATATATATACAGAGTGTGTACTACTCTAATTTGTATTGTATACATATGCATACTCAATTAATGTAATACATCTAAGATCCGTTACATGACCCCAAAACGAACAAGGAGCCCAAAAGGTGACCCTTTTGTCGTGGACTCACGCTTAGCCTATAATAGAACCAGGTGGTCTAAACCCCGTAATGAAACTGCGTCGTCGCCGGCTCCGAACCGTCTGGCCATTGTAACCTGTTGAATGGACCTTTACTGTGTACATAATTGAGTGCACCTTGCCGCCCTTAGCGGTTACAAAAAGGCCATTAAGTTGGTTAAGTTAATGAATCTGAGAATTGCTACATCTGGAACCAGGACAGCTGATCGAAGACTTGGGAGTGACCGCAAGATTGCGTCACCCTGGCTCGGGAAGCTTCTCGAAGAACGAGAAGCGAAGAAGTGTGGAGTATAAATGGAAAGGGCCGGACTAGAACGGGGCTTGCTGTGTTTCTTCTCTCGAGGCTTCTACCTGCTAGAGCCTGGTCGATCGAGGACCGCTCGTATCTCCGTGTCTGGAGTTTGTTTTTTTTTAGAGACCGCCAGCGTCTCCGTTGCTAGATAGTCGAACATTCGACTTGGGAATTCCTTCCCGTTATTGCTGATTGATAGTTAACTTCTTGCATAGAAGTAGTCAGCCGAGAGTGACTTTGCACTCTAATTTTGGATCGACTTGCATCCTGTGTTTTCTTCACGAATCCCAGCGTGATACGCACTCGGAACCTCCGAACCTGCTGTGAAAGCCAACCGCGCTAATCGACAGACGGAGTGATCGAGTCAACATTAGTCCCGGCACTAATTAGTTTCCAGCTATTGTGTTTTAAAGCCCTAGCCATACTGTTCCGGTATCCCACGCATCCTTGTATGTGCATATTATCTCTGTACGAGATCCCTGAATGTTATCGTTTATTGAATTTGTACATATCTGTACATAGTTTATTCTATTGAATAAAGTATTTAGTCAAGAATACCTAAATTCTAGCCTGTATTCATTGAAGGCCTCGCTACTTTTACTTATACGTTACAATGCATCTAACACGCACAAATACACGTCAAACATAAACATATTGCCAATTTCTACTACCCTTACATATATGTATGTATGTGTGTATAATATTTATAATATGTGTGTGTTTATAACATACATACCGAGTGTTTCTATTTATCTCCTCTCTCTCTATATCTATATCAATATATATATATATATATATATATACAGAGTGTGTACTACTCTATGTATGTATGTATACATATGCATACTCTATTAATGTACATACATGCATCTAACACACGCACACATACACGTCATACATAAACATATTGCCAATTTCTACTACACATACATATATGTATGTATGTGTATATATATATATATATATATATGTGTGTGTGTGTGTGTGTGTTTATACATACATACCGAGTGTTCTATTTATCTCTCTCTCTCTCTGTATAGAATATATATATAATATATATAAATATATATATATACAGAGTGTGTACTACTCTAAGTATGTAAGTACATATGCATACTCTATTAAAGTACATACATGCAATCTAACACACGCACACATACACGTCATAATATGCCAATTTCTACTACACATACATATATTATGTATGTGTGTATATTTTGTGTATATATATATGTGTGTGTGTTGTTTATACATACATACCGAGTGTCTATTAATCATCTCTCTCTCTGTATATATATAATATATATATATATATATATATAATATATATATATATACAGAGTGTGTAACATCTATGTATGTATGTATACACAATGCATACTCTATTAATGTACATACATGCATCTAACACACGCACACATACACGTCATACATAAACATATTGCCAATTTCTACTACACATACATATATGTATGTATGTGTATATATATATATATATGTGTGTGTGTGTGTTTATACATACATACCGATGTCTATTTATCTCTCTCTCTTTCTGTCTGTATATATATATATATATATATATATATATAAAAATTATATATACAGAGTGTTACTACTCTATGTATGTATGTATACCATAATACTCTATTAATGTACATACATGCATCTAACACACGCACACATACACGTCATACATAAACATATTGCCAATATTCTACTAACACATACATATATGTATGTATTGTGTGTTTATTAAGTGTAATATATATGGGGTGTTGTGTGTGTGTTATACATACAACGAGAGTTCTATTATTCTCTCTCTCTCTCTCATTTATACTATATATATATATATATATATATATATATTATATATATATATAACATATATTATTCTGTGTACTACTCTATAAATGAAGTATAATATGCATACTCTATAATGTACATACATGCGTAACAACCACACAAACACGTCATACATAACAAATTGATTTCTATACACATACATATATGTATATTGTGTAAATGTATGTGTATTATATATATGTGTGATGTTTTGTGTAAATACATACCGAGTGTTCTATTTATCTCTCTCTTATTTCTGTATATATATATATATATATATATATAAATATAATATATATATATATATACAAGATTGTACTACTCTTGTATGTATTGTATACATATGCATACTCAATAATGTACATACAACATCTCAACGCATACATCATACATAAACATATTGCCGATTTTCTACTACACATACATATATGTATTTATGTGTGTATATGTATGAATAAACTATGTGTGTGTGTTTTACATACATACCAGTGTTAAATTTATCTCTCTCTCTCTCTCTCTCTGTAAATATATATATTAAATAGATAAATATATATATATATATATATATATATATATATATATATATAATATTTATAATATTGTATTGTGTACTACTCTATGTATGTATATACATATCAAACTCTATTAATAATTTCATACATGAATCTAAAACGCACACATACACGTCTACATAAACATATTGCCAATTTCTACTACACATACAAATGTATGATGTTTGTGAATATGTATGTGTAATAATATAAATGTGTGTGTGTGTGTGTTTATACATACATACATTTCTATTTATCTCTCTCTCTCTCTCGACTGTAATTATATAATATATTATATAATATATATATATATAAATATACAGAGTGTGTTACTACTCTATGTATGTCATATCAAATGCATACATAAATTAATGTAATAAGCATCTAAAAGCACACATACACGTCATACATAAACATATGCCAATTTCTACTACACATACTTATATGTATGTATTGTGTTATATGTATGTGTATATATATATGTGTGTGGTGTGTGTTTATACATTACATACCAGTGTTCTATTTATCTCTCTCTCTCTCTCTTCTGTATATATATATTATAATATATATATATATTATATATAATATAATATATATATATAATATATATATAATATATATATTATATATATATATATATACAGATAAACTACAACATTGTATGTATGTGTATACATACATACTCTATTAATGTACATATTGCATCTAACACGCACACATTACGTCATACATAAACATATTGCCAATTTCTACTACACATACATATATGTATGTATGTGTATTTATGTATATATATTATATTTGTGTGTGTGTGTGTGTTTTTCATACATACCGAGTTCTATTTATCTCTCTCACTCTCTGTCTGTATATATTATATATATATATATATACATATATATATAAATATATATATACAAATATATACTACTCTATGTATGTATGTATACATATGCATACTCTAATAATGTACTACATGCATCTAACAAACACGCACACATACACGTCATAACATAAAACATATTTGCCAATTTTTCTACTACACATACATATATGTAAGTATGTAATATTTATGTGTATATATATATGTGTGTGTGTGTGTGTTTATACATACATACGATGTTCTATTTATCATCTCTCTCTTCTCTGTACAATATATAATATATATTAATATAAATATATATATATATATATATATATATACAGAGTGTGTACTACTCTATGTGTATGTATACATATCAAACTCTATTAATGTACATACATTCATCTAACACACGCACACATGACACGTCAAACATAAACATATTGCCAATTTCTACTACACATCCCTATATGTAAAATGTGTTATTATTGAGTATATATATCCGTGTGTGTTGTGGATGTTTATACATACATACCGAGTGTTCTATTATCTACGCTCTCTCTCTCTGTATAAATATAAAACATATATATATAAATATATATATATATATATATATACAGAGTGTTGTACTACTTATGTTTATTTACATATGCATACTCTATTAATTACATCTGAAATTTCAACACAGAAATACACGTCATACATAAACATATTTCCAATTTCTACTAACATACATATGTATTTATGTGTGTATAATTATGTGTATATATATTGTGTGTGTTTGTGTTTTATAAAATACCGAGGTAAATTTATCTCTCTCTCTCTCTCTCTGTATTTAATATATATATATATATATATATATATATATATATATATATAAATTACAGAGTGTGTACTCACTCTATGTATTAATTATACATATGCATACTCTATTAAAGTACATACATGCATCTAACTCACGAACATACAAGTCATACATAAACATATTGCCAATTTCTACTAACATACATATATGTATTATGTGTGAATTATGTTGTATATATATATTTGTGTGTGTGTGTTTAAATACATCCGATGTTCTATTTATCTCTCTCTCTCTACTCTGATATATATAGATATATATATATTATATATATATATATATAATATATATATATATATATATACTACGAGTGTGTACTACTCTATGTATATGTAAACAACATACTCTATTAATGTACATACATGCATCTAACACAAGAACACATACACGTCATACATAAACATTTGCCACTTTTCTAAAACAAACATATATTATGTATTTATATAAAATGTGAAATAGATATATGTGTGGGGTGTTGTTTATACATACATACCGAGTGTTTCTATATTCTCTCTCTCTCTCTGTATATAATATATTATATATATATAATATATAAATATTTATATAATATATACAATATTACTACCTATGTATATGTATACATATGCATACTCTATTAAAGTATTATGATCTAACACAATTAAAACGTCATACATAAACATATGTTCTACTACTATACAATATGTATGTATGTGTGTTATATGTATGTTTATAGTATATGTTCAAGAAAAATGAGTAAAAGTCATGGTAAATCATGGATCCGCTAAACTACCGATTAATAAAAATGCATTGAATTGTTTAATTTATTTTTACTTGTCATTTGGCTGAAGTTACTGAGTTTGGTATTTATGTATTATCCTATCGACCCTATTGCCAAGTAAAATTTGTTCACCAAGGAAACTCAAGCAAGAAAGCTTAATGGGTGGGTAAATGTATATTATTCTGGTTTTTTCTTAAATTGTAGATTAAAATTTTATTAATATAATAATTATTTTTAATAAAATTAGTTAAGATTTTTACACAAAATGTAAGTTTATTATAGGGATATTGTATATAAACATTATAGGGTTATATTTGGCTATTATTCATGGTCACACGGATAATACCAAAGTACCCTGATTTCAAATTGGAAACATTTTGATTGAAAAATGGCTATACGATTAAACTTAAGTATGTAGATACAACAATTTATTTTTTATGTGTGTGAGTTTATTAACACTTATAAAGTAAGTTTATAGTTTTTTTATGATAAAATTCCTGGAATTTCTCTAAAAGCATATGTTTTATTTGTATGTACGTCAGAAGTTTTATTCATATATACTTTAACGAAAGCTTTTTAAAGTCATGGAAAATGATCCGCTAATTCAGGGAAAGTCATGAAAAGTCATGGATTTGAAAAAATTTATTTTGGCAGATACCCTGTATACAGATACTAACACACTTTTAATCTAAATTTACATTTCACACTTTCAGCGAGTGAAATAGTACGATTTCTCCAAACCGTATGTGGGCAGTTATGTGTACTGGAAGAGACTCCCGATTTTCTTGAATTCAACAGTTTCTTCGGCATTTCTTCCAATAGATTTATAGCAAAGTATTTTGTAATCTTTAAAACATTCCCCACCATTTCGCAACCCCGCAGATGACCCGTAAGGGAGGGTTCAGGTGCACGACTTATCCCCATCGCACGCTCCCTCTTCAAAGCCATATCCGCATTCTCCACGACCCCCGAACGATTCCCCCTACTTGTGAATAGAACTCCACCCATTAAAAGCTTACTTCAGATTTATGGGAAACAGACATTTACATTCCGCTCGAAATAGGCGTGAAGGAATGGAGACTGGCTGTGAAGTTTATCCCCACATGGTTGGTATTCACCAATAAGTTATCCAAAGTTGGTAAATGATTAGGTGATTAAATGAAAACTTAACAAACCATTAAACTTTTCAGATTTATGGGGAGCAGACATTTACATTCCGCACGAAATAGGCGTGCAGGAATGGATAGTGGCTGTGAAGTTTATCTCCACATGGCTGGTATTCACCAATAAGTTGTCCAAAGTTGGTAAAGGATTAGGTATTAAATGAAAAATTGACAAACCATTAAGCTTTGCAGATTTATGGGGAGCAGACATTTACATTCCGCTTGAAATAGGCGTGCTGGAATGGAGAGTGGCTGTGAAGTTTATCTCCACACAGCTGGTATTCACTAATAAGTTGTCCAAAGTTGGTAAAGGACTAGGTGATTAAATGAAAAAATAACAAACCATTAAACTTTGCAGAATTATGGGGAGCAGACATTTAAATTCCGCGCAAAATAATCGTGCAGGAATGGAGAGTGGCTGTCTTTATCTCTACTTGGCTGGTATTCTCCAAGAAAGTGTCCAAAGTTGATGAAAAAAACTAGGTGATTACACGTTTTATCAAACCTTGATATCATTGTAGATATTCCTCTATTCCTTTGCAATAGTCTCGCGTCCCAGTTTGGAAATAGCTCTTTTAAGGGGTAAAGGTTCTTTTGCAGAGAGAGTACCCTACATGGCTGGTATTCACCAATAATTTGTCCAAAGTTGATAAAAGACTAGGTGATTAAATGAAAAATTAACAAACCATTAAACTTTGCGGATTTATGATCAACAGGCATTTACATTCCGCGCGAAATAGGCGTGCAGGAAAGGAGAGTAGCAGAAGTTTATCCCCACATGGCTGGTATTTACCAATAAGTTGTCCAAAGATAGTAAATGATTAGATGATTAAATGAAAACTTAACAAACCATTAAACTTTGCAGATTTATGGGGAGCAGACATTTACATTCCGCGCGAAATAATCGTGCAGGAATGGAGAGTGGCTGTGAAGTTTATCCCCACATGGCTGGTATTCACCAACAAGTTGTCCAAAGTTGGTAAATGATTAGGTGACTGAAAAATTAACAAACCAATAAACTTTGCAGATTTATGGGGAGCAGGAATGGAGAGTGGCTGTGAAGTTTATCCCCACATGGCTGGTATTCACCAATAAGTTGTCCAAAGTGGGTAAAAGACTAACTGAAAAATTAACAAACCAATAAACTTTGCAGATTTATGGGGAGCAGACATTTACAATCTACGCCAAATATGATTACAGGAATGGGGGATGACTGACTTCATCTCTGCTTGGCTGGTATTCACCAAGAAGATGGCCAAAGTTGATATAAAAAAAAGAGTAGGTGATTAAACGTTTTCCTAAACCGCGGTATCATTGTAGATATCACTCTTGTCTCCCCTTGCAGTAGTCTCTCGTCCCAGTTTGGAAATCGCTCTTTTTAAGGGGTACAGATTCTCTTGAAAGAGAGTCAATTTTTGAGAGAAAGTTGTGAATCTGAATAAGCTTTTCTCAGTCATATTTTTTTTTTTTTTTTATCAAATAGGTCTTTAAAGAGATTTGGAGACTTATTAAAATTCATTTTTAGAAACCTGAATGCATCGTGTTAATGGGATAAGTTTAATTGTTTGATTACTATTATTTTTGGAGTGTATAGGTTAAGTTCTCTAAAAAAAATGAGACAAACATTTATTGTTACTAACATTTAGGAAACTTTTCATTTTTAAAAACCTCCATGAACAATATGGGATAAGTTCTGTTTGATTATCATCATTGTTGGAGTGTATAGGTTAAGTTCTCTAAAAAATATGAGACAAACATTTATCATTACTAACTTTTGGAAACTTTTCACTTTAAAACTCTATGAACAGTACGGAATAAGTTCTATTATTTGATTATTACCATTATTAGAGTGTATAGGTTGAGTTCTCTAAAAAAATGAGACAAACATTAATCGGCACTATCGTTTAGGAAACTTTTCACTTTTAACTTGTATGAACAGCGTTTATGGGATAAGTTCTATTGTTGAATTTTCACCATTGTTAGAATGTATTATAGATAAAGTTCTCTAAAAAAATGAGACAAACAATTATTCGTACTAACGTCTAGGGCACTTTTCACTTTTAAAAACCTCCATGAACAGTATGGATAAGTTCTGTTGTTTGATTATTAGCATTGTGGGAGTGTATAGGTTAAGTTCTCTAAAAAAAATGAGACAAACATTAATCGGTACTAACGTTTAGGAAACTTTTCACTTTTAAAAACCTGAATGAACAGCATGGACAAGTTCTGTGGTTTGATTATTACTATTGTTAGAGTGTACAGGCTAAGTTCTCTAAAACAAATGAGACAAGCATTTACCGTTAGTAACGTTTAGGAAACTTTTCACTTTTAAAAACCTCCTTTAATAGTATGGGATAAGTTTTATTGTTTAATTATTACCATTGTTAGAGTGTATAGGTTAAGTTCTCTAAAAGAAATGCGACAACGTTTAGGAAACTTTTGACTTTCAAAAGCCTGTATGAACAGTGTTTATGGATAAGCTCAGTTCTTTGATTATTACCATTGCTTTAGTGTACAGGTTAAGTTCTCGAAAACAAACATTGAGACAAACATTAATCAGTAATAACGTTTAGGAAACTTTTCACTTTTTAAAAACCTGTATGAACAGTGTTAATGGGATAAGTTCAATTGTTTGATCATCACTATAGTTGGAGACTATAGGATAAGTTCTCTAAAAAAAATGAGACAAACATTAATCGGTACTAACGTTTAGGAAACTCTCCACTTTTTAAAACTCTATGAATAGTACGGAGTAAGTTCTACTGTTTGTTTATTACCATTGTTGGAGTGTACAGGTTACGTTCTCTAAAAAAAATGAGACAAACATTAATCAGTACTAACGTTTAGGAAACTTTTCAGTTTTAATAACCTGTATGAACAGTGTTAATGGGATAAGTTCAATTGTTTGATTATCACCATTATTGGAGTGTGTAGGGTAAGTTCTTTTTTTTTTAAAAAAAAAGGAGACTTAACATATATTGGTACTAACATGTGGTAAACTAGCTCCACCTGGCAATGAAATCTAATTGATTGTAACGGTCGGCAGGCGAAATAAATGTGTGAGGTGAACCGCAACTCCTTCCTGCAATTCGGAAGGGGGGCTCATCTACATGCGGTTAGCGACAATTATGCGGCGGGAAATGGGGCTGTCGAGCGCCATTTTCCTCACATACCCACCCACTCGGAACTCGTTACCGACCATCGTTATGGCTTTTATTCGAAGATATGTTTTCGAATATGGACCAACCGTCTAGGATTCGCCAGGCTTTCGGACGCTGTAATGGACGACCCTTGATGGATTCTAAATTAGGAAAAGAATTTCTTTTTTTCTTTTATCGATTTTCGGGAATAGACAGCTAATGACCTTGTATGCTTTATTTATTTTTTACAGAGAAGTTCTGTACTTTCATTTTAAATATTAAACACATTCAAGACCAAAATTTTCATTACTTATTTAATTTCGTTTTTACTAATGAGTACCGTCGAGAATAATGACATTCTGGAATATTTTAGCTTTTGTACCAATAACAAATTCAAAATAAACAAATTATCTATCTATTTTCGTAAGCAAACTGTTCATGACTTCGTGACGCATTTATTCGGTTTCATATTTTAATAGACATTCTGTACTTTCATTTTAAATATTAAACACATTCATGACCAAAATTTTCATTATTTATTTATTTTCGTTTTTACTAATGAGTACCGCCGAGAAAAATGAAATTCTGGAATATTTTAGCTTTTGTACCAATAAAGAATCCAAAAAATAAATTATTTATCTATTTTCGTAAGCAGACTGTTCATGACTTCGTACGCATTATTCATTCGTTCATTCATTTTTAATAGAAATTCTGTACTTTCATTTTAAATATTAAACACATTCACGACTAAAATTTTCATTATTTATTTATTTTACTAATTAGCACCGGCGAAAATAATGACATTTTAAGTTATTTTACCTTTTGTGCCAATAAAAATTTCAAAAAACAAATTATTTATCTATTTTCGTAAGCAGACTGTTCATGACTTCGTACGCATTATTCATTCGTTCATTCATTTTTTTTAATAGAAATTCTGTACTTTCATTTTAAATATTAAACACATTCACGACTAAAATTTTCATTATTTATTTGCTTATTTAATAATGAGTACCGTCGAAAATAATGACATTCTGGAATATTTTAGCTTTTGTACCAATAAAAAATCAAAAAAACAAATTATCTGTTTTCGTAAGCAGACTGTTCATGACTTCGTACGCATTATTTATTCGTTCATTCATTTTTTTAATAGAAATTCTGTACTTTCATTTTAAATATTAAACACATTCACGACTAAAATTTTCATTATTTATTTGCTTATTTAATAATGAGTACCGTCGAAAATAATGACATTCTGGAATATTTTAGCTTTTGTACCAATAAAAAATTCAAAAAACAAATTATCTGTTTTCGTAAGCAGACTGTTCATGACTTCGTACGCATTATTCATTCGTTCAATTTTTTTAAATAGAAATTCTGTACTTTCATTGTAAATATTCGCACATTCAAGACCAAAATTTTCATTATTTATTTATTTTCGTTTTTACTAATGAGTACCGTCGAGAATAATGACATTGTAGAATATTTCAGCTTTTGTGCCAATAAAAAATCCAAAACACAAATTATTTATCTATTTTCGTAAGCACACTGTTCATGACTTCGTACGCATTATTCATTCGTTCATTCATTTTTTTTAATAGAAATTCTGTACTTTCATTTTAAATATTAAACACATTCACGACTAAAATTTTCATTGTTTATTTGCTTATTTAATAATGAGTACCGTCGAAAATAATGACATTCTGGAATATTTTAGCTTTTGTACCAATAAAAAATTCAAAAAACAAATTATCTGTTTTCGTAAGCAGACTGTTCATGACTTCGTACGCATTATTCATTCGTTCATTCATTTTTTTTTTAATAGAAATTCTGTACTTTCATTTTAAACATTAAACACATTCACGACTAAAATTTTTATTATTTATTTATTTGCGTATTTAATAATGAGTACTGGCGAAAATAAAGACATTCTAAGGTATTTTACCTTTTGTGTTAATAAAAAATTTAAAAAACAAATTATCTATTTTCGTAAGCAGGCTGTTCATGACTTCGTAAGCATTATTCATTCGTTCATTCATTTTTTAAATAGAAATTCTGTACTTTCATTTTAAATATTAAACACATTCACGACTAAAATTTTCATTATTTATTTATTTTGCGTATTTAATAATGAGTACCTGCGAAAATAATGACATTCTAAGGTATTTTAGCTTTTGTGCATGTATAAAATTCAAAAAATAAATTATTTATTTTTGTAAGCAGATTGTTCATGACTTCGTATGCATTATTTATTCGTTCATTCATTTTTTAATAGAAATTCTGTACTTTCATTGTAAATATTAAACACATTCAAGACCAAAATTTTCATTACTTATTTAATTTCGTTTTTACTAATGAGTACCGTCGAGAATAATGACATTCTGGAATATTTTAGCTTTTGTACCAATAACAAATTCAAAATAAACAAATTATCTATCTATTTTCGTAAGCAAACTGTTCATGACTTCGTACGCATTATTCATTCGGTCATTCATTTTTTTAATAGACATTCTGTACTTTCATTTTAAATATTAAACACATTCACGACTAAAATTTTCATTGTTTATTTATTTTACTAATTAGCACCGGCGAAAATAATGACATTTTAAGTTATTTTACCTTTTGTGGCAATAAAAATTAAAAAAAAACAAATTATTTATCTATTTTCGTAAGCAGTCTGTTCATGACTGAGTACGCATTATTCATTCGTTCATTCATTTTTATTTATTTATTTATGTTTTTAATAATGCGTACCAGTGAAAATGACATTCTAAGGTATATTAGCTTTTGTGCCAATAAAAAATTCAAAAAAGAAGAATTTTTTATCTATTTTCGTAAGAAGACTGTTCATGACTGTTCATTTATTTACTTTTTAAGAATTTCTGTACTTTCATTTTAAATATTAACACATTCCCAATCAAAATTTCTTGTTATTTATTTATTTATATTTATTTTAATAATGACTACCGGTGAAAATAGTGAAATTCTGGAGTATTTCAGCTCTTGTGTCAATAAAAAATAAAATAAAAATATTTTAAAATGTAAGACGAGTTTGTATGCTGACCTAGCTGTCGCCACTCAGCAGTATTTAAAAATGTAAGAGAAAATTATAAAACTTATAAAGATATAAAGAAAAAATATATATTTTGGATTGGAATAGCCATTTTATACTTTCATCTCTCCCATTTCACCAGAGAAGCAGAAACAGGATAAAAAACTTAGTTTAACAAACGAAAATAACTTTAATAAAATGTGTTCTTTTTTTTTAATCATAAGGTTATATAAAAGTATATAACCTTTTCATTTATTTAATTTCAGTTATACGTCTTATGCAATAAAGGAATACAGAACACCCAGAAAAATCCTTCAAATATAAACTATTGCAATTAATGAAGCAATACAAAGTTCTAATTCGGCTTTATACTCATAAGGCTATTTTAATCTTGTTAGAATAAAATAAACACAGCATGTGATGTCACCAAAAAGGTCATGTGATCAACAGTGAAAATGAGCAAATGCTGAAAAGAGCACTTGAACTTCTAGACGCAGATAACCTTATTCACCATGTTTTTAATCACTGGTTAGCCTTTCATCCAATCTAATTACACTTCCACCATCACCACACCACCTGGTACCACCCACTGCTTTTCCGTCGAACATGTAAATTTATTCCGGGAAATAAAATCTTAATTCTCTCGCCTGCTATTCCAATTTCATTTTTTAAAACAGTGTTTTTTTTACTCTTCTAATTTTTTTCCTCCTGTGAAAAACAAAATTATTTCGGTTTCAGTTAAATTCTGCAGGTAACGAAACAGTTTTCATTATTTGATTCCGCAGCTTCATTTCACGTTCTTGATGTGTCTATCCTTTCCCTGATATCTTTCTCTTCCCCCCAACCCATTTTTCAATTTTTTTTTTTACCTTCCTAAATATCCTTTGCCATAAGTTCTCCTCCATTCGCGTAATTTTCTGTGTCATTAGGTGCAGCACCCGAGAAAACTTCTGCACTAAGTGAAAGTTGCATTACTTCTTACCATTTTATTAGGGTATTTTTTATTCTTTTGGAAGCAGTCTTGGACAGGCCGAATGATGTTGCGTTTATGTGACGTAATTTACTGACGCAATTTGAATTCGCAGCAGAAATAAGCATCCTTGTGAAGTCGGAACCTTTTTTAAGGGTACTTACAAACGAAAATTTAATGCTAACGGTTTGGAAGCAGGAAATAACCGACCTATCTTTTCCAAGCTACTTTTATTTTATCCATGTTTCGTAATTCAGTTATCGTCTGCTTTACTTTCTTGTGACGCCATTCTGTATAATCTCGTTAGAAAAATGATTAGAAATTGCTTTCTCCTCTTGTTTTCTTCTGAAACAGAAATTACAGTGTCTTACTTTGATTGAAAATAAAACATGGTTCATGTACGCCATTTTGTTTTTCTTATACCTGATCCAATGAGAGGTAGTAAAATGGCTTACCATTCACAATTAAATATAGTGATTCTAATGGTAAGCATTTTAGTACAGCCTTGGTTAAATGTAAGACATGATTGTGATTTTATACCTTTGAAGTTATTTTGGATAGTTCGAATTATGTTACATTTATATGACGTAATTTAGTGATGCAATTTGAATTCGCATTAGAATAAATTCCTGTTATGCAGGAATTTTAAGGTGCTTTAAAGTAAAATTTGTTGCTAACGATTTGGAAACAGGAATTAAATTTTTCCCTCGAGGAATTACTTTTATTTCACCCGTATCTGGTAGTTCAATTATTGTCTTCTTTTCTTTTTCGAAACGTCGTTTTGTAAACTCATTGCAAATGTGATTCGAAATTGCTTTCTCATCTTAATTTGCTTTTGAAACAGAAATTACTGGCTCACTTTCGTTAAAAGTAAGACAGGTCGAGTCTTACGCTATTGGATTAATTTACTGGCTTAATTTGAATCCGTAGTAGATCTAACAGTTCTTATGTATTACAGGAATGTTTTTAAAATGTATATGAACTAAAATTTAATGCTAACGGTTTGGAAGCAGGAATTAACCCCGTAAAAGTTTCATTTTTTTTTTTTTTTCATGAATACTATCCAAAAAATGTCACATATTTCTATTGCATACTTTTGTTCATTTTACATTTGTAAGCTGGAAAATGTTATTAAAAGTGCTGTATCCCAGTTGGGGGGGGGGGGGACCAAGTTCAGTGGTCACGCCAAGCCTGGTGATGTCGCCAAATTCTAGAACCCAGTTTACTGGCAAACCTTGCTCTATTTTTTATTTTCTATTTTTATTTTATTTTATTTTTAAATTGTATTCATCTTAACAAAATTTCAAACCCTTTTTTTGTTTAAAATGTGCTTTGAAATTGGGTGTAAACTTAATACAAAACGAAGCATAAATTGTGAACATCACTTGGCGACAATTTGGCGATCACTTGTACAAAAATAGAGCCAAAAACATGGCAGCGGGCCCCCGGAATTGGGATTCTACCATTAAAAGTAATATATCTAATTATTTTAATATCAAAGCATATTTGTTCAAAATATGCTTTGAAATCGGGTATAAACTTAATACAAAACGAAGCACAAATTATAAACATCACTTGGCGACAATTTGGTGATCACTTGTACAAAAATAGAGCCAAAACATTGCGGCATTGCCTCCGGAACTGGGATTCTACCATTAAAAGTAATATTTCTAATTATTTTAAGCATGTATAACAATTTTTTTACAGGGAATGAAATAATGTTTGTTCTAAAAATTGTAAACCTTTTCTCTCTCCTCTACGCTAGACTGGGAACTTACGTTTACAATTGTGTATATAAAAAATACAAATATTTTTGATTACAATTACTACATAATTAATTTCGAATGCAAATACTACAAGTACATTTACTTAACCTGTTTTTTCAAAGATCAAATTTAGTGCGATAAATCTTGGCAAAGGGCAAGAGGCACAGTCCGAACAAAAATACCTAGTCTCTTTTCTAATTCTTTTGTCACTGTCATTTTTGTTCAATAAACAAACATAGCACAGGTTTGCAGATCTTAATTTTTTGTCTGAAGTGGAATTAGCTCTAAAAAGTCTCTCTCCCAAACACTCAAAGAAGTCTCCCAAAAACTCAAATATACAAATTCATGGAGTAATGCAAAACCTATCAGAAAGTCCGCGGTTTTAAATCAGACGAATACCATTCCAACACTAACATCTTGGGGACATCTATGCGACTAATTTGACATTAAAAATACTAAAGATACGGCCAAAAACTGTGAGAACGACGAAGAAATGAGATTGCCCGTACGCCGTACGGGCAAATAATTTAAGGCACTATAACTATTATATTATTTAAGGCACTGTAACCGCATTTGTACGGTATACGTACAAAACAGCCAAGGAGTTAAACGACCTTTCTTTTCCAAACTTTTTTTACTTTATCCATGTCTGGTAATTCAGTTATCGTCTGCTTTATTTTCTGGAGACGCCGTTCTGTAAGTTCGTTAGACAACTGATTGGAAATTGCTTTCTCATCTTGTTTGGTTCCGAAACAGAAATTACGATGTCTTTCGTTGGAAGTAAGACAATTTTGTATTTCTTTTAACACATTGACACTTTTAACACATTGTGCTGGTACATTTCGCAGCGGTATTGTACCGGGAGCGGGCGTTTTGCTCATCAATTTAGTGATTCAGTTAAATCTCAATAGATCGAAAATTATTTTATTTTTTTAACCAACTTTTCGTTGAAATATATATAAACAAATATATAAATAGAAATATATAAATAACAACCATAAGATTTTTGTAAACAAATATATATTTTTTAGTGGATAAATTTATAATAGTATCGTAAATATGAAAAATCAAATAGAAATAGTAGTATATAGTTTTAATTTTTTCGAATTATGTTATATATAAACATTTTTACATTATAAAAAAATGAAAAGAGCAGTCATAAAACTAATAATGTTTTACAGTGTGGTAACGTTCAAAGCATTTTCCTCTATGAAGAGGTACACGGCAAAACTTGCATATGTAAGATGTTTCACTCTTCACTTTTTTCACACAATATTGTCTTTGTGGCTTTTTCTTCTTCCCAGTAGTAAAAATTTTCTCTAAAATATGTTAAATTATTTGTCTGAAATTTTCCAGAATCTATGTAGTAGACAAGAACATTCGGCTTCGTTTTTCTGTATATACTGTTATTCTTGTACCCACAAACAAACCATGTTGTTGCACTAAGCCGTACTAGTACGTGACCTGCTCTCAAGTATCAATCCTCAGAAAACGTACTAGTACGTGACCTGCTCTCAAGTATCAATCCTTAGAAAACGTACTAGTACGTGTCCCGGGCTCAAGTATCAATCGTCAGAAAACGTACTAGTACGTGTCCCACACACTATGTGTTAATGTAAGCCATATTGTATTTCTTATACCAGATTTAAGGAGAAATGGTAAAATGGCTTACGATACTTATTTAAAAATAATGATTTTAATGGTAAGTATATTTAGGCAGTGGAAAACCTCAGTGTATAATTTTGGTAAAAGGGCTAGAAATAGTAAAATAGTAATAGATATGGTAAAATGGCTTACGATGGTTATTTAAAAAGAATACTTTTAATGGTAAGTATATTTAGGCAGTGGAAAAACTGAGTGCATAATTTTGGTAAAATGCCTATAAATGGTAAAAGGGTAATGGACATGGTAAAATGGCTTACGATACTTATTTAAAAATAATGATTTTAATGGTAAGTATATTTAGGCAGTAGAAAAACTGAGTGCATAATTTTGGTAAAATGGCTAGAAATGGTAAAATGGCTTACGATACTTATTTAAAAATAATGATTTTAATGGTAAGTATATTTAGGCAGTGGAAAAACTCAGTGCATAATTTTGGTAAAATGGTAATAGACATGGTAAAATGGCTTACGATACTTATTTAAAAATAATGATTTTAATGGTAAGTATATTTAGGCAGTGGAAATACTCAGTGCATAATTTTGGTAAAATGGCTTACGATACTTATTTAAAAATAATGATTTTAATGATAAGTATATTTAGGTAGTGGAAAAACTGTGCATAATTTTGGTAAAATGGCTTACGATACTTATTTAAAAATAATGATTTTAATGGTAAGTATATTTAGGCAGTGGAAAAAGTCAGTGCATAATTTTGGTGAAATGGCTAGAAATGGTAAAATGGCTTACGATACTTATTTAAAAATAATGATTTTAATGGTAAGTATATTTAGGCAGTGGAAAAACTCAGTGCATAATTTTGGTAAAATGGCTAGAAATGGTAAAATGGCTTACGATACTTATTTAAAAATAATGATTTTAATGGTAAGTATATTTAGGCAGTGGAAAAACTCAGTGCATAATTCTGGTAAAATGGCTAGAAATGGTAAAATGGCTTACGATACTTATTTAAAAATAATGATTTTAATGGTAAATATATTTAGGCAGTTAAAAAACTCAGTGCATAATTTTGGTAAAATGGCTTACTATACTTATTGAAAAATAATGATTTTAATGGTAAGTATATTTAGGCAGTGGAAAATCTCAGTGCATATTCTTCACATTTATAAAATGCACGCCATACGACCGATTTCACTTTAATGGCTGTTACTGCTCACAGCTCTCTTCGTTGTAATTTTTTTTAACTCTTCATCGATTTATAAAATTGCTGTTATTAAGTGACATCATTCTATGTCGACTTAACTTGCTTCGTTTTTCAAACTTTTAACATCCCATTTCTTATTTCAGCGGATATATTTCACCGTTTCCACGTCACCATTATCCGTAAGTGCTCCTTTCCACTTTGCTTGCCATTATTTAAAGCAGTAGGTGCCAAAAACGATAAAGAGAAAAATTTTCTCGCTTTGTAAAACGTTTACTTAATTCTCACAGATGAATAAAAAAGAAGGAAAGTGTTACGCCATGAGAAAAAATTATTGCATAAAGGAGTGAAAAGAAAAACGTAAATGCAATGAAGGGTTGTTACGTTGCTAGATATCACGCTGTCTGTATTTGAACACGCTCTGTCTCAGCTGTTAAAAACTACAGTGATCCCTCGTTTTTTCTGGTTAATGGCGATCAGAACTTTCCGCGAAAGCTGAAAAATCGCGAAGTAGGATTTGCCCCTAAGAATTTTCTTGTATGCGGGTACACGAATGTTTTAAATATGTAAACAGTATTTATACTTTACACATTTAAGACAAAAATTACAACAGCATACGTATTTACTTAAACGTGTCAGTGCTAATTAATAAGGTTAATTACAGAGCCTTATAAAGTAATAAACATTAATCAACATCGCTTTCTGAAAGAGGCGAAGAGGCTTGTGTTGGTGGCGGAAGAGAGGCTCTCACTTGACTCTTAGAAGTTTAAGGCTCACTCGGAGACTTTTCTGCTGGAGGCGCTGACGATAGAGCCAGGGGGCTTTACCTTGGAGAGAAACATGGTGATGGGTAGTGGTTGTCTTTCTTTTACCTGAGACATGTTCAGAATAAATTAACCACTCTATAGCATCGTTTCAACGCCCCCGTCGAGACCTCGATAAGCCATACCCCCTCCAGACAGTGGTAATGACTTGCAGTGAACATAGTGTAGAGGAGCCTTAAGCCATTCTCTGCCAAGGCCATTTTATCGTCTGATATCGTGGACCGCGATAAGCCATACTCCATTCAGACAGTGGTAATGGCTTGCAGTGGACCATAGTGTAGAGGGGCTTTAAGCCATTCTCTGCCAATGCCATTTTATCGTGTGACATCGTAGACCGCGATAAGCCATACCTCCTCCTGACAGTGATAATGGCTTGCAGTGACCATAGTGTAGAGGAGCCTTAAGCCATTCTCTGCCAATGCCATTTTATCGTCTGATATCGTGGACCGCAATAAGCCATACTCCCTCCAGACAGTGGTAATGGCTTGCAGTGGACCGTAGTGTAGAGACCGTAGAGTAATGGCTTTAAGCCATTCTCTGCCAAGGCCATTTTATTGTCTGATATCGTGGACCGCGATAAGCCATACCCCCTCCAGACAGTGGTAATGGCTTGCAGTGGACCATAGTGTACAGAGGCCTTTGGCCATTCTCTGTCAAGGCCATTTTATCGTCTAACATCGTGGACCGCGATAAGCCATGCCTCCACCAGACAATGGTAATGGCTTGCAGTGGACCATAGTGTACAGAGGCCTTTGGCCATTCTCTGTCAAGGCCATTTTATCGTCTTCCATCGTCGACCATGATCATACATCCCCCTACACTCAAAGGTAATGGCTTGCAATGGACCATAGTGCAGAGAGGCCTTAACCAATAAAGGATTTCACGCAGTAGGGCAAATCTCAATTTATGACAATTCTGGCTTTAGTTTCAAACGGAAAGGCATTTTATTGTTTGTCTATTGGCTGTTGTAAAACTGAAAATGAATGGGAAGGGCATTATAGTAGGTCGTGACGTTGCGACAAATTGCTCTATAAAAGGATAGCCCCCTAGCGTCTATAAACTGAAACATTTAGTCATTCTTCAGCTATCAGAGATGTAGCATGATCATTTTTTGTCTTGTTTATTATTTTATATTTTAATTGTTTTGTACATAACTATTTTGTGGCTTAGTAGATTTTATGTAGCCTCCACACTATAGCCAATTGTTCACCACTTCCTTATAGTGACCTTGAACGATAGTTCAAGGGTTGCATCCACACGCTGGACCACTAAATGAACCGAGCGCGTGGATTCGTCCATAGCGTCTACTACGCATCTGTCTGCCATTGATCTTTGGAGAAAAACCGCCTCCGAAGCCATGCTCCGTGAAGGTTATTTTATCGTCTGCCACTATCGACCACGATAAGCCATGTTCCCTCCAGACAATGGGAATGGCTTGAAGTGGACCATAGTGTGGAGAGGCCTTTAAATATAATATTATTAGATTTAGCTGTCTGTCATCATTTAAAATTAATTTCTCACAAATTTCACGTACATAGAAAATAACTGCACACACAAACCTAATCAACAGCAAAAATGTGTTCCCTTATTCTTGCAAAAGTAACTCCAAATTTATTCTTTTAACTTTTAAACACTCTTTCAGACAAATCACTTACTGTTGCTCATTCCCAAGTCTAAAACACGCATTAAGCAATCAATTTTACCCTGTCCTAATTGCTGTGAGATCGCCAAATTTGCAATTATTTGCTGACGTTATTCTGGTCGTTAAGTAACTGCTTCATTTTCTACCACTTAAATGTTGCAGTTTTTTTCACTAACAATTTACCAAAGCGTTTTATTTGGCGTATTTCCAGATAAAGTGCCTCCATGGTCTCTCCCCTCCTCTAAATGCTTGGTTATATTTCGCGTGTCATATTTAATCGTTTTTATATTTAACTTCACTCGTGCGTCGGTTTAAATTTTCTAATCAATGTTTAATCCCTTGCCTGTGGAATATATTTTAGAAAAACGTTCCGAAAATGGAATGTGTTTTCTCTTTACTTTTATTTTTTATTATCATCAAAATGCTAGAAATATATTATTTTAAAAAAATTAAACGAAAAACTACTATTTTCAATATTTTCACATATCCTGTACATAATGATAACCTAAATTATCTGCCCGTCTGTCCTCGATTTTATGAAGCGGTTGGATCTGGAATGGATAGAGGCATTCATATTGGATTCTTCATTAGTTACGGTTAGCAATATTCAAAGCCAGTAAAGTTTATCCTCTCCTAAACTATCGATCCGATTCTAAAATAAATTGGTATAAATATGCGTCATATTACAGCAAAAAAATACTGTCGTCTTTAAAAGGTTCCAAATTCATCTCTTCCCCCCTCTTAGAGCTTTTAATGTCCTTATTTCGAGCCCTATTTTCCCCGGTTAAGAGCAGGCGATTAAATTTGTCGATTTATCGCATAATAAATTGGTAAAAATAACATTTTTTTCCCTAACATTATGACGTCATTCCTTTAACCATCTCATTGAATCATTTCTTGTTTTAAATTATTTAAATATCGTCTGCATTATTTTCATACGTTTTAGCATTGAATTTCGATACTACGTCAATAATTTTCTTTTATATTTGGCTTAAATAATAGATTAGATACATATGTGATAGTTTCAAATTTAATCATCGATTATTTTTGTTGCAATGAAAATATTATCACTGGTATTGACAACAAATTCTACCTACCTCCAGGGTGTAGCAGAAATGATATTTTCATTCCTTTACTTCTATTAATAATTGCTGTGGCAAAACAATTGGGAAGAACTTAACGATAATACATTTCGACGAACTGGATCTAGACTATTTCCAGTTAAAGTTCTCCTTAATATAATAAATTAATAAATAAATAAAAATAATGCATGGTTTCATTTTGCATGTCATATTTTAAAGCTATTGCAGTTCCAAAAGCTATGAGAAAAAAAAAAAGCCACAATGCAAAGCAGATTCTTAATTCTCACGGAGAAAATATAAGTTTAAAAAATAAATAAACAAGGATTTGAGCGAGGCCAAACGATAAACGAAACGAAAACTTTAGATGCAATACTGATGCCACTGGATGATACATTTTATTTATTTATTTATTTTTTGCCTCCATGGACATTTACTCTGCTCTTCGTTTTCTGAACCATTAGGTTTTCACGCTGCGGATGTTTGTATACGTGATGTATCGGCGTTCGGTTCTTTCGCGCATTTGTTTATTATTTCTTCTCTGAGTGTATACGGTAGTATCGCGTGAGAAGGAATATTTGATTTCTTTTGCCGCTTAGCAATAATAGATGGGAAGGCAAAGATTCGAATCTGTTTGCCGATTCATTTCGAACGATAATAGAAATACCAACGTCAAACAAAATTTGGATTTGGAAAGAATAAGTGTTTTGAATCTAAGTTTGGCGATGAATTTCGAGAGGAGATGAAAATAAGTCTCTAGTAAAATATTATAATGTTGCCAGCTTTCGAGTTTACGGATTAAATTGAGTTTTAGGGATAAAACATAGCTGAAATTTATGTAATTTTTTTAAATAAACAGTAATGCAGCTCATCACTTATGAAGAATAATCCTTGTTTAAAACAGTAACACCGTAAACAAGATAAGGGTGTATTATAAGTACAACAAGCTTTACGTACTAATGTACGTAAACTAGCAAACTGCATAACACAAATTTACTGTGGACAACTCTGTAAATGCAACTATACTAAGCATATCTGATGCCATGTTGATACCTGACATTAGACCTAGCCTGGCCTTCTCCCGCCTCCTTTTATGATGCCAAAGAACTTTCTAGACACAGAACATTCAGAAAAAGTTCCAAAAATCGCCAACTTTGTGACTTCAGCAGTAAATTTGGCGAAAAAAATTAGTCGCCAATACATGACTAATGAGTCAGTATTTCGCCAATTTGGTGACTTCAGCAGCAAATTGGGCGATAAAAATTAGTCGCCAATACATGACTAATGAGCCGGTATTTCGCCAGATGGGTGACTTCGGCAGTAAATTTGGCGATAAAAAATAGTCGCCAATACATGAATAATGAGTCAGTATTTCGCCAGTTTGGTGACTGCAGCAGTAAATTTGACGATACAAATTAGTCGCCAATGCATGACTGAGTCAGTATTTAGCCAATTTGGTGACTTCAGCAGCAAATTGGGCGATAAAAGTTAGTCGCCAATACATGACTAATGAGCCCGTATTTCGCCAATTTGGGGAGTTCCCAATCTAACCCACAGAGCGATCATTTAACCATTTGGCGAGTTTCCTTCCTAATCCCATAGATTTGCTGTGAACAACTCTCGGAATGAAACTAAACTAAGCATACCGGAATTCATGCTAATGCCTGGCATCAGACCTAGCCTTGACCCCCTTTTATGATGCCAAAGAACTTTGTAGTCACGGAACATTCAGGAAAATGTCAGACCCCCAAAAATTCGCCAACTTGGTGATTTCAGCAGCAATTTTGGCTATAAAAATTAGTGTCCAATACATGATTACTGAGATAGTATTTCGCCAATTTGGCGAGTTCCCAATCTAACCCGCCGAGCGATCACCTAACCATTTATCGAGTTCCTTCCTAATCCCACAGATTTGATGTGAACAAGTCTGAATGCGACTGTACTAAGAATACCTGATGCTATGCACTAAACATTGTTTCACAATATCTTATCTCGGTCTGATTCCTGGCATCAGACCTAGCCTGGAACCCTTTTATGATGACAAAGAAATTTCTAGACACGGAACATTCAGGAAAATGCCTGACCCCAAAAGTCGCCAACTTGGTGATTTCAGCAGCAAATTTGGCTATAAAAATTAGTCCCCAATACGTGACTAATGAGTCAGTATGTAGCCAGTTTAGCGAGTTCCCTTCCTAATCTCACAGTTTGCTGTGAACAACTCTCTGAATACGACTACACAATGCATACCTGATGCCAATCTGATGCCTGGCATCAGACCTAACCTGGACCCCGTTTTATGATGCCAAAAAACTTTCTAGGCACGGAAAATTCAGAAAAAAGCCAGACCCCAAAAGTCGTTAACTTGGTGACTTTGACAGCAAATTTGGCGACAAAATTTAATCGCCAGTACGTGACTGGTAAGCCAATATTTTGCCAATTTGGTTAGTTCTCAAATTGTTTTAGCCCAACAGAGCTGCATAATAGAAGCATTTATGCTCTCAAATTCGTACAAATAACATATTATGGAACTATGTTTAGTATTTAGTACTGGTTTGGATTTTCGTTTAAATTACCGAAGCCTTTACCGAAGAAATTACCTTTCGGTGTCCGAGACCCTGCTGTTCCTTATATGCGCGGACTTCACGAGTCTCCCGAACGTAATCATATGTAATCGCGAACGTAAAGGCTGGCTCCATTCAAAAGTCGCAGAAAACAGTTCCACGATTAAGCCCCGATATGGAAAATTCTATAAATTAAATACCTGGGGGTCAGTTACGGTCCCACCAACCGTTTTTTCGACAAAGGGAAATCACCAGACCTGAGAACTCGAGCTAAGGTTACTGCTAGTTTTTTTAGTTGTATTCTCATTCGCTAACTGTCCCGATTCAGGAAATTTCTTGGCACCGTCCGGAATCGTTAATGCGAGCGATCAGGCGAGTGACGCCTATTCAACCGAACTGTCAACATCCCAGACACGGCATCGCCGCGCTATTGTATCCGGGTTGGAACAGGAGGAATTCAGATCAGCTGATTCCGGTCGTTAGTGTTCTGAACAAGGGGGGGGGGTAACAAATTCTTTTAAAAATGTTTACGGAAAACATTTAAAATGAAAATGTTTTGGAGGGTCCATGATTTAATGACATTCCATTTTACAATAAAAAAATGGCTTGGAAAGCATATAAATGTTCTGAAAAACGAACTTCACTTCGATATTTTTAAGGCCGAACAATGGCCGAATGGTTAGGGTGTTGGCCTTCGGAACCGGAGTTCG
>CM063499.1:78989219-79029219 GCA_032207245.1 Pardosa pseudoannulata | reverse complement strand
TATTTGGCAGATACCCTGTAAATATCAGTCGTTTTCATGTATAAAACATAATTGTGCTTTTTTTCTTTTATTTAAATAAATAAGAAGTAAAAATGATTTTTATATCAATATCTGTAAACTGGGAAAATTTATAGTAGACACCAGGGTCGAACAATCGACGAATGGTATAGCGCTGACCATCGGTACCGGAGTTGACGGGTTCGAATCCCGCTGATGACATGCACGTTCGTAGCCGTTCGAATCTGCTTTAAGCAATAGGTCCCGATCTCATTAGCCCGCATATAGGAAAACAGTAGACCGTAGCACTCCGAGTTTGCGGGTTCGAAACAGCTGATGGCATGGATGTTCGTAGCCATTCGAATCTTCTTTAAGCAGTACTTCCGGTCTCTTTAGCCCTCGTGTAGGAAAACAGTAAAAGAGCACTACGGAGTACCGGAGTTTTCGAATGTGATGACATGGATAATCATTGCCGTTCGAATCTGCTTTAGGCAGTAATCCGGTCTCATTAGCATCGTGTAAGAAAACAGTAGACCGTAGGACACCGGAGTTGACGGGTTCGAATCCTGCTAATGGCGTGGATGTTCGAAGCCGTTTGGAAACGGCTTTAAGTAGTAGGTGGTCTCATTAGCCCTCATATAGGAAAACAGTAGACCGTAACTCTCCAAACCACATAGACGCCTATGAAAATTCTTAAGAGGCTGCTTGAAGAATCATTTCTTTGACTTTCGAACTTTAAAATCGAACTAAGGAAAATTAAGAACATCCCATTTTTTAGTTGTAATTACGAAAATTAAATGGGAGCAAACTATGAAATTAAACACTACGAGTAAATAACAAATCTGACTTATTATGTTCTCAGAGAATTTTTCTAAAGACAGAGAAAGCTACAGTAGTTTTGCCTATTTTTGGACGATCAAAATAAAAGGAGAATATATATGTCCAAAACTTCACCCAAAAGAGAGAAAATAAACTGTTGTAACTCATATCCGGTAAGCATAATTAACACAAATAGGTGTTAAAATCAAATTAATTTTTCCAATAAGCTCAGTGAATTAAAAAAAAAGATAAAAGCGCACTTAATTAACAAACAAAAATAGGTTTTAAAATAAATTAATTTTATCTAATATGCTCAATGAATTTTCCTTTTTAAAATAATTGCATACTTAACACACAAAAAGGGTGTTGAAAATGATTTTTTTTTTTTTTTTATCTAATAAGCTCAGGGAATTTTTCATTTTAAAACATCTGCATACTTAACAAACACGTGGTGTGTCAAAAATCAATTTTGTCAAATAAGCTCAATTCTTCTTTTTAAACCGATCTCATACTTAACACAAAAATTAGGATGTTAAAAAATCAAATTTTTTTCCAATAAGCTCAATTTTTATTTTTAAAACAATCGCATACTTAACACAAAATTAAGGTATTAAAATCGAATTAATTTTATCTAACATGTTAATGAATTTTTCATTTTAAAACATTCGCGTACTTAACACACAAATAGGGTGTTAAAAATCAAATTAATTTTGTCCAATAAGCTCAATTTTTCTTTTTAAAACAATCGCATACTTAAAACAAAAATAGGGTTTTTAAAATCAAATTTTGTCCAATAAGCTCTATTTTTATTTTTAAATAATCGTATACTTTACACAAAAACAAGGTATTAAAAATCAAATTAATTTTATCTAATATGCTCAATGAATTTTTCATTTTAAACATTCGCGTACTTGACACTACAAATAGGGTGTTAAAAATCAAATTAATTTTGTCCAATAAGCTCAATTTTTTTTTAAAACAATTGCATACTTAACACAAAATAAGGTGTTAAAAATCAAATTTTGTCTAATAAGCTCAATTTTTCTTTTTAAAACAATTCGCATACTTAACACAAAAATAGGGTATTAAAAATCAAATTAATTTTATCTAATAAGTTCAATTTTTTTCATTTTAAAACAATTCGCATACTTAACACACACAAATAGGGTGTTAAAAATCAAATTAATTTTGTCCAATAAGCTCAATTTTTCTTTTTTAAAACAATCGCATACTTAACACAAAAATAGGGTTTTAAAAATCAAATTAATTTTGTCCAATAAGTTCAATTTTCATTTTAAAACAATTACATACTTAACACAAAAATATGGTGTTAAAAATCAAATTAATTTTTTGTTCCAATAAGCTCAATTTTTCTATTTAAAAACAATCGCATACTTAACACACAAATAAGTTGTTAAAAATCAAATTAATTTTGTCCAATAAGCTCAGGTTTTCTTTTTAAAATAATCACGCCGATTTTTTTTTTTTTTTTTTTTCTTTTTTTTTTTTTTTTTTTTTTTTTTTTTCTTTTTTTTTTTTTTTTTTTTTTTTTTTTTACCTTATCACTAAAATATGGTGTCAAAAATGTCGAATTAATTTTGTCCAAAAAGCTCAATTTTTCTTTTAAAACAAGCATACTTAACACAAAAAGGGATATTAAAAATCAATATTAATATTCAGTAAATTCAATTTTTCTTTTTAAACAATCGCATACTTAACACAAAAATAGGTGTTAAAAATCAAATTAATTTTCCAATAAGTTCAATTTTTCTTTTTAAACAAATACTTAACACAAAAATAGGGTATTAAAATTAAATTAATTTTATCTAATAAGCTCAATTTTTCTTTTAAAACATTCGCATACTTAACACACAAATAGGTGTTAAAAATGAAATTAATTTTTCCTATAATAAGTGAGTTAAAAAAAAAAAATATTACATACTTAACACACAAATAAGGTATTAAAAAATCAAATTAATTTTGTCCATAAAACTCAATTTTCTTTTTAAAACAATCGCATACTTAACACAAATAGGTGTTAAAAATCAAATTAATTTTGTCCAATAAGCTCAATTTTTCTTTTTAAACAATCGCATACTTAACACACAAAAAGGGGTTAAAAATCAATTAATTTTTCCAGTAACCAAAATTTTTCTTTAAAACAATTTACTTAACACAAAATAGGGTATTAAAAATCAAATTAATTTTTCCATTAAGCTTAATTTTTCTATTTTAAAACAATCGTATACATAACACAAAAATAAGGTGTAAAAATCAAATAATTAGTCCAATAACTCAATTTTATTTAAAACAATCAAATACTTAGCATACAAATAGGGTGTTAAAAATCAAATTAATTTTGTCCGATAAGCCATTTTCTTATTAAAACAATCTATACAACGCAAAATATGGTATTAAAAAAAATTAATTTTATCTAATACCAAATTAATTTATCTAATATGCTTAATCATTTTTCATTTTAAAACATGATACTTAACATACAAATAGGGTGTTAAAAATCAAATTAATTTTACTTAATAAGCTCAATGTTTTTTTTTCAAACAATTTTAATCCTCAAAACATTTCAGTATGTCATAACTCGTAATAAATATTGAATTACGAGTATCATTTATCTTTTACTGTAATTAGTGTAATACTAGTTATCTAAATATTTAATATTTACTATCTATTTTAAGACACATTGTCTGGTTCTATTTTAATGCTTCTTTTACTTTCCAGCTGGAATAAAATATCGTTTCAATTCATTTGACGATCAAAATATAAAAACAAAGCATAACATGTCCGAAACTTTCGCCGGAAAAAGAGAATACAGTCTGTGAGATAACACAAAGATGCCCGATCTAAAAGCCCGATTCCTTCTTTGTAATTTGATAAGTGCAGAACTCTTTTTATCGTTCTTTTTTTTCCGTCCTCGTTCGGACGATGCAACCTAAATTTAGTGACGATCGTTACTTCTGTTTTTCTCATGTCCTAAGTTCCCATAAAATCCTGAAGTTCTCCGGTCCCTTATGTTATAACTATTGGAGCCCGTCACGACGGCGTCTGCGGTTGCTATGGGCAACGTGCTTGACCCAGTCCCAATGGCGCTGCTCATTGGTCGATATGAGACACGTGGTTAATGTCAACGGATCTCTACATAGTGCGTTTGCTTGAGTGAACTTTTTTTTTTCCTGTGCAGTTTCTTTTGAGTCCACTGGACCGCTGCTAATTATCAGCGATGTTTGTGTGCAATATATTTAGAAAAAAAAATTCCGATTTATATCAGCATACTCAGTTTTTGCACGTCTGCTAGAGATATGAGACAGATATTGCCTGTAAAATTTTTAATTAACACATTGTATGCGGGACACGTACTAGTACGTTTTATGACGATTGATACTTGATTGCGCGACACGTACTACTACATTTTCTGACGATTGATACTTGAGCGCGGGACATGTACTAGTACGTTTTATGACGATTGATACTTGATTACGCGACACGTACTACTACATTTTCTAACGATTGATACTTGAGCGCGGGACATGTACTAGTACGTTTTATGACGATTGATACTTGATTACGCGACACGTACTACTACATTTTCTGACGATTGATACTTGAGCGCGGGACATGTACTAGTACGTTTTATGACGATTGATACTTGATTACGCGACACGTACTACTACATTTTCTGACGATTGATACTTGAGCGCGGGACATGTACTAGTACGTTTTATGACGATTGATACTTGATTGCGCGACACGTACTACTACATTTTCTGACGATTGATACTTGAGCGCGGGACATGTACTAGTACGTTTTATGACGATTGATTATTTGCCATTTATTTTTGGACTCAAAACGGGACATTGGTTTATTTATCTATAATATGTTTATTTATCTACATGTTGGTTTTATAGTCTGGTACCCAAGTCGGTTGTTTAGACAGATAAATAAACGTGGTAAGGAATAGATTGTTTTAACACTTTTTGGTGCGTTACTTTTGAACACTCCAGCCCAGAAATATCACGGGAGAAATATCAGCGGTGATTCTGATCGGAAATTTTTGGAATATTTGTCGGGGCCTGTTCCAAAAATTTTTCAGTACTCAATATCTCAGTTCGACATTATTTAATTCGAAAAATCAAATCTGAATAAAAGCATTTTAAATAGTCCTTTACCTTCCTTCTTTAATAGTGTTTATGTTTGTGTACAAAAATTTCAAAAACATTCCATTCTTTTTTTTTTTTTTTAAGTAAATTCTTTTTATTCTTCTATTTTCCAAAAAAGTAAGTTTTGTCTTTTATGTTCTCAGATGCAAGAACACAATTTTGCAGTTGAAACTGAAAAAAGAATGATTTATGATTTTTTTTTGTAATGAAATATATATATATATATATATAAACCTAATTTTTTCTCCATAAAGCTTTCTTGTTTCACATAATGCTCCAAAATACATATACGCATTGTTTCATTTAGTATACTCTTAAACATTTTGCTTATATATATATATATATATATATATATATATATATATATATATATATATATATATATATATATATATATATATATATATATTTATCTTAATTCTTAGTGTATAATTTTTGGCCAGACGTACTGATGATCCAAAATACTTAATACAATAACACATATTGCTGCAAAATACTTATATGCCACGTTTCATATAGTATATTATTTTTTAACATTTTGCATTTTTGTTTTATCTTTTTTCTCAGTGTATAATTTTTGGTCGGAATAATTGTAATACCCGGCTTCTGCTAATTATCCGGTATAGTTGCCAGATATGCCGAATGCAGTATGTTGGCTGGATATCTGTTGCATCCCTAGTTCTCTTGTTTGTGTATAAAAAATTTCAAAAACATACTCCCCCTTTTTTTAGTAAATTGTCTTTGTCATTCTATCCTCCAAAAAAGTAAGTTTTATGTTCTCAGATGCAAGAACACAATTTTGCAGTTGAGACTGAAAAAAGAATGATTTATGATTTTTTGTAATGAAATGTATAAATAAACCTAATTTTTTACATAAAGTTTTTTTTTTTTTTTTTACATAATGCTCCAAAATACTTAATAATACATAATGCTCCAAAATTCTTAAACGCCTTGTTTCATGTAGTATATAGTTTAACATTTTGCATTTTTTTTTTGTTATATTTATTTTATTTCTCGGTATATAATTCTTGGCCGGACGTACTGCCGTATAATTCCAATATCCGGTTTCTGCCAATTATCCGGTATAGTGACCGGATATGCCGGATGCAGTATGATAGCCGGATATCTGTTGCATCCCTAGTTCTTGTGTTTGTATAAAAAAATTTCAAAAACATATTCCCCCCTTTTTTTTAACTAAATAACTTTTTTTTCTATCCCCCAAAAAAGTAAGTTTTGTCTTTTGTTCTCAGATGCAAAAACACAATTTTGCAGTTGAGACTGAAAAAAGAATAATTAATGATTTTTTTGTAGTGAAATGTATAAATAAACCTAATTTTTTTCCATAAAGCTTTTTTTTTTTTTTTTTACATAATGTTCCAAGATATTTATACCCATTGTTTCATATAGTATATTCTTTAACATTTTGAATTTTTTTTGTTATATTTATCTTATTTCTAGGTGTATAATTTTTGGCCGGATGTACTGATGCTCCAAAATACTTATGCGCCTCGTTTCATATACAGTACATTCTGCTTAATATGATCGCGGTTAAAGTTATCGATCGCTAACTGTTATTGGAACCACTTGGTCCCGATTTCTCTATTCTTTTCTATGTTAAAATTATCGTTTTATTGGATCGTTACATCGGTTAATGGGATCCGTTTTCGAACCTCATTTTAACTGGCAAAGGAATATTCACAAAGTATTCAGAAGGAACCCATTTTTTTCTATCTCTTCTCTGTTGTTTGAATTTCCGAAAATTCTCCCTCTTCCACCTAGGGAAATGGGGAATGATCAAAGGAGTGGGAATTTACACGTTCCTGGAATTTTTCAGAAATACGCACACCCTGCTGGTGGTCAATGGTTGTCAAATAAGCAGAAGGCAACACGATCGGAACAGAGAAGGAGCGTATGCCTTGCTTTTATGCCTTGCTAGCTTACGTGCAGTTTGTCGATAGGGAAGCCAAAAAGCGAAATGATTTAAGGTTAAAACAAAAGATCGGAATTTTAAATCGTTATGACAGGTTACCAAAGATGAGCCGTTATGACAAGTTACCAAAGATGAGTCAGCGCAATGCTGCAGCGCAGTTAAACATTTCTCAGCCTCTGAATTATATTGAAAGTGTCGAAACGTGGAGTACAACACCGCTCAGATTACTTTAAAAAACATTATGATCACGAACGATTTATCAATGAGCTTCTTAGAAAAAATTGTAGACAGTCAACAATTGATCATTTTTTTTAGTTATGTATACAATTCTTATTTTTTAAAGGGTAATATGCAGTACATAAATATATGTGTTTTTCCATTTTGTTTTTATTTTTAAAATTCAGTACATGTGAATTAAAGGGGGAGGTGAATTTATCTAATTTTGCATATCGTTTATTGTTATCAATCGGTTATCGTTATCAAAATCACGGTGTCCCAAACTGATCCCATTAAGCGAGTCCACTATATATAAATATGTTCTAATATATATCACCTTTATTATAGATTTGCAATTTGTTTTATTTATCTTATTTTTCGGTGTATAATTTTTGATCGAATAATTAAAATATCCGGTTACTGCTAATTATCCGGTATAGTGGACGGATGTATTATGCTCCGAAATACTTAATACAATAATACATATTGCTCCAAAATTACTTATATGCCTCTCGTATGTAGTATATATTTTAACATTTTGCATTTTTTTTTGTTTTGTTTTCTTTATCTTATTTCTTAATGTATAATTTTTGATCGAATAATTAAAATATCCGGTTACTGCTAATTATCCGGTATAGTGGACGGATGTATTATGCTCCGAAATACTTAATACAATAATACATATTGCTCCAAATTACTTATATGCCTCGTTTCATGTAGTATATATTTTAACATTTTGCATTTTTTTTTGTTTTATTTATCTTATTTTTCGGTGTATAATTTTTGATCGAATAATTAAAATATCCGGTTACTGCTAATTATCCGGTATAGTGGACGGATGTATTATGCTCCGAAATACTTAATACAATAATACATATTGCTCCAAATTACTTATATGCCTCGTTTCCTGTAGTATATATTTTAACATTTTGCATTTTTTTTTTTGTTTTATTTATCTTATTTTTCGGTGTATAATTTTTGATCGAATAATTAAAATATCCGGTTACTGCTAATTATCCGGTATAGTGGACGGATGTATTATGCTCCGAGATACTTAATACAATAATACATATTGCTCCAACTTACTTATATGCCTCGTTTCATGTAGTATATATTTTAACATTTTGCATTTTTTTTTGTTTTATTTATCTTATTTTTCGGTGTATAATTTTTGATCGAATAATTAAAATATCCGGTTACTGCTAATTATCCGGTATAGTGGACGGATGTATTATGCTCCGAAATACTTAATACAATAATACATATTGCTCCAAATTACTTATATGCCTCGTTTCATGTAGTATATATTTTAACATTTTGCATTTTTTTTTTGTTTTATTTATCTTATTTTTCGGTGTATAATTTTTGATCGAATAATTAAAATATCCGGTTACTGCTAATTATCCGGTATAGTGGACGGATGTATTATGCTCCGAAATACTTAATACAATAATGCATATTGCTCCAAAATTACTTATATGCCTCGTTTCATGTAGTATATATTTTAACATTTTGCATTTTTTTTTGTTTTATTTATCTTATTTTTCGGTGTATAATTTTTGATCGAATAATTAAAATATCCGGTTACTGCTAATTATCCGGTATAGTGGACGGATGTATTATGCTCCGAAATACTTAATACAATAATGCATATTGCTCCAAAATACTTATATGCCTCGTTTCATATGTATATTTTTTAACATTTTGCATTTTTTTTTGTTTTATTTATCTTATTTTTCGGTGTATAATTTTTTAATCGAATAATTAAAATATCCGGTTACTGCTAATTATCCGGTATAGTGGACGGATGTATTATGCTCCGAAATACTTAATACAATAATGCATATTGCTCCAAATTACTTATATGCCTCGTTTCATGTAGTATATATTTTAACATTTTGCATTTTTTTCGTTTTATTTATCTTATTTTTCGGTGTATAATTTTTGATCGAATAATTAAAATATCCGGTTACTGCTAATTTATCCGGTATAGTGGACGGATGTATTATGCTCCGAAATACTTAATACAATAAATGCATATTGCTCCAAATTACTTATATGCCTCGTTTCCTGTAGTATATATTTTAACATTTTGCATTTTTTTGTTATATTATCTTATTTTTCGGTGTATAATTTTTGATCGAATAATTAAAATATCCGGTTACTGCTAATTATCCGGTATAGTGGACGGATGTATTATGCTCCGAAATACTTAATACAATAATACATATTGCTCCAAAATACTTATATGCCTCGTTTCATGTAGTATATATTTTAACATTTTGCATTTTTTTCGTTTTATTTATCTTATTTTTCGGTGTATAATTTTTGATCGAATAATTAAAATATCCGGTTTACTGCTAATTATCCGGTATAGTGGACGGATGTATTATGCTCCGAAATACTTAATACAATAATACATATTGCTCCAAAATACTTATATGCCTCGTTTCATGTAGTATATATTTTAACATTTTGCATTTTTTTCGTTTTATTTATCTTATTTTTCGGTGTATAATTTTTGATCGAATAATTAAAATATCCGGTTACTGCTAATTATCCGGTATAGTGGACGGATGTATTATGCTCCGAAATACTTAATACAATAATACATATTGCTCCAAATTACTTATATGCCTCGTTTCATGTAGTATATATTTTAACATTTTGCATTTTTTTTTTGTTTTATTTATCTTATTTTTCGGTGTATAATTTTTGATCGAATAATTAAAATATCCGGTTACTGCTAATTATCCGGTATAGTGGACGGATGTATTATGCTCCAAAATACTTAATACAATAATGCATATTGCTCCAAATTACTTATATGCCTCGTTTCATGTAGTATATATTTTAACATTTTGCATTTTTTTTGTTTTATTTATCTTATTTTTCGGTGTATAATTTTTGATCGAATAATTAAAATATCCGGTTACTGCTAATTATCCGGTATAGTGGACGGATGTATTATGCTCCGAAATACTTAATACAATAATGCATATTGCTCCAAAATACTTATATGCCTCGTTTCATGTAGTATATATTTTAACATTTTGCATTTTTTTTTTGTTTTATTTATCTTATTTTTCGGTGTATAATTTTTGATCGAATAATTAAAATATCCGGTTACTGCTAATTATCCGGTATAGTGGACGGATGTATTATGCTCCGAAATACTTAATACAATAATACATATTGCTCCAAATTACTTATATGCCTCGTTTCCTGTAGTATATATTTTAACATTTTGCATTTTTTTTTGTTTTATTTATCTTATTTTTCGGTGTATAATTTTTGATCGAATAATTAAAATATCCGGTTACTGCTAATTATCCGGTATAGTGGACGGATGTATTATGCTCCGAAATACTTAATACAATAATACATATTGCTCCAAATTACTTATATGCCTCGTTTCATGTAGTATATATTTTAACATTTTGCATTTTTTTTTGTTTTATTTATCTTATTTTTCGGTGTATAATTTTTGATCGAATAATTAAAATATCCGGTTACTGCTAATTATCCGGTATAGTGGACGGATGTATTATGCTCCGAAATACTTAATACAATAATGCATATTGCTCCAAAATTACTTATATGCCTCGTTTCATGTAGTATATATTTTAACATTTTGCATTTTTTTCGTTTTATTTATCTTATTTTTCGGTGTATAATTTTTGATCGAATAATTAAAATATCCGGTTACTGCTAATTATCCGGTATAGTGGACGGATGTATTATGCTCCGAAATACTTAATACAATAATGCATATTGCTCCAAAATACTTATATGCCTCGTTTCATATGTATATTTTTTAACATTTTGCATTTTTTTTTTGTTTTATTTATCTTATTTTTCGGTGTATAATTTTTGATCGAATAATTAAAATATCCGGTTACTGCTAATTATCCGGTATAGTGGACGGATGTATTATGCTCCGAAATACTTAATACAATAATACATATTGCTCCAAAATACTTATATGCCTCGTTTCATGTAGTATATATTTTAACATTTTGCATTTTTTTTTGTTTTATTTATCTTATTTTTCGGTGTATAATTTTTGATCGAATAATTAAAATATCCGGTTACTGCTAATTATCCGGTATAGTGGACGGATGTATTATGCTCCGAAATACTTAATACAATAATACATATTGCTCCAAATTACTTATATGCCTCGTTTCATGTAGTATATATTTTAACATTTTGCATTTTTTTTTTGTTTTATTTATCTTATTTTTCGGTGTATAATTTTTGATCGAATAATTAAAATATCCGGTTACTGCTAATTATCCGGTATAGTGGACGGATGTATTATGCTCCGAAATACTTAATACAATAATACATATTGCTCCAAATTACTTATATGCCTCGTTTCATGTAGTATATATTTTAACATTTTGCATTTTTTTTCGTTTTATTTATCTTATTTTTCGGTGTATAATTTTTGATCGAATAATTAAAATATCCGGTTACTGCTAATTATCCGGTATAGTGGACGGATGTATTATGCTCCGAAATACTTAATACAATAATACATATTGCTCCAAATTACTTATATGCCTCGTTTCATGTAGTATATATTTTAACATTTTGCATTTTTTTTCGTTTTATTTATCTTATTTTTCGGTGTATAATTTTTGATCGAATAATTAAAATATCCGGTTACTGCTAATTATCCGGTATAGTGGACGGATGTATTATGCTCCGAAATACTTAATACAATAATGCATATTGCTCCAAAATACTTATATGCCTCGTTTCATATGTATATTTTTTAACATTTTGCATTTTTTTCGTTTTATTTATCTTATTTTTCGGTGTATAATTTTTAATCGAATAATTAAAATATCCGGTTACTGCTAATTATCCGGTATAGTGGACGGATGTATTATGCTCCGAAATACTTAATACAATAATACATATTGCTCCAAATTACTTATATGCCTCGTTTCCTGTAGTATATATTTTAACATTTTGCATTTTTTTTTATCTTATTTTTCGGTGTATAATTTTTGATCGAATAATTAAAATATCCAGTTACTGCTAATTATCCGGTATAGTGGACGGATGTATTATGCTCCAAAATACTTAATACAATAATGCATATTGCTTCAAAATACTTATATGCCTCGTTTCATGTAGTATATATTTTAACATTTTGCATTTTTTTTTCGTTTTATTTATCTTATTTTTCGGTGTATAATTTTTAATCGAATAATTAAAATATCCGGTTACTGCTAATTATCCGGTATAGTGGACGGATGTATTATGCTCCGAAATACTTAATACAATAATGCATATTGCTCCAAATTACTTATATGCCTCGTTTCATGTAGTATATATTTTAACATTTTGCATTTTTTTTCGTTTTATTTATCTTATTTTTCGGTGTATAATTTTTGATCGAATAATTAAAATATCCAGTTACTGCTAATTATCCGGTATAGTGGACGGATGTATTATGCTCCAAAATACTTAATACAATAATGCATATTGCTTCAAAATACTTATATGCCTCGTTTCATGTAGTATATATTTTAACATTTTGCATTTTTTTCGTTTTATTTATCTTATTTTTCGGTGTATAATTTTTAATCGAATAATTAAAATATCCGGTTACTGCTAATTATCCGGTATAGTGGACGGATGTATTATGCTCCGAAATACTTAATACAATAATACATATTGCTCCAAATTACTTATATGCCTCGTTTCATGTAGTATATATTTTAACATTTTGCATTTTTTTCGTTTTATTTATCTTATTTTTCGGTGTATAATTTTTGAATCGAATAATTAAAATATCCGGTTACTGCTAATTATCCGGTATAGTGGACGGATGTATTATGCTCCGAAATACTTAATACAATAATGCATATTGCTCCAAATTACTTATATGCCTCGTTTCATGTAGTATATATTTTAACATTTTGCATTTTTTTCGTTTTATTTATCTTATTTTTCGGTGTATAATTTTTAATCGAATAATTAAAATATCCGGTTACTGCTAATTATCCGGTATAGTGGACGGATGTATTATGCTCCGAAATACTTAATACAATAATGCATATTGCTCCAAATTACTTATATGCCTCGTTTCATGTAGTATATATTTTAACATTTTTCAATTTTTTCTTATATTTATCTTATTTTTCGGTGTATAATTTTTAATCGAATAATTAAAATATCCGGTTACTGCTAATTATCCGGTATAGTGGACGGATGTATTATGCTCCGAAATACTTAATACAATAATACATATTGCTCCAAAATTACTTATATGCCTCGTTTCATGTAGTATATATTTTAACATTTTGCAACATTTTTTTCGTTTTATTTATCTTATTTTTCGGTGTATAATTTTTAATCGAATAATTAAAATATCCGGTTACTGCTAATTATCCGGTATAGTGGACGGATGTATTATGCTCCGAAATACTTAATACAATAATACATATTGCTCCAAATTACTTATATGCCTCGTTTCATGTAGTATATATTTTAACATTTTGCATTTTTTTTCGTTTTATTTATCTTATTTTTCGGTGTATAATTTTTGATCGAATAATTAAAATATCCGGTTTACTGCTAATTATCCGGTATAGTGGACGGATGTATTATGCTCCGAAATACTTAATACAATAATGCATATTGCTCCAAATTACTTATATGCCTCGTTTCATGTAGTATATATTTTAACATTTTGCAACATTTTTTTTGCTTTTATTTATCTTATTTTTCGGTGTATAATTTTTTAATCGAATAATTAAAATATCCGGTTACTGCTAATTATCCGGTATAGTGGACGGATGTATTATGCTCCGAAATACTTAATACAATAATGCATATTGCTCCAAAATACTTATATGCCTCGTTTCATGTAGTATATATTTTAACATTTTGCATTTTTTTCGTTTTATTTATCTTATTTTTCGGTGTATAATTTTTGATCGAATAATTAAAATATCCGGTTACTGCTAATTATCCGGTATAGTGGACGGATGTATTATGCTCCGAAATACTTAATACAATAATGCATATTGCTCCAAATTACTTATATGCCTCGTTTCATGTAGTATATATTTTAACATTTTGCATTTTTTTTTCGTTTTATTTATCTTATTTTTCGGTGTATAATTTTTAATCGAATAATTAAAATATCCGGTTACTGCTAATTATCCGGTATAGTGGACGGATGTATTATGCTCCGAAATACTTAATACAATAATGCATATTGCTCCAAATTACTTATATGCCTCGTTTCATGTAGTATATATTTTAACATTTTGCATTTTTTCGTTTTATTTATCTTATTTTTCGGTGTATAATTTTTAATCGAATAATTAAAATATCCGGTTACTGCTAATTATCCGGTATAGTGGACGGATGTATTATGCTCCGAAATACTTAATACAATAATACATATTGCTCCAAAATACTTATATGCCTCGTTTCATGTAGTATATATTTTAACATTTTGCATTTTTTTCGTTTTATTTATCTTATTTTTCGGTGTATAATTTTTGATCGAATAATTAAAATATCCGGTTACTGCTAATTATCCGGTATAGTGGACGGATGTATTATGCTCCGAAATACTTAATACAATAATGCATATTGCTCCAAAATACTTATATGCCTCGTTTCATGTAGTATATATTTTAACATTTTGCATTTTTTTTGTTTTATTTATCTTATTTTTCGGTGTATAATTTTTAATCGAATAATTAAAATATCCGGTTACTGCTAATTATCCGGTATAGTGGACGGATGTATTATGCTCCGAAATACTTAATACAATAATGCATATTGCTCCAAAATACTTATATGCCTCGTTTCATGTAGTATATATTTTAACATTTTTCAATTTTTTCTTCTATTTATCTTATTTTTCGGTGTATAATTTTTTAATCGAATAATTAAAATATCCGGTTACTGCTAATTATCCGGTATAGTGGACGGATGTATTATGCTCCGAAATACTTAATACAATAATACATATTGCTCCAAATTACTTATATGCCTCGTTTCATGTAGTATATATTTTAACATTTTGCATTTTTTTTCGTTTTATTTATTTATTTTTCGGTGTATAATTTTTAATCGAATAATTAAAATATCCGGTTACTGCTAATTATCCGGTATAGTGGACGGATGTATTATGCTCCGAAATACTTAATACAATAATGCATATTGCTCCAAATTACTTATATGCCTCGTTTCATGTAGTATATATTTTAACATTTTGCATTTTTTTTCGTTTTATTTATCTTATTTTTCGGTGTATAATTTTTGATCGAATAATTAAAATATCCGGTTACTGCTAATTATCCGGTATAGTGGACGGATGTATTATGCTCCGAAATACTTAATACAATAATGCATATTGCTCCAAAATACTTATATGCCTCGTTTCATGTAGTATATATTTTAACATTTTGCATTTTTTTCGTTTTATTTATCTTATTTTTCGGTGTATAATTTTTAATCGAATAATTAAAATATCCGGTTACTGCTAATTATCCGGTATAGTGGACGGATGTATTATGCTCCGAAATACTTAATACAATAATACATATTGCTCCAAATTACTTATATGCCTCGTTTCCTGTAGTATATATTTTAACATTTTGCATTTTTTTTTATCTTATTTTTCGGTGTATAATTTTTGATCGAATAATTAAAATATCCAGTTACTGCTAATTATCCGGTATAGTGGACGGATGTATTATGCTCCAAAATACTTAATACAATAATGCATATTGCTTCAAAATACTTATATGCCTCGTTTCCTGTAGTATATATTTTAACATTTTGCATTTTTTTTTATCTTATTTTTCGGTGTATAATTTTTGATCGAATAATTAAAATATCCAGTTACTGCTAATTATCCGGTATAGTGGACGGATGTATTATGCTCCAAAATTCTTAATACAATAATACATATTGCTCCAAATTACTTATATGCCTCGTTTCCTGTAGTATATATTTTAACATTTTGCATTTTTTTTTATCTTATTTTTCGGTGTATAATTTTTGATCGAATAATTAAAATATCCGGTTACTGCTAATTATCCGGTATAGTGGACGGATGTATTATGCTCCGAAATACTTAATACAATAATGCATATTGCTCCAAATTACTTATATGCCTCGTTTCATGTAGTATATATTTTAACATTTTGCATTTTTTTTTTGTTTTATTTATCTTATTTTTCGGTGTATAATTTTTGATCGAATAATTAAAATATCCGGTTACTGCTAATTATCCGGTATAGTGGACGGATGTATTATGCTCCGAAATACTTAATACAATAATACATATTGCTCCAAATTACTTATATGCCTCGTTTCCTGTAGTATATATTTTAACATTTTGCATTTTTTTTTATCTTATTTTTCGGTGTATAATTTTTGATCGAATAATTAAAATATCCAGTTACTGCTAATTATCCGGTATAGTGGACGGATGTATTATGCTCCAAAATACTTAATACAATAATGCATATTGCTTCAAAATACTTATATGCCTCGTTTCATATGTATATTTTTTAACATTTTGCATTTTTTTTTTGTTTTATTTATCTTATTTTTCGGTGTATAATTTTTGATCGAATAATTAAAATATCCGGTTACTGCTAATTATCCGGTATAGTGGACGGATGTATTATGCTCCAAAATACTTAATACAATAATGCATATTGCTTCAAAATACTTATATGCCTCGTTTCATATGTATATTTTTTAACATCCTTTTTCAACTCCTCTTCTTAGCCCACTCTCCTGTTTCTAATCATGGATCTTGTTGGTGCTTCAACCACATTTGGCGAAATTGGCGTGCGTGGCATGCTTGCAGCGTGGCGTTTGAAATCTGGCGAGGGGATCGTAACTCAACAAATTGATACATAAACAAAAACAACATTTTGAGGAAAAATTTTTTCAAAAATTGAATATTTAAAATCTAATTGAATTAACAAAGAAAACACATAACATTCATACTAAATAGACTGAAACATTCACTTAATCACAAATTAAATAAACTGAGTGTGATTTTCATCACAAATTTGTGATTTAGTGTAAATTGTAAAATTAATTTAAACTGTATTTTGATTGGAGGTTGAAGAGGAGTTGTAAAATTGAAAATTTTTTTTCAAATCTCTTATTCTTTTGTTTTATTTCTCTTATTTTTCGGTGCATAATTTTTGACCGGATAATTGTAATGTCTAGCTACTGCCAATTATCTCGTATAGTGGCCGGATAAATGTTGCATCCTTAATTATAACGATCAAGACGAGACAAGAACAGAAGGGGGGAGGGGTCGAAAGCCGAACAGTTACGCACGCTAGAATTGCAAATATGAACACGTTTGTAAAGTAAATAATTTTAACATTTTGAATTTTTGAGAAATGCTATTTATCTTATTTTTCGGCCCTGCTGTTTCTTCAAGGAGATCCAACGCAGAGCGTGGTTAGACCTCATGCGTGCTCAAGCCTGACGTAGAAAGAATAATTTAGTTAAAACGTTTTCATTCAATCCAAAAAATTCCCTTTTCTTTTAAAAGCTTGGCTTGTTGTCTTCAATTTTAATTGACATTCCTTTCTTTTTCTTTTGCAGATCTAGCTGTACATTCCTGTGACTGATGCACTAGATTTTCATCACCATGCTTTTCCTTACTTTATTAGCTACATTTCTACCAGCAAGTAAGTTTTTATGCTTTTATACTTCACGGCTAGCATGTAGCCCGTCATATGATAGGTAAAATTTTTACTTTTCCAGAAATGTAAAATATCCTATGAGGCAGGTAAACAAATGGTTTGTTTTTTGGCTGAAAATTATCTGGTACATGCTCAATAATTTGTTTATCTTTACTGACCGCATGTTAGTTGCCAACTTTAATTTATCTTGTCATATAACGTGATAGGATGGACAGCAGAGGGGACAGTGATTATTTGGCGGTATAGATGAATGATGTCCAAAATTTCGCGAATCGATTGCAAATCTTGTGGTTATGTATAAAGAACAAACACACAAACGAACTGTTGTAAAGTACCCTGTGAGGCAGGTATAAAACTCTTTTTTTTTTTTTTTTTTTTTTTTTTTTTTTTGGTCAAATATAATTTTTTTTTTGCATACTTCTTCAAAAATCGATTTTTAAATAAAAATTTCAGTTTTTAAAATTTTTATGTACATTTTTAATTAAAATTTTTTTTAATACATTAAATGAAACATATTGCACAAGATTATGTATCTTTTGGTTTCGAGTTCTGCTGTCTACTTTCTGCAACACGACGGCTAATGAAACCGGGACCTACTGCTTAAAGCCGATTTCGAACGGCCACGAACATCCATGCCAGAGTGGGATTCGAATTCACGAACTCCGGCAGGTTCCAATCCCACTAGAGCAAAGTAGAAAGTTTTAAATTGAATTTTTAATTTTGTTCTTCACAATGTTTAATTTGATTCATATCACTGTCCAGAAGTGATGCCACTTTATTCTACATTTTAAGTTCTACCGCCACGCGACAAAGTGGGATTCGAACCCACGAACTACGGTACCGGAGATCAGCGACCTAACCATTCGGTCACTGTTCGGCAGCTATATGTAATATACTTTAAGCTATATATTAAATTTTATATAATTTTAACACAGTTATTAATATTAAATATTCACATTAAATACGATATAACTAGCATAAAGCCCGTCATATGACGGAATTAGTAAAATTTTTAATTTTCCCAAATTGTAAATTACCTTATGAGGAAGTTTTGTTTTTGGCTGATAAATATCTCTACAAACTCAATAATTTGTTTATCTTCACACTCCTCTAAAGTCTCCCGATACTGTGAATGCAGTTTAGAATCAAGTTGAATTCATTTAGTCAAACCGTGTGGTTATGTATGAAAACAAACACACAAACGAACAAACTTCTTAATTTCCAAATATATAAATTAAAAGTTAGATATTTATTAGTCCGTGAAATAGAATCCTAGACTTATATGAAAAGAATTTATTGTTAATACCGGTGATAAAATTTTCATTGCGACAAAAAATAATCGATGATTGAATTTAAAATTATCACTATGTGCCTAATCTATTATTTATGCCAAATAGAAAAGAAAATTATTTACGTAACATCTAAGTTCAGTGATAAAAGTATACAAATAATGAAGACGATATTTAAATAATTTAAAATAAGAAAGGATTCAATTAGATGGTTAAAGGAATGACGTCATAATGCTAGAAAAAATGTTATTTTTACCTATTCATTATAGGCCTGTCTCACCAAAGTTGCTTAACAACTAGCCGCGTTTAATCTCTATTTAAACGGAAAATTGCGACTCACCATTTGTTAGTTCTATGGGTTATTCACGGTTAACCGTTAAACGAATCACGTTGAATTTATTTAGTCAAACCGTGTGGTTATGTATAAAAACAAACACACAAACGAACAAACTTCTTAATTTTCAGAGATATATAACTTAAACGCTAGATATTTATGAGTCCGTGAAATAGACTCCTAGACTTTTAGGAAAATAATTTGTTTTTAATATCGATGATAAAATTTTCATTGCAACAAAAAACAATCGATGATTCAATTTAAAATAATCACATATGTACCTAATCTATTATTTAAGCCAAATATAAAAGAAAATTATTGACGTAATATCAGGGATGTTGCGGCTGCTCCAATTGCGCCAAACTGCTCCGATTTCAGATATCTGCTCCCAGCTGCTCCAAAAACGGTATTTTAGCAGAAATTGCGCCGAAACTGCGCCATTTTACAAATTTTTGCAGTTTTTGAACGTTTAGTAATTACGTTAGTTCTACGAAGCTAAGATTGAAATAATGACATTAAACGATCTTAAAGGGGGAAGGGGTGGATTCCGAACGTTTTAAAGACGACGCATTGAATTTTGCTAACTCTAACTCATCCAATACAGAATCCAATATGATTGCCTCTATCCATTCCATGTCCAACCGCTTCATAAATTCGAGGGTAGACGGACAGATAACTTGAATTTTGAATGATTGATAAAGTTAGAACGCATATTATTGTGAGAAAAAATAATTCATTTTGTCTCAACGCTTTAAGCATCAAGTTAAATTGTACGATACCAGATACCCATAAGTTAAGGTTTAAAAGGAGTGGTGTTTAGAAATCAATATTGACTCTTTATATATAGATTTGGATTTTTAAGGATTGATAAAGTTTGCCCACATATTATGCTGACGGAAAGTAATTCGTTTTGTCTCAACGACGTAAGCATCAAGTTAAATTATACGATACCAGATGCTCATAAGTGAAGATTTAAAAGGAATGGTGTTCAGAAATAAATATTGACTCTTTATATATAAATTTGAATTTTAAATGATTGATAAAGTTAATCATATATTAAAGTGAGGGTAAGTATTTTTTTCTCAACAGTATAAAGTTAAATTATACGATACCAGATGCTCCTAAGTTAAGGTTTAAGATAAATGTGGTAAGATATTCAATGTTGGCTCTTTATATATAGATTTGAATTTTAAATCATTGATAAAGTTAACCCACATATTGTACTGAGGGAATATAATTCGTTTTGTCTCAACGCTATAACCAACAAGTTAAATTATACGATACCAGATGCTCCTAAGTTAAGGTTTAAAAGTAGTAGTTTTCAGATATCATTATTGACTCTTATTATTTAAATTTGAATTTTAAAGGATTGAAAAAGTTGGGCTACATATTATAGTGAAGGAAAGTAATTCATTTTGTCTCAACGATAAAAGCATCAAGTTAAATTATACGATACCAGATACTCGTAAGTTAAGATTTAAGATTATTGGCTCTTTATATATGGACTTGAATTTTAAATGATTGATAAAATTAGCCCACATATTATACTGAGGGAAAGTTATTCGTTTTGTCTCAACGATATAAGCATCAAGTTAAATTATACGATACCAGATGCTCATAAGTTAAGGTTTAAAAGGAATGGTGTTCAGAAATCAATATCGGTTCTTTATATATAGATTTGGATTTTAAATGATTGATAAAGTTGGCCGTCATATTATAGTGAAAGAAAATAATTCATTCTGTCTCAATGCTTTAAGCATCAAGTTAAATTATACGATACCAGATGCTCATAAGTTAAGGTTTAAAAGGAGTGGTGTTCAGATATCAATATTGGCTCTTTATATATAGATTTGAATATTAAACGATTGATAAAGTTGACCCACATTTTATAGTGAAAGAAAGTAATTTTTCTCAACGATATAAGCGTCAAGTTAAATTATACGATACCAGATACTCGTAAGTTAAGGTTTAAGATTAAAGGTGTTCTGAAATTAATATTGTCTCTTTATAAATAGATTTGAATATTAAATGATTGATAAAGTTGGCCCACATATTATAGTGGAAGAAAGTAATTCATTTTTTCTCAACGATATAAGCATCAAGTTAAATTACACGATACCAGATGCTTAAACGGAGTAGTGTTCAGAAATCAATATTGGCTCTTTATATATAGATTTGAATTTTAAGTGATTGATAAAATTAGCCCACATATAGTGAGGGGAAAATAATTCATTTTGTTTCAACGCTTTAAGCATCAAGTTAAATTATGCGATACCAGATACTCATACATTGTAAGGTATATTAGTAATAAAATAAATGGCAGCAAAAATCATTGTTAGCTCTTTATATATAGATTTGAATGATTGATAAAGTTGACCTATATATGGCAGAGAAAATAATCCCATTTTGCTAAACGATATTTTAAGAGGAAACAGGATTTATAATTCCATGTGGGCCACGTTTCATGCAAATTCATTTGGCTGTCAGCCAAGGTTGTTCTATTTGGTTTTAGTACTGAGAGTGCAGACAAAGAACGATTAAAAACTTCTTCTCAACTTCGTTCAAATTAACCGTTTTTTGGACGTGGGTGTATTTAAAAGGAAGAGTGAAGCCTAGTTCCCCAATTAGGTAAATTTTTTAACAAGCATTTTCAATTTGTGCTTACAAAAAGTAGATTTTGTGCTCATGGATGTGCCTCATTAAAATACTAGTGGTGCTTCTTTTTCAATTTGACTAATTACATAACTGCTACGGATTCACTTTTCTGACCATTATCGCTTATTAAGAAACAAATGGTGGCAACTATTTTTTTCAGGAAAGAACTATTTCCTGAAAATGCTCCCTATTTTCACTATTTTTAAAAAATTTTATGTGTTTTTTATTCTCTAGAAAGTAAGTTACATCTATAGATTTTCAGCATTTCTGGCAAATTTTGTTAATTAAAAAAAAAAAAAATCTCTTGCTAGAAAAATTTGTATCGAAGAGGAGCTGCGCCCTGTCCTTTTGCCATCTTTCCGTGAATACCGATATCTATTATCTAAAACAGATTCCGAACGGCTACAAACATCTATGTCAACAGAGGAATTCGAAGCCGTTTACTCCGGTACCGAAGAGCTGCGCCCTATTATTATGTCTCCTTTCAATAAGACCGGTACCTAATGTCAAAAGCTAATTCCGAACGGCTACAAACATCCATCTCAACAGCGGAATTCGAACCTGTTTACTCCGGTACCGAAGAGTTGCGCCCTATCATTCTGTCACCGATCGGTAAAGACCGGTACCTAATGTCTAAAGCTGATTCCGAACAGCTACAAACGTCCATGTCAACAGCGGAATTCGAACCCTCAAACTCCGGTACCGAACAGTTGTGCCTTATCATTCGGTCAATGTTCGGTGAAGACTGATAACTACTGTCTAAAACAGATTCCGGACGGCCACAAACATCCATATCAACAATGGAATTCGAACCCGCGAACTTCGGTACCGAAGAGCTGCCCTTTATTATTCGGCCATCGTTCGGTGGAGACCGATACTTACTGTCTAAGCCGAACGATAGCCGAATGGTTAGGCTGCAGGCCTTCGGTACCAGAGTTCATGGGTTCGAATTGCACTGTGGCATGGATGTTCGTAGCTGTTAGGAATCGGCTTTAAGAGTAGGTGTCGGTCTCATTAGCCGTCGTGTTGGGAAAAAGTAGATTGTAGCACTCCAAACCAAACCAAACTTACTGTCTAAAACCGATTCCGAATGGTTCCAAACGTCCATGTCGACAGCGGAATTCGAACCCGTGAACTCCGGTACCAAAGAGCTGCGCCGTATCAATCGACTATCGTTCGTTGAATACCGATACCTACTATCTAAAGCCGATTCCGAATGGCTACAAACATCCATGTCGACAGCGGAATTCGAACCCGCGAACTCCGGTACGGAACAGCTGCGCCCTATCATTCGACCACCGTTCGGTGAAGATTATTAGTCTGATGATGATTATTCACCATCTTCCACTACCTTCCCTTAATTCACTATGGTTCTTAAAAAATATATATTTAGGAACTGCTTTATTATTTTAATTACTAGCTTATAGTCTGTCATATGACATTATTAGTTAAATGTTTAATTTTCCAGAATTTAAAGTTCATGTTTGTTCTAAACAAAAACACACCCCCCATTTCGATATTTGGAAGATCATACTGCCGAGTCCCAAAACAATCGAATGTTTTTGCACCAATGACGATACTACGTATTAAACTAGATGATTATTAATGAATTCTCGATTATCCGAAGTAGGTTCGGTCCAAATTACTTCGGATAATCGGAGTTCTACTGTGCATCATGTATAAAACTCATCAATCGATAAATTCCTTTTTATTTGAAGGCGCGTAATTTTACAATTACCTGTTATGAAGAGAGGCGTTCGACTTTTATTTTCTTGTAAAAGAGGGGGGGGGGATCCAGAAGTGGTTAAAAATTATTGTCTGTGCGATGATTCGGCCCTGCTAACATTTCTTAACGAAGAATAATTTTAATATCCTTATATAAAACAATTGCTCGATTTTCAATCAAAATTTTCTGTGAAAGAGCGGTAATTTCAAACGTAACATAATTCTATGTGTGTCAACGCATTCATATTATTCGAAATTTCGAACCGCAATTTTTTTTTCGTTCCGATTCAACTAAAGAAATATCGTTTCGGTTCCGGTTTTCGTTACGTCAAAAATAACGGTTTTCGGTTCAATTCGAAAGGAATAATTTTGTTCTATGTATATTCTTATTTGTACTAAAAATATAATTCTGTCCTAAATAAAAAATGTAATTCTTTCAAAATTTCGAAGATTTTATTTTCAATTTTTACTTCGTACGCTATGTGAATGTCGAATTTTCACGTTTTCTAATTTTATTTTTAAACAATAGAAGACAAAAAAAATAAGCAGGACAGTACCTTTTTTCCATTTTATTTGAGGCCCTAATTAGTGATTTCTAATCTAATGGGTTTTATATCTGAATCTTTATCGTCTCTTGAAAACGCCACTTTTCCTCCGCTGTGACGTCACAATTCATGAAAACACTGACAGTTTATGTTGTTTACATGTGAGAAGGCGACTGTTTAATTTGTTCCTGTTCTAAAGGCCCTCCACACTATGGCCCACTGCAAGCCATTACCACCGTCTGGTATGGCTTATCGTGGTCGATGGTGGCAGACGATAAAATGACCTTGGTGGACGATGGCTTCGGAGGCGGTTTTTCTCCAATGATGAAAGGCAGCCAGATGCGCAACTAAAGTGCGCAGTAGACCCTATGGACGAATCCACAAGCCCGGCTCACTTAGTGGCCCAGCGTGTGGATGCAACTCATGAACCATTGTCCAAGGTCACCATCATTAAGTGGTGAACAATTGGCCATAGTGTGGAGGTTACATAAAAATCGCATAAATAGAATTTTTTTTATTATGTCTGAGATTAAAAAGTCATATTATAAATACTGTATTGTGCCACTTTGTACGAATAAAAGAACTAAATGTAATGAAAAAATATTTTTCAGTGGTCCAAAAATCCCAGTATACGTAAAACTTAACTAATACTATAAAAAGCGATGAGAAATTAAACCCCAAATTATCATAAAAATTATCTCTTTGGGTTTGTGAAGACCATTTTACTGTAATTAAATTTTTTCTTTTTTTAAATATTACGTTTAAAAGGGCTGTTGGTTAACCAGTAGTGGTTTTACTTTTAAAAAAAATCTCACATTTTAGAGTATTTTCACAAAGCTTAGTTACTTTATAATGAGTTTATGAAGAAGGATATACATTGCAATAATTATTTAATAAATAACTTTTAAAAAATTATGTATTGTCAAGGTATTTAAAAGGTTTAGTATTCAAGGTTTATTTTCTTGAGAGATACCGACTTTTTTTTAATATAGAGGCTCACACTTATACATATTTCATTTAAATTTGAGGCTAATTTGAAAAAAAAAAGCATATCTTTTTTAAATACTCTATAAATATATTAAGTTGTTCCATTCCCTCACAAGTGCAAATTCTTCATTCTTCACAAAATCTTAGTGTTCTTAGATTTGCCGATAGGTGGCAGCACAATATTTATTCATTTCTTCTGTCATTTTGCATATAATTTATTCCAAATATTTCTAATCTTAGTGTGTAAGATTATTTTGTTTTAATGGGTAATTGGACATTTCGTTTTCCTGTGGTGAGATCTTCCCTTTTCAGATTTATTGACAAATATATAATGAGACTATTTGGTTTTACATTTTAATTCATATTTAAAATTATCGGAAAAAATAGTCTTTAAATTGTTCTTTTTTCTTTGCAATAATGCATGAAAAATTCTAATAGTGGTATATGTACTCGATTATCTGTATGTTACATAAACAGAAATTCAAAAAAATATCCTAAAAGAAAAATCTGTCCCAGTCAAGAAAATTATTTTATATAGGCCTATCTATAATTTAAAATAAGGTCACGCAGACTTGTTCATTCATGTACTGAACAAGGCTATAGTTGTATTAATTTCATTAAATCGAAGATTTTTCTCCATGTTCAATGACATGTTGGCCGTATGCCGGTTTCCTTGGCATCGAAATTTCTGCCAATGAGTGGATATTTTTTCGGTTTCAAGGTAAGGATCTTTCATTGAAAACTAGGAGAATGTTTTACAATAATATTTTTAATTAAAATGTATTTTCCAGTTAGGTTTTTCTTTCAATAATACATTTTCCGCGCAAAAGATGGAAAATTTTTTATACCAGCGGTCAACCTAAATTACAAATTTAAAATGAAATTTTTTTAAAATGAAACTTTTTTGAGTAAAAAGTATATATTTTTAATTTGCTATTTTATAAACTTGTTAGTATTTTTTTCAACTTAAACAATTTAGCGATATATGCAGGCCACGCCATCTCACTACCCACCACCAAAGTGTTCTCTTTGCGCAATAAAGCACATTTTATTTTACTTTAAATTGGGTACAAATAAAGTGACAAGTCAGCGAGCGAGTTTTTATTAGTTAGTTGTTGAGCACGTATTCAATTTGAGAGTAAATCAAATTTGACGTCTTTTTGGATTTCAAAAGCTGCAAAAGCTTTCAAAATTGCACATGAAGAGACGGTTAAAAAATTGCCACCATTTGGAACAACATATTTGTGCGAACAAGGCTTTTCCACTCTAATGAACATAAAAACGAAGAACAGAAATCGATTAAACGCCGAAGACTGCATTCAAATCGCTCTTACATCAAAAAGTCCTAATTTTGAAGCAATTGTATCGAACATGAAACAACACCATTTCTCCAAAATGTGAAAAAAAATTTTCAATTATTCTTTTTTTTTTAATTTTTTCAATTCTAATTATTGTTTGTTTTTGTTTTATTATTATTATTAAAATTTGTTACAATACCGTTATGGATTACTAGGTATTACATTGATAAATTGAATAAATGAAGTTTAAATAAAATTTTTAGTTGTTTTCTTTTCAAAATTATCATGGGAGGCTATAATATGAAAGATGCTAAAAAGAGGCGATTTCGTTTTTTTTTTTCTTTTTTCTCTTCGCCATGGGGTAATATCAACTTACACATATTTTGGGCGCACCTGAAAAAAAGTCATGGAAAATCATGGATTTAGACAATGGATTAATTTTGTCATGGAAAGTCTTGATTTTTCAAGTAAAATGAGTAAAAGTCATGGAAAGTCATGGATCCGCTAAACTACCGATTAAAAAAAATGCATTGAATTGTTTAATTCTATTTTTACTTGTCATTTGGCTGAAGTTACTGAGTTTGGTATTTATGTATTATCCTATTGACCCTATTGCCAAGTAAAATTTGTTCACCAAGGAAACTCAAAGCAAGAAAGCTTAATGGGTGGGTAAATGTATATTATTCTGGTTTTTTCTTAAATTGTAGATTAAAATTTTATTAATATAATAATAATTATTTTTTAATAAAAATTAGTTAAGATTTTTGCACAAAATATAAGTTTATCTCTAGGGATATTGTATATAAACATTATAGGGTTATATTTGGCTATTATTCATGGTCACCTGGATAATACCAAAGTACCCTGAATTCAAATTGGAAACTTTTTGATTGAAAAATTGCTATATGATTAAACTTAGGTATGTAGATACAACAATTTATTTTTATGTATGTGAGTTTATTAACACTTATAAAGTAATTTTATAGTTTTTTTTTATGATAAAATTCCTGTAATTTCTCTAAAAGCATATATTTTATTTGTATGTACATCAGAAGTTTTATTCATATATACTTTAACGAAAGCTTATTAAAGTCATGGAAAATGATCTGCTAAATCGGGGAAAGTCATGAAAAGTCATGGATTTGAAAAATTTTATTTTGGTAGATACCCTGTAATTACGAAAATTAAAATTAGTTGCCAAAATCTTCAAAGTTATTTCTTTTTAAATTTTAATAAAATTATTTTTCGTTGTATTTTGCTAAAAATCAAACTGACGAAAAGTCTTAGATTATGCTTTCACTGAAAACTAAAATGTACACTAAAAGCAATTAATAGTAATAAATTTAATTTAAACCTCTCTAAAACACGAAAGAAATAGAACACATTTATATTCAATAGATGGCACCACTATACAAAGGACCTGAATAAACTAGCTGTACATATATGTTATGTTTCTAATTGCATAAGTTATTCGAAACAAATGTAACAGTATCAGTATTATGTAAAGATATTTTATTCAAAACATTACATAAATGAAAATTTATTACTATAGTAAAATTACAATTGCATTATTAATACATAAAGTAAAAGTTACAACTTTGTAATTTCTTAATTCGGTTCTGCGTGATGGAACACTAGATGGCAGCACCATACAAGAAAAATTTAATAATGAAGACACATTTTTGATTCAAATAACATTGAAAAGACATTTTAGATTGTAGCATATGTTCTCATAAAAAGTTATATAATTCACACTTGTGATTTACTTGAATTGTATACTGATAAGACTGAACGAGTAAAAATAGTCCCCCTGTATAATAATAGCGTAAGTTATCTGCCCGTCTGTCCTCGAATTTATGAAGCTGTTTTACCTGGAATGGATAGAGACATCCACATTGGATTTTTGATGACTTAGCGTTAGCAACGTTCGAAATCCACCCCTTTCCTATTTTCTAGACTTTAATGCCATTATTTCAAGTTCTATTTTCTCTGGTTAGGAGCAGGCGATTAAATTTATTAATTTGTCACAAAATAAAGATAAATATAGCATTTTTTATCATAGGATGTCATTTCTTTATCCATCATATTGAATCATTTTTTATTTAAAATTATTTAAATATCGTCTGCATTATTTTCATAAGTTTTATCACTGAACTTAGATATTATGTAAATAATTTTCTTTTATATTTGACTTAAATAATAGATTAGGTACATATGTGATAATTTTAAATTTAATCATCGATTATTTTTAGTTGCAATGAAACTTATCGCCGGTATTAACTACAAATTGTATCTACCTCCAGGGTGTAGTGGAAAAGATAGTTTCATTCCTTTACTTCTATTAATTATTGTGGCAAAAAAATTGGGAACAACTAAACGATAATTTTGACTTAGCTATGAAAACTTTGAATTATCTTTCTAAATGAATTCAACTTGATTCTAAACTGCATTCACAGTATCGGGAGACTTTAGAGGAGTACGAAGATAAACAAATTATTGAGCATATACTAGATAATTTGCAGCAAAAAAATAAACCTTTTTTTACCTGCCTCATAGGGTACTTTACAATTCTGACAAAATTAATTAAAAATTTTACTGATCCCGTCATATGACGGGCTTTATACTAGTATTATAGACTCATGTAAGAGTTGACAAAAAACTGCTTGCTTAGACTCTCTATTTATCATTATTATCTTTTATTTTACCATTAACAATAATATTATTGTGATTAAAACATGACAGAACTTAAAAGTTTCTCTGTATCAAAAAACGTATTAATTAAAGATAAATTTAGTGAAAATTTTTTTTAAGAATTCTGTTAATACCAGGAAAAATAATTACCCAAATATGATTTCAGTATTTTATATTCCTTATTTTCTGTAGATTATTTTAAAATTCTTTAATGTTACAAAATCTATTTAAGCATCAACTTGGGGTTTGAATGTCACATTTATTTTATCCAAAAATTGTTGTGTTTTATAATTAATCCTGCATTACATGTTTGTTTTCATTTCCTTTTTTTTAGCTTTTGCTGTAAAATGCTACGTTTGTAGCTGGTCTCCCAAAGATGCTCCTAACAGAACTGTAATATGCAATGATGATCTCTTTGAAGCCAATGCTGTGGCCATTGCAGATTGTGAAAGTGGTTGTGAAACTTATACACATTGGGACAGCAATGGTAATTGTAAATTTTTAATATACAGAATGGTTGGTGTTTAAATAAAACTTTTAATTAAACTTTTTGTGTAGAAGTAAATTTGAACACACATTTTCTCTGAAGACGTTATAGTTTTCTGAGATAAATGGCACTGTTGCATCCATTTTTGTGTTCAGTTTTAGAATTCTTGTTGTTCGTTATGTGTGAGTCGCAGTAAAATTATGTTTTTTGATAAGAGAATGAATTAATATGAATCTTCACACTATTTGGGGAATGTAGACCAAAGTGTTTCATTTTGAACAAATGTTATGAAATTCCAAAAGGAATATATCAAAAGAAATTCACTGAAGATTTACAGTAGTGTTTTATCAACTAATTTATTTTAAATAAAATTTCTTCTAAACATACATCTATTTCATACTTTAATTGCTTTGCTATATACATGGATATCTTAGAGGTTTAATACCAACTGATATCTTGAAAATTTTAATTAACACATTGTTGACTGGTAATTTTACTGAAAATTGATCTTATGTCACTGGCTATTATTTCACAGTTACCACAATTTGAATCAAAATCACTCAGACAATCAGATAAAGCATCTGCGTATAATTCATTGAAAGATTATTCATTACTTTCTGTCTTTGTTTTTTAAAATTTTTAAAATTATTAAATAATTTTTACAACAAAAGATTTGGCAGGTCTTATAAGCGAGAGACACAGCTTGTGCTATACTGACTAACAATTGCACTGTATGGTCGCCAACAGAGAAAACAACAGCGATGCAAAAAAATAAAGCATCACAAGTTTACTTGTGGCCGGTCAGCAACGTTCGGCAAAAAAACATGAGTTAACTCTTGACCAGTCAACAATGTGTTAAAATACTAACTTAAGATTTCAGTAATCAATTCATTCCTGTATTTTAAATCATAATGTGAAAATTTCTTTTAAACTGCCTTTTGAATACTTTATTTCCAATGCTGTAAAGATTTTTTTTTAAGTATTAATCTCAGCTTATATCTGTTTAAAAATTTAAATAAAAAATTAATTATTTTTAATAAGTGTTATAATTATTGCTGTTACACATTTTCGAATGGAACCGATTTGTACTTTATTATCTATATTTGGGCATTTATTTAATTTATTAATGTGCATCTTCATATTTTAGGAGTATTGGAACAAATACGAAGGAATTGTTTGCAAATTTCTTTTTAACTGCCTTTTGAATATTTTATTTGCATTACTGTAAAGATTTTTTTTTTTTAAGTATTAATCTCAGTTTATAACTGCAGGCTTGCAATTCCGTCACTTTTCTCACCTTTAGTCAATTTTTTTACAATTGATCACTTTTTTAAGTAAACAATCACTTTTAGTCACTTTTTTCATGGTGTATCACAGCAAAAGTCTGTTGTTGATAAAAGAAAATCTGAATTAATAACAAAATATTTTAATAAAAGACCAAAAATGGGATGCTCTGATCTTATATTTCTTATTAAAATGTAATTAGCCATATGGTTCCCAAAATTTAGTGATTTTAAAAAGTCGTAAAGAAGTTCCTGAAATGTACATTTAATACATTAAAGTAATTTACGTCAAAGCACACGTTTCTCTTTTTCTTTTTTTTCTTTTTTTCACAATTTTTGTTTAGATACTCTGATCTAGCTATGTACATATTTCAAAACATCATTAATATATGCAGAAAATTGTGATTGTAAAATTAATATATTGTATGCATTCAAATCTAATTTATAGATATTCTTTAATAAAAAGCAATGTTGAGTTGTGTTAAACAAAATTTTTAACCTTTTTTTGTATTTGATGCTAAAACCATGTCTTGCATGAATCATTTGATTTAGAGCTAAAATCAATAGAAAAATCTTAATAATAGCATCTGTAATCAAGAGGAGAAAAAAATCACTCTTTTTTTCAATGTTTAGTCACTTTTTGGTCACTTATTCTGTATTATTTGTCACTTTTCTCAACTTTTTGAAAGTACCTCAGCAGTTGCAAGCCAGTATCTGCTTAAAAATTTAAATAAAAAATTAATTACTTTTTAGCAAGTGTTATAATTATTTCTGTTATACATTTTGGAGTGGAACAGATTTGTAATTTATTGTCTGTATTTGGGCATTTATTTATATGGTTTCCGCACACCTGGAAAATGGTGGATTTAGACAATGGATTAATTTTGTCATGGAAAGTCTTGATTTTTCAAGTAAAATGAGTAAAAGTCATGGAAAGTCAGGGATCCGCTAAACTACCGATTAAAAAAATGCATTGAATTGTTTAATTCTATTTTTACTTCTCATCTGGCTGAAGTTACTGAGTTTGGTATTTATGTATTATCCTATTGACCCTATTGCCAAGTAAAATTTGTTCACCAACTAAACTCAAAGCAAGAAAGCTTAATGGGTGGGTAAATGTATATTATTCTGGTTTTTTCTTAAATTGTAGATTAAAATTTTATTAATATAATAATAATTATTTTTTAATAAAAATTAGTTAAGATTTTTGCACAAAATATAAGTTTATCTCTAGGGATATTGTATATAAACATTATAAGGGTTATATTTGGCTATTATTCATGGTCACCTGAATAATATCAAAGTACCCTGAATTCAAATTGGAAACATTTTGATTGAAAAATTGCTATATGATTAAACTTAGGTATTTAGATACAATTTATTTTTATGTATGTGAGTTTATTAACACTAATAAAGTAAGTTTATAGTTTTTTTATGATAAAATTCCTATAATTTCTCTAAAAGCATATATTTTATTTGTATGTACATCAGAAGTTTCATTCATATATACTTTAACGAAAGCTTTTTAAAGTCATGGAAAATGATATGCTAAATCAGGGAATGTCATGGATTTGAAAATTTTTATTTGGGCAGATACCCTGTATTTGTCACTTTTCTCACCTTTTTGAAAGTACCTCAGCAGTTGCAAGCCTGTATCTGCTAAAAATTTAAATAAAAAATTAATTATTTTTAGTAAGTGTTATAATTATTTCTATTACACATTTTGGAGTGGAACAGATTTGTAACTTATTGTCTATATTTGGCCATTTATTTAATTTTTAATGTATATCTTTTTATTTTTTAGGAGTACTGGAGCAAGTACGAAGGAATTGCTTGCAGCCTCAAACAGAGTTGACTGGGGATTGCAAAGAGGAGGAATTCATTGTGTATAAATCAAAAAGATGCACCTGCAATACAAATTTGTGTAACAGTGCTTCGTTATTAAGCATTTCTTTCTTTGTGCCTGCTTTATTATTGGTTACATCGTTCGTCTTAAAGCATATGCCTGGTATATAAAAAAAGCTAATGTAGCTGCTTCAAATTAATCGCCAAAACTGGGGTGTGTTTCATGCTTGGTTAACCTGGACTTTCATTTCAGCCCATAAAATCATAAAATATTTATGTTTCATCTGTGAAATGTTATGTTTGATACTGCATTTATATCTCCATATCATCACATTTCCCCGTGTAATCTCAATGTATAATATTCAGTATACAATAAGACACTGGTTAATAGAAACCCTCTTATATATAAAAAATTAACAACTTTTTCTAACTAAGGCTATTAGAATTTCTGCATAGTTAATTCTGCTTAATTGGGACACATTAAGACTAGGTTATGTTGATTAAGTTAAATTGTATTTCATTTAACCCTTTAACGGACAGGGGTTTCACAGCAAAACCTCTTGCTAAACATTTTAATAGATGATAATACTGCATTTAATATATTTTCTCATCATGGTTTCCGAGCACCTGGAAAGTCAGGGAAAATCATGGATTTAGACAATGGATTAATTTTGTCATGGAAAGTCTTGATTTTTCGAGTAAAATGAGTAAAAGTCACGGAAAGTCATGGATCCGTTAAACTACTGATTTTAAAAAAATGCATCGAATTGTTTAATTCTATTTTTATTTGTCATTTGGCTGAAGTTACTGAGTTTGGTATTTATGTATTATCCTATCGACCCTATTGCCAAGTAAAATTTGTTCACCAAGGAAACTCAAAGCAAGAAAGCTTAATGGGTGGGTAAATGTATATTATTCTGGTTTTTCTTAAATTGTAGATTAAAATTTTATTAATATAATAATAATTATTTTTAATAAAAATTAGTTAAGATTTTTGCACAAAATATAAGTTTATCTCTAGGGATATTGTATATAAACATTATAGGGTTATATTTGGCTATTATTCATGGTCACACGGATAATACCAAAGTACCCTGAATTCAAATTGGAAACATTTTGATTGAAAAATTGCTATAGGATTAAACTTAGATATGCAGATACAACAATTTATTTTTATGTATATACATTTATTAACACTTATAAAGTAAGTTTATAGTTTTTTTTTTATGATAAAATTCTTGTAATTTCTCTAAAAGCATATATTTTATTTGTATGTACATCAGAAGTTTTATTCATATATACTTTAACGAAAGCTTTTTAAAGTCATGGAAAATGATCTGCTAAATCAGGGAAAGTCATGAAAAGTCATGGAATTGAAAAATTTTATTTTGGCAGATACCCATCAAATATTTGTCCCAAATAAGTGGAATTGACTCTACTGAATTTCTCTTCCATTAAATTCTTTCTATTAGGCTTTTTTTATTAATTTTTAATTGTATTTAATTACAAACAAAAGAAATATATTTTTTAGTCCACATTACTATTTTAATTTAATTTATTTCCTGGATGTGTTACAGCCCTAGTATATTGTAATCAGTGTCCTATTGTACACACATTGCATTTGTAATTTTGCAGCTTTTTAAGAGTGATCCATCATACATGCATGATCTTGTATATTTTTATAAACTTATGCATTGTTAAAATAAAATATAGTGACTCAATGTTATCCAGCAGTGTACAGATGTAAACAGATGAATGCTTTAAACTAATTATTTTGCAGTGTCGACACTTAAAAAATTATGTAGTGGTGCATTTTTTAAATGTGACTAATTTTCTTTTGTATCTTCCATTTTATTAAAATTATTTGCCAAAAATTTTTTTCGCAAAATGCTGTAGGTAATCGAGATTTGTTCTTAGCTTTTGTATTTAAGCTTAAGAATGGGATCAACTGTTTTGTTGTCAAATGCACTCTTAACATATTTGAGTATTTATAAAATGAACCTGAGCAATCTTTGGGACCCAAAGTAGTTAAACGAAACATATTTGCAACATTCTTGATGAACTGTTTTTTACTCTTCAAAGAAATCGGTCGTGTAATATCTCAAAATTATAATAAAATCTGTAAAGTAATTTACAATCTCAATTTCATTTTGATTTAATTTAGTTTGCATGATGAAATTTATGTGTATGTAAGAGATACAGAATTATATATTTTTTCATACATGTTTTATATATAACTGGCTTACAGATTTAGCACTGAAGAATATCTTTTAAAATATTTTAAGTATAAAAATGGAATTTTTTCATTGTGCATATTATATCAAACCAAGTCAGCTAAAAAAGTTTTACATGCTGCACTGTATATTTGTTATTTGTATATATGCATACGCACACACACACACATATATGTATATATATATATATATACACATATATATATACATATACATATATATATATATATATACATATATACATATATATATATATACATACATATATATACATACATATACATATGTATACATTCACATATGTATGTATGTGTGTGTATATTTTATGTATATTTATATATATATGTATGTGTATGTCTCTCTCTCTCTATGTGTATGTCTATATATATATATATATATATATATATATATATATGTGTGTGTGTGTGTGTGTGTGTGTGTGTTTATAAATATGAATGTATGTGTATGAATATATATATAGAGGAGAAAATTAAAGACATTGTGTTATAATTATTAAAAAATTAACAATAAAACAGTTAAAAATGAATGTGCATGAATAGTTAAAACGATCAGTAAATCAATTGAATAGTCGAACATTTACTATGAAAAGTGTGTTATTTATTTTAATTATAAATTTCAGAAATTATAGTGTAAAGTTTGATTGACATTTGCTATTTTGTCAGCCCTGTTATATATAAGACATATTATATGTTTGTTTTGATACAAGTTTTCTTTTTCACTAGCTGCATTTTCAACTGGTTACAAACTAGTCATTTGAATAATTTTTAAAGAACAAATCAAATTAACCACATATATCATACTTTAAAGTTTTATTTTACTCTACACCATTTAGTTAATAAATTAGTCTTAAATTTTTTTTCTTTTCACCTGTAAATTGTTAATGTAACATGCAACTGTAATTGTTAATTCTATAACAACAATAATTTTTTCAGTCTAAAAATTTCTAGAATGTTTTGTTACTATGTGTTTTTGTACTAAATTTTGTAACTTTCTTGAAAATTCTTTTAAAGGGATATATTTCTTTTGATTATAGAATTTTAAATAACTTGTGCATTAAGGCCTAATTAAACTAATATTTTCCCATAAAATTGTGTAGTTACTTTCATTTATATACTTATATATTTTAATTATGAATATTACATTTAAGTGCTTAAATGTTATCTACTGATATGTCATTGTATTTATATTCATGTGTAAAGCATAAAAAATTTTTTTAAAGCAATAAGGTATAATAAAATTTTTTATATTGTATGTCATTGCTTCACAGTTAAAATCAACAATATTCAGTGAAGATGATCTTAAATACAATATAGCTTATGTACCTTTAATCAATTAATTAATCAAAATATATGACTTGTGACTTAACAAAATTTATAAATTTCAAATGTGAAAATTGTAATAAAATAAGATTGAATATTCAAACAAAATATATCTAAATTTATTTATAATGTAAAATATTACTAATTAAATAATTTTTTTTCCTAAAAACTTATAAAATTAGACAATTTAATACTTTTGGTTGAAGAGTAAAAAATAGTATTGTTGTATAAATGTGTACAAATTTTACTTAAAATACTGCCAATTTTTTTTTTATTTGGATACTTAATGAAAATGGGAAATTGTATTTACAACTTGCATGTAGAATAACAGAGTTGTTACTGAAAATACAATGAAAATAAATGCTTTGTTGCTACTTTTTCTGTGATTATTTCAGTTTTCTCTTATTACATTTTCCAGTACTGCTTTGTGTAATTTAAAGCAGCTTTTAAAGTCTGCCACAATGTTTAGCACTTTTGATTCTCGATAACCCAGACTTATATACAGACATGCCAACTTCTCTGGAGAAATGAAAAAGTTTGATAACTCTGGAAAATTCTCACATTTCTCCGGAAAATGATAAAATTTTTGAAAAGCTAAATTACCAATGAGGAATTTGTACATGTGGGAGATTCGAACAACTTAGTATTTTTCTGTTAATTCCAAACTCGTAAATTCCACAAATGTTCTCAAAAATGTAAAAAAAAAAAAAAATGGGTCCATCTTTTTAAAAATTAATTTTAAAGCTAAGCGAAAATCACGTGACATCAAAACGCTCCGTGATTGGTTGTGACGTCATTGTTCACGTTATCCAATATTTTCTTATTGCTACTAAGTGCGCACTATTTTCCGATATTGTTTTTGCAAGTTCTTGGAATTTTCTAGCTATCAAAATTTTTTATTTAAACCTGAAGGTTTGTTTTATCGTTCTTGATAGCTTAATTATCTCAATTTGTTATAAATGTCTCTTTTACCTGGATTTACCAAAGAACAGTCGGACAATCTCCCAAAATTGACATGATGTCAGTGTTTTCGGTCTTGGGAATAAACCCGGATTTTATAGGAGCAAAAATACGTTCAAATTAAAACCCAAATGTAAAATCATTTATAAATTTATCCAATTTTACTTAACATGTATTAATATTTTTTTCATGCTAATCTCAGTTCTTCTGTTTGTAGACACAGACAAGTCAAATAAATATACATATATCATATACAAACACATTTGTAGTAGCATTGCTTTTTATAAATTGAGATGGATGTAAAATTAAAATAAAAATTAGAAGAGGTATTTATTGTGAGACCAGTCTCATTAGCCCTCGTGTTGCAAAAAGTAGACCGCAGCGCTCCAAAACCAAACCAAACCAATTCTTAGATATTTTAAATTTGATGAAAAGAAATATAAAATCTTTAAAAGGCTTTACTTAATTATTTATACATTTTTAAATAGCAATACAATTTTATTGCCTTTAATATTAATGTTAAATTATAAAATGTATAACATTTCTGAAATTAAATTTAATTTTTAAAGTAATATCATTATTAAGTATTTTAAAAATATTAGACTTTTTTCAAATTAGTCACCAATTTAATCGAAAAATATCACTGTGAATTGATACACATAAGAAAGCATGCATCATCTCTGAAGAAAATATTTATAATACCTTGAAAATACATAACCTTCCCCACCCCCGAGTTATTTATTAGATAATTAGATGTTTATATGTTTATAGATTGCTTTAGATGTTTATATGTTTTATGATATTTATATGCTTTGTCAAAAATTTATTGTACTTGAACTCGGTGATAATACTTGAAAATTAGCAGTTTTAAAGGTTAAATAGCACTGGTTAATCAACAGTCTTTTTAAAGGTATAGATGTATTTTTATATACTTTAATTGTCCTAAATTAATAATATTTAAACAAAAGCAAGCATTTACTTTTTGAAAAATGGTCTTCACAAACCTATAGAGATGATTTATATGATAATTTAGGGTTTAATTTCTCCTCTCTTTTCATCGCATTTGTCCAGATTTTAAGTGTTTGTGGGAACGCTGAAAAATATCTTCTCATTGCAATTAGTTGTTCTATTTTTACAGAGTGGCCACATTTTTGGCCACACTCACCATTTTTGGTCTCCTGCATGAGACAAACTTAAGTGTTGTGCCACAATTCCATAAAAAACACTGTTTGAAAAAAAATATTTAATAAATTGAGATCATAAAGCAGTACACCAATATCAAGGCATTTATAATATCACTGAACTAGCTTTTGAATTCAATCTTCATAGAAATCTGTTGCCTTGTCATGCAAAGCTAAAGTTTTGGTTTAGTCTGCATCACTCACCATTTTTGGTCCCCTGCATGAGACAAACTTAAGTGTTGTTCCACAATTCCATAAAAAACACACTGTTTGAGAAAAAAAAATTAATAAATTGAGATCATAAAGCAGTACACCAATATCAAGACATTTATCATATCATTGAACTAGCTTTTGAATTCAATCTTCATAGAAATCTGTTGCCTTGTCATGCAATAGCTTAAGTTTTGGTTTAGTCTGCGTCACTCACCATTTTTGGTTCCCTGCATGAGACAAACTTAAGTGTTGTGACACAATTCCATAAAAAACACACATCGTTTGAGAAAAAACATTTAATAAATTGAGATCATAAAGCATCTATTTTTTTGTACGTTTTCATTCCCTTTTTGAACTAAGCTTTCAGTAATGGTAGATGATCACTTGCATTGCTCCTCATCGAGCATATACCTGCAGTCATTTTTAACTCATCTCTGTTTTGTATATCACATGTAATACACAATCAGGGCATGATTTCAGACAGGGCAAGTGTCAGGGTCCCAGTCAAAAGGGAGCCTCAAAATAACTGCCATTTCAAGTTAAAAATAGGATGCGTAGTCTAAAATTCACTTTAATTTAGTGACAATTTCTTCTTTTAGTTTTTGACTTATTCAGTATCATTAGACAGCTTGCCCACAAATGTTAGAGCTTGCTCACCATCAGGCCAGCATTGCAGTGGGTAATAATGGACCATAGTGGGGAAGAGGCATTAGACAAACATTAGCCAACTATTGGAGTTTAGTTAGGTAGCTTACCTTATAAAGTGGTATCGTCCATCATAAAGTTTCTAGCTATATTTCATTGATCGTAGAGACAAAAGAAAACTGATTTGGAATGATGGCATTACGGCAGGGTCGGAACTAAGGTAAATAGTATAATCTACAAGCGATATAGATTTATATAAGAAAGGCATACAGAGACTGGATACTTCGCAAAGACGGAACTGGACGGGAAGATAAGATAAATGGACACATGCGCATAGATTCATTCCTTAGAAACAAAACTGGTTAAAAAGCCATTTACGCAAAATAGCCAACCTTGTCTAGAATCGATCTTTCCTTCTTGCACATC
>CM063499.1:78976719-78986719 GCA_032207245.1 Pardosa pseudoannulata | reverse complement strand
ATGAGTCCGTGAAATAGACGCCTAGACTTTTATGAAAAGAATTTGTTGTTAATACCAGTTATAAAATTTTCATTGCAACAAAACGTAATCGATGATCAAATTTAAATTTATCACCTATGTACCTACTCTATTATTTAAGCCAAATATAAAAGAAATTTTTTTACGTCAGGTATAAAACGTATGAAAATAATGCGGACGATGTTTAAATAATTTAAAATAAGAAATGATTCAATGAGATGGTTAAAGGAATGACGTCATAATGGTAGAAAAACAAGTTATTTTCATCTACTTATAATGTGATAAATTGGTAAATTTAATCGCCTACTCTTACCCAGGGAAAATGGAGCTTGAAATAATGATATTAAAAGCTCGAAAAGGCGGGAAGGGGTGGAATTCGAACGTTTAGATGGATAGATGGATGAATTGGATTTATTGGCACTGAATCCCAAATGGAATATATTGTGCCAAAACGAAGAGTGCCATAAAAAGAATGTAAAAACCATAGATTGTAGAAAAGTAAAAATATACAGGAATAAAATGGTAAAATTGGAACACTATAAAACTGTCAAAAAAACATCAGCTGAGCAAGAGGTAAAATCAGTAAAACGACAAAAACACAGAGGGAAGAATTAAAAATCAGACATGATGATAAAACCCGGTGTCTCTCAAAAAGAAGAAAACATTAGGATGAGGAATAATGCCAAGGATATCTTTTAAATGAATATGAGTATTAAAATGACGACGTCTGTAAACTTTAAAATTTTGACACTCAACTAAGATGTGATGCACGGACATAGCGACATTTAGAAGACGACAGTATTGTTTGCTGTGATATGAAGCCTATTTATACCAATTTATTTTAGAATCGGATCGATAGTTTGAGAGAAGATAAACTTTACTCGCTTTGAATTTTGCTAAAACTAACTCGTCAAGAATCCAATGGATGTCTTTATCCATTCCAGGTCCAATCGCTTCATAAATTGGAGGACAGACGGACAGATAACTTAGGCTATTATTATATAAGGAATTAAAATAGCGCAATGCTTAAAAAAATTAGATATAACAAAACATTAATGGTTCACTGTAGCTGATTTTTAATAATTTGGAGCTGTTGCGTTTGTAAAGTGTTAATGGATTAATTGCCCATAAATATAAATGTCTGGTTTTCAAGTCGTTTTCTTTAATTAAGTAAGAGTATATAATTATATTACGATGGCGCACTGTGCATTAATTAAAGTCGCCAGAAAAAGCAAGAAATACAATGTTGGATGGATTATCTTTTTGTTTTAGTAAATATCGCCAATATTTTCGCCAAATTTGCCAAGGGAAACCCAATTCTTAATTAGTCCACATTTTACTATATGTTACATATATTTTACCAGTGGCGTTGGGATAGTGCTTTGCGTTCCCAAGACACATGTCTGAGATTCGATCCTCGGATTGAGCAAGGCTGACTCAGTCTTTCATCCCTACAGTGGGTTCACAAATTGAGGACCAAGCACGTTTGGAAACTAAACTGAGGGGGTTCCACGTAAAATTGACCAAATATTCGCAATAATAAAGCGATTTCACGCAGGAGGGCACATCTCAATTATGACAATTCTTGCTTTAATTTCAAACGGAAGGGAAGTTTATTGTTTGTCTATTGGTTGTAATAAATGAAAATGAATGAGAAGGGCATTATAGTAGTTCGTGACGTTGCGACAAATTGCTTTATTAAATGAAAAAAAAAATATTTTTATCCTAATGATGCCATCTCTTAAAATAAAAAAGTGCATGTGTCGAACCATGGATACATTGCATAATAGTTGATTAGAAAAAATCGTGATTAACGCTATGCAATTGAACTCGTGAGGCTTTAACATGATTATATGATTAACCTAATTCGCAATAATTAAATGAAAATAATCAATTTTTATGTATTCTAATGATGCCATCTCTTTTTTTTAAAAAAAGTGCGTGTGTCAAATAGGATACATTGCATAATAGTTGATTAGAAATACCGTCGATTAAACGCTATGCATTGAACTCCGTGAGCTTTAACACTAATTTTACGATTAACTCTAATTCGCAATAATTAAAAAATTCAATTTTATTTTATCCTAATGATGTCATCATTTTTAAAATAAAAAAGCATGTGTCGATTATGGATACATTCATAATAGTTGATTAGAAATACTGTTGATTAAACTCTATGCAATTGAACTCCGTGAGGCTTAATATTGATTTTAGAATGTCTCTAATTCCCAATAATTAAATGACAAAAATTCAATTTTTATTTTATTCTAATGATGCCATCTCTTTTTAAAATAAAAAAGTGCTTGTATCATATCAAGGATACATTGCATAATAGTTGATTAGAAATAACCGTCGATTAAACACTATGCAATTGAACTCCGTGGGCTTTAACATTGATTTTAGATTATCTAATTCGCAATAATTAGATGAAAAAATTCAATTTTTATTTTATAAGAATGATGCCATCTCTTTTTTAAAACAAAAAATATGTATCAATTATTACATTGCATAATAGTTGATTAGAAATAAGTCGATTAAACGCTATGCAATTGAACTCCGTACTTTAACATTGATTTTACGATTATTTAATTACAATAATTAGATGAAAACATTTCAATTTTTATTTTATAAGAATGATGCCAATTTTTTTAAAACAAAAAAGTACGTGTATCAAATGAAGTCTACATTGCATAATAGTTGATTAGAAATAACTATCGATTAAACGCTATGCAATTGAACTCCGTGAGGCTTTAACATTGATTTTACGATTAGTTCTAATTCACAATAATTAGATGACAAGCATTTCAATTTTTATTTTATAAGAATGATGCCATCTCTTTTTAAAATAAAAAAGTACGTGTATCAAATGAAGTCTACATTGCATAATAGTTGATTAGAAATAACCGTCGATTAAACGCTATGCAATTGAACTCCGTGAGGCTTTAACATTGATTTTACGATTAGTTCTAATTCACAATAATTAGATGAAAAAAATTAAATTTTTATTTTTTTAATGATGCCATCTCTTTTTAAAATAAAAAATGCGTGTATCATATCTACATTGCATAATAGTTGATTAGAAATAACCGTCGATTAAACGCTATGCAATTGAACTCCGTGAGGCTTTAACATTGATTTTACGATTAGTTCTAATTCACAATAATTAGATGACAAGCATTTCAATTTTTATTTTATAAGAATGATGCCATCTCTTTTTAAAATAAAAAAGTACGTGTATCAAATGAAGTCTACATTGCATAATAGTTGATTAGAAATAACCGTCGATTAAACGCTATGCAATTGAACTCCGCGGGGCTTTAACACTGATTTTACGATTACCTCTAATTTGCAATAATTAAATAAGTAGTAAATCTCGGTAAGATCAGGCCTTAGTTCTATTTTTTATAAGATGAAAATGGTTTTTATAAAATGCTTTGCACTTTTGTTGATGTTGGTTATCAGTAAAATTTGTTGAAAAGGAGAATATACTTCTGTGCAAGCTTTAAATAACTCATTTATTACCATACCTCTTAACTTGTTCTTGAGTCAGCAGTGAATTGAAAATGGTACAGAAAAATAGAAATTTAGTGGTATCGACGACTGAAAAAAGATTAAGGGGCTTACTCAAGACGTTGCGAGTCGGTTCGAACCTACGTTGTGACGTCAGCTTGATCGTTTGTTCGCATAATGTCCTCAAACTTTAATTTGTCTTTTAATTCTTAATAGTCTATGGCGTCATGAATTTTCTGCCACAATCACTTACTAGGTGCCAGTCTCACTAAAGTCGTTTAACTCTAACCACGATTAATCTCTGTTTAAACGGAGAATTGTGTCCCATCATTGGTTGACTCCATGGGTTAATTGCGGTTAGCCGTTAAACAGCTTTAGTGAGATCGGCTCTCAATCGTTCGCTGTGATAGCTACGGGGTTCTCTCTACTTCCAAACACGACGTTTTTAATGGTCGTCTATCAGGCGTAAACTTAAGGTAAATATTTCTTTTTATAAAGTTTGTGAATTGTTATACTGTTTTAAAATTTAATACGAATAAGTCAATTAAAGGGTATCTTTAACATTAAGAATACCGAATTGTTTCAATGGGGTTATAGCATTCTCATTTACTAACATGTTTGAAAAGATTTATTCCTGTATTTTCACTGTTTTGAAAGTTATTCGTGCATATACATGGTTTCCGCGCACCTGGAAAGTCATGGAAAATCATGGATTTAGATAATGGATTAATTTTGTCATGAAAAGGCTTGATTTTTCAAGTAAAATGAGTAAAAGTCATGGAAAGTCATGGATCCGCTAAACTACCGATTAAAAAAATGCATTGAATTGTTTAATTCTGTTTTTACTTGTCATTTGGCTGAAGTTACCGAGTTTGGTATTTATGTACTATCCTATTGACCAAGTAAAATTTGTTCGCCAAGGAAACTCAAAGCAAGAAAGCTTAATGGGTGGGTAAATGTATATTATTCTGGTTTTTTTTCTTAAATTGTAGATTAAAATTTTATTAATATAATATATTTTTTAATAAAAATTAGTTAAGATTTTTGCACAAAATATAAGTTTATCTCTAGGGATATTGTATATAAATGTTATAGGGTTATATTTGTCTATTATTCATGGTCACCCGGATAATACCAAAGTACCCTGAATTCAAATTGGAAACATTTTGATTGAAAAATTGCTATATGATTAAACTTAGGTATGTAGATACAACAATTTATTTTTATGTATGTGAGTTTATTAACACTTATAAAGTAAGTTTATAGTTTTTTATGATAAAATTCCTGTAATTTCTCTAAAAGCATATATTTTATTTGTATGTACATCAAAAGTTTTATTTATATATACTTTAACGAAAGCTTTTTAAAGTCATGGAAAATGATCTGCTAAATCAGGGAAAGTCTTGAAAAGTCATGGATTTGAAAAATTTTATTTTGGCAGATAACATGCATATAATTTATAACGTTTCTTAGCAAATGAAAACTGTAAATGTCTTGCCATGTTTTGTTTTCCTTCAAATTCTATGCATTACAAACTTGTTCTTACTTTGTATTGAACATCCAAGCGTTACATTATGTATACGTATTTTCTATGATGTACAGGGTAAAACTGTGAATCGAATGAGTAAATGGTTAACTTATTACTTTGCTATATATAAATATACGAGGGTTACTCTGAAATTTTTGAGATACGCGCAGACGAGAATTTACAAAATAAAAATAACTGTTTAATTTTAAAATACAAAGTATTTTAACACAGCAGACGAATTTTTAATGACTTACTTCAACTTGTTTAGCGTAGAATAAATTTTAAACAGAAGAGAAAATGGAGTTTATCAGAAGGGATTGTTCAAAGCCATCAAGTTGGTAGGACAGAAGACAGTAAAAGCAAACTGGTATACCATTAAATGTCTTCCACAAATTCTACAAGAAGTGAATGTGAGGGGACTAATGCTTCACCATGACAATGCATCTTCACATACAGCCGTATTAACCCTTTGACAATTTCATTTTTTTCCAGAATTCGGTAAAAAAATGTCAAATTTTTTATTGCATTATTTTGTTCATTTTACATTTTTAAGTAAAGATATGTTATTAAAATTAACATTTCTAATATTTTTAAGCATTTATTACAACTTTTTTTCTTTCTATGAAAGCATCATAGAACTGAAGTTTACCTTTAGTCTCATCGATATCCAAGTTCATTTTTGGAATTCCAGTGAAAGCAAATCTAGGAGGCGGAACCGAAGGATTATCACAATTAATTTTAAAAAATTGTCTTGCTTGACTGATTCCATCTGTACTACTATCAGAGTCACTACTATCCAGGTCATCTAGTAAACTTTCGCTACTATCATTTACAGATAATTCAGTTTCTGATTCCGAGTCACAGTTCGAATCAAAAGAAATTAGCTCCATACGCTCTGAATTATCCATTATTTAAAAGTAAAAATATATTATTCAACTCTTGCATCAATAAAATTATCAGGCGGTTAGTAAAATATAACCAGAAAGCTATACACTGAAAGATAACAATTCGTCTTCTGATACAAAACATGCGAAAAAAACTCGCGCTTTTGATCCAGTCAGAGTAGAAAATACAATAAACTGCAAACTATCATTTACTGGACATCTATAAGAATAATTTGTTACTAAAATTGGAAAAAATATGGCCGAAACAGTGCAAGCGAAATAGAAATCAGATTGCCCGTACGCCGTACGGGCAAATCAGTAAAGGCCCGAAAGCTGTGCCCGTACGGCTTACGGGCAAAACAGGTAAGGGGTTAACAGTTGAGTTTCTAAACAAATTAAACTGATAGAACCGCCGTATTCGCCTGATATAGCTATGTGTGACTTTTGGTTATTCTTTAATCTAAAAAAAGATCTTGCGTGGACGTCGTTTCATTCAGAAGAGATTGATGTGGCTGTAAATGAATTTTTCATCTATTGCAAGAAATGTGGAAAATTCGTCTACAAAAGTGCATTGATGCTGGAGCAGACTATTTTGAACACACCTAAAATTTTATAAGTAACTTTAAAAACCTAGTTGTATCTCAACAATTTCAGAGTGACCCTCGTATATGTATGTATAGAGTTGTTAAAATGCACTGTATTGAACTGTCAGTATTTTTTTATATAAGTTTTTAGAGGTACACTTGAGGTACACTCATTTGGAGTATAATTGAGATGCAAAGATTATAAAAGCATTTTAATATTTGATTATACTTAATTCTCCTAAACTGCTTTAAATTCGGTTCTAAATTATAAAACTTCAGTATTAACTCTAATAGAGATTTTCTTTTAAGGTATCCATCTACGTTCGGAGAACTTTTTTCTTTAAACGTAGAAAACGTAACTAGTTCATGTTTTTACATTTTTAGATTTTTTTTTTATATTATCATGGAGAATTGCACTTAAAAAATTTATTCCTGGAGAAGTTTTTATAAAATTTTTAATAAATGAAGAAAATTTATTAAAAATCAGGTTTTTTTAGGTCTAATTTTTTAAAATTATTTCAACAGTTTTTGATGCAACATATTTCTTATACACTGGACTAATCACCTAAAATCTTTGCTTAATTTACATTTGGTAATAAAACTTTGGTCCTTCAAAATCATACACATTGAATTCTTAACGAATTTTCATTATTTTTATATCTAACCATGAGTGTAATATCATCAAAATTATCCAAATTTAAAGCTTTCAGGCCCTTCACTAGTAACTACTATCAAAAGTATTCATAATAATTTTCAACAAAATATTTTAAGAACTTTTCGGGAAATCACATTTCAAGTTAACATTTTATTAAAAATAACGTTCCGAGAAAAAACGCTTAAAAGTTTATGAAAGCAACTTTAACTATTAAAAAATTTAAAATACATGTTTAAAATTTCTCTCACTTTCTTGATTCAAAGCTTTCTAATTGCCAAGTTGCTAATTATTAAAAATACTAGAAAAATGTTTAAACTAATCCACCTTTTTGTCCGAAAAATGCCTTTTAAAAGGCTTTAAATTCACAAATTCCGGTTCCGAAGTCGCTACATCCGTTTTGTTTTGACAGCTGTCACATATGTTTAAACAGCTGTAACATTTCTTTAAAATGCCGTAGAGACAAAAACAAAAAACAGATTTAGAAGCCTAAAAGTTGAATTTTTATTTTGAAAACTATGATTTTTGGAGAAAAAAATGACTTTTTCAACTCAACGTAGACCTTAAACGAGTGTTAGTTTCATGTAAGATTGAACGGTGTTTAGGACTATTTTGATTTTTTTTTTCAAACGAGTTTACTTGAACAAGTATATATTACTTTACGTAAGCAATCGAATTTGATTACAAGGATAAATTTATTTATTCTATAGATTATATTAATACGTTTACTGTCTAATTTTTTAAAGCATTTATATTCGTAAAAATACTTGTTTTTTTTATATTGTGTCTATTAACAGATTTAAGACAATGTGTGCTGGTCCATTTTGCAGCGGAATTGTACCGGGAGCGGGCGTTTTGCGCGTCAATTGAGTTATTCAATTAAATATCAATAGATAGAAAATTATTTCATTTTTTAACCAACTTTTCGTATTTTATATTGAAATATATAAACAAATATGACTAATATATATATATATATATATATATATATATATTATATTTTCGCAAGGATAAATAAAAAGTTAATTTTAGACCTAAATGGATTTTTTTTTAATCCAGCTTCCCGTTCTGTGGTTCCACATCGACTGATGTAAAAACTAATTTTTATTTGTCTAAATGTTTTCAGAATCTATGTAGTAGACATGCGGCTTCTGCTTCGTTTTCCTGTATGTACCGTTATTTTTCGTATTTTATATTGAAATCTATAAACAAATATACAAAAAGAAATATATAAATAACAATTACAGTTCGGATTTATTAACGTTTTTATTTCATTCGAAAGTGCTTTCCTTAAATCCTATCAAGAGATTGAAAACACTATATATTCTTCACGTAATTCACTTTTTTTTAAAGTAAACAGTTTAATAAAGTAAAACAGTTTAATAATAAAGTAAACAGTTTAATAAAGTAAACAGAGTTTAATAAAGTAAACAGCTTAATAAAGTAAACAGCTTAATAAAGTAAACAGCTTAATAAAGTAAACAGCTTAATAAAGTAAACAGCTTAATAAAGTAAACAGCTTAATAAAGTAAACAGCTTAATAAAGTAAACAGCTTAATAAAATAAACAGCTTAATAAAATAAACAGCTTAATAAAATAAACAGCTTAATAAAATAAACAGTTTAATAAAATAAACAGTTCAATATTTTTTCTTGAACTGTTTAAATTGAATCATATACTGCAAAACTATTTCAATATTTACTAATACTTCGAATAAACTTGTTTTTATTTTAAAAGAAAATCACTCCCCCTTAAAATTGAACTGGTGTTGGATACATGAAATTTTTTGAGCTACAACATGTCCATTATGTGTTGTCGAACTAGTTTAAGTAAACAATAAGTACACTAGTGTCTACAAATGAAATATTTGTAATGGTTTTTTTTCTTGCTTTACCGTCTGTTGTCAAAATTGAAAATTGTTTATTTTAACGGTTAATTTACAGAAAACACAAAAGTCGTTATGTAAATATGCAATGTTGCATCGGAAACAGTCATTTATTACATTTTGTCTTTCTTTTTGGTGCAAGTAATAATTTCTTTTCTTAAAAAAATTGAAGTGTGGATTTTTTAACATTTATATTTTATTTGAAAGTGATTTTCTTAAATCCTATCCAGAGATTTGAAACACTGTATATTCTTCATGCAATTCACTTTTCTTTAACACATTGCGTGCTGGTACATTTCGCAGCGGAATTTTATCGGACGTTTTGCGCATAAATTTAGTTATTCAGTTAAATCTCAATAGATCGAAAATTATTTAATTTTTTAACCAACTTTTCGTATTTTATATTGAATTATATAAACAAATATATAAATAACAACCATAATATTTTTGTAAACAAAAATATTTTTTAGTAGATAAGTTTATAATAGGATCGTAAGTATGAAAAATCAAATAGAAGTAGTAGTATATAGTTTTAATTTTTTCGAATTATGTTATATATAAATATTTTTAAATTAAATTAAAGAAATGAAAAGAGCAATCATAAAACTAATAATTTAAAAACTAGTTTTTATTTGTCTCAATTTTTTCAAAATCTATGTAGTAGACAAGAACGTTCGGCTTCGTTTTCCTGTATATACCATTATTTTTGTACTCACAAACAAACCAAGTTGTGACACTAACCCGTACTAGTACGTGACCAGCTCTCAAGTATCAATCGTTATACTTGTTTTAACAAACGTAATCTAAATGAATCATTGGGTATGTATTTTAGCCATTTTTTTCAATGATCATTAATCTATAAAACAGTAGCCATTCAAAAAATTAAAGAACATCAAATTTCATTTTCAGCATGGAACCTAAAAAATGATTCTAATTGCA
>CM063499.1:78960845-78976619 GCA_032207245.1 Pardosa pseudoannulata | reverse complement strand
TTTGTCTTAGCTCAAGAGAGGAGGGGTTAACCCCTAACCCCCCTGTGTACGCCCCTGTTATATATATATATATATATATATATATATATATATATATATATATACACACATATATATATATATATATATATATATATATATATATTATATATATATATATATATATATATATATATATATATATTATATATATATTATATATATATATATATATATATTATATATATATATATATATATATATATATATTATATATATATATATATATATATATTATATATATATTAATATATATATTATATATATATATTATATATATATTATATATATATATTATATATATATTATATATACACATATATATATATATATATATATATATATATATATATATATATAATATATCAAAATTATTTAACTTTAATATTTCTTCAAAAGCCTCCTCTCTCCCATTTTAATTCATTTAAATATCTTTACCAGCCTCTAAATGGTTTAATCAACGGAGTATTTTCCACTTAACATTCCTTTCTGTCCTAAAACTGTAAACTTTCTGTCTATGCAGCAGTTTCCCAGGTGTTGGCGAAACATGTTTTCGCGTTTTGCTGATATTGCATTTAATTCGCTTATTAAGCTGTTTTTGTTGTGGGAAAATTTTTGTTGTCAGCGCTCTTGGGTGTACTTGTGTCAGAGCAGAGTGAACTCTGTGGCTTTTGATTGTATATTGTCCAAAAGGACAGATGTGCGGTGTTGCCGCTCTGAAATAAAGTTTTAAAATTAGACTTCTGAGTTCTCTTAAATATGAAGCCCGACTGCATTCTCATTACTTATAGCTGTTGAGCTTTCTCCTTGTGAAGGAGTGTTATAAAAAATGGATTACATATATATATATATATATATATATATGTGTGTGTGTGTGTGTGTGTGTGTGTGTGTGTGTGTGTGCAGGGGCGTAAGCAAGGGGGGGTTATGGGTTTATATCCCCTTTTGAGCTCAGACAAAATGGCAAAAATAAAAATTTTAGTAGAAATTATTCGGGCTATTATTTTTTAGAATTATGAAACCCCCTTGAAAAAATTCTGCGTACGCCACTGTATGAGTGCATGGACGTAATTTGGAAGGGGAAAGGAAGGTCAAACACCCCCAAGATTTTTTAAGGATGGGGCAATTTTGCTGTTTTAACCTTCTAATTTTTTTGAAGTTTTACTCATATTTTAAATTTCTGATTCGACTTTTGCTCTTTAAGTGGAAACGGCCAAATTAAGCCCCTGTATGTATGTATGTATGTATGTATGTATGTATGTGTGTGTATGTATTTATCATGCAGGGCCGCAACCAGAACGGGGTTACAAACGCTCTAGCCCCCCCCCCCTCCACAAATCTGCAGTTTAATATATTTCATTTTAACTTTGAAATAAAAATTCATTTTCAACTATAATTTTTTTTTGCATGCTTCATTAAAATTTAATTTTTAAATAAAAATTTCAGTTTTTAAACATTTTATGTACATTTTTAATTATAATTTTTTTATACTGTAAATGGAACACATTGCACAAGATTATGCATGTTTTGCTTTGGAGTTCTACTGTCTACATTTTACAACACGACAGCTAATGAAACCGGGACCTACTGCTTAAAGCCGATTTCGAACGGCCACGAACATCCATGCCAGAGTGGGATTCGAACTCACGAATTCCGGTAGGTTCGAATCCCACTATAGCAAATTAGAAGGTTTTAAATTGAATTTTTAATTTTGTTATTCACAATGTTTAATTTGATTCATATCACTGTCCAGAAGTGATGCCACTTTGTTCCACATTTTAACTTCTACCCCGACACAGTGAGATTCGAACCCACGAGCTACGGTACTGGAGATCAGCGACCTAACCATTCGGTCACTGTTCTGCAGTTATATGTAATATACTTTAAGCTATATATTAAATTTTATATAATTTTTAACACAGATCATATAAATATTTAACATTCTGCATTATTTTCATTCGTTTTATCACTGAAGTTAGATATTAAGTAAATAATTTTCTTTTATATTTGACTTAAAATAATAGATTATGTACATATGTGATAATTTTAAATTTAATCATCGATTATTTTTTGTTGCAATGAAAATTTTATCACCGGTATTAACATCAAATTCTATCTACCCCCAGGGTGTAGTGGAAATGTTAGTTTCATTTCTTTACTTCCATTTATTACTGTGGCAAAAAAAAAAAATTGGGAAAAAACTTAACAACAAATTCTTTACATAAAAATCTAAGAGTGTATTTCACCGACTAATAAATATCTAGCATTTAAGTTATATATCTTTGAAAATTAAAAAGTTTGTTCGTTTGTGTTTGTCTTTTATACATAATCACACAGTTTGACTAAATGAATTCAAGGTGATTCTAAACTGCATTCACAGTATCGGGAGACTTTAGAGGAGTATGAAGATAAATTATGTACAAACATATTTTTAACCTGCCTTATAGTTACAATTCTGGAAAATTAAAAAGTTTACTGATTCAGTCATATGACGGGCTATATGGTAGTAAAAGAATATCAATTGTAGATATTTTAAACTAGTATCGCCATCTGTCGCCATCATAAAAAACTAAAACAAATTTTTCCGTTTTAGGGCATTTTTTATCGTTTTTCATGAAAAATAAAAACAATTTTTTTAAAAAATACTTTATATTTTTCTTGTTTTACAATGTAAAAAAGCGGCATACTGCTTACAATGATTTTATGTAACCTATCATTGATTTAAAATTGCCATTGAGTTTTATAGACATTCTGGTATCATCTTACTGAAGAAACTAAACTAATTTTCGGCCGTTAATTTTTTTTAACTTGATTTATTATCAGTTGTAATTATCCACTAACCTATTAGTATATTACAATGTTTGTACTAGTATTTTAAAATCTCCGATTTGAAAAATATTTATTCGTATGTTAATACATAATTTCACATGCATAAAATTAATTAAAAAAAACATAAAAAAGGACATTTGTTGACTTAAAACGTGTGTTTTCTACTAAAAAAATGTACAATTTTCTCATAAATAATGTAAATTGAATTTGTACCAAAATTTTCTCTTCATAGAGAATTTGAAATTATCTGTCTAATAATTTTTCTTCTCGCGACTCAATTTTTGTAAATTCATTTTGCACCAAAATTTTCTCTTCATAGAGAATTTGAAATTATCTGTCTAATAATTTTTCTTCTCGCGACTCAATTTTTGAAAATTGATTTTGCACCAAAATTATCTCTTCATGAAAAATTTGAAATTATCTGTCTAATAATTTTCCTTCTGGAAACTCAACTTTTTTCTTAACTTTTATGAATTGATTTTGCACCAAAATTCATAGAGAATTTGAAATTGTCTGTCTAATAATTTTTCTTCTGGTGACTCAACTTTTTGTGAACTGATTTTGCACCAAAATTATCTCTTCGTGGAGAATTTGAAAATATCTGTTTAATACTTTTCCTTCTGGCAACTCAACTTTTTATTCTCAGCTTTTTGTAAACTGATTTTGCCCTCAAAGTATTTCTTCATAAAAATTTGAAATTATCTATCTAATAATTTTCCTTCTATCGATTCAACTTTTTGTAAAGTGATTTTTCACCAAAATTATCTCTTCATGAAGAATGTGAAATTATCTGTCTAATAATTTTCCTTCTGGCAAGTCAACTTTTTTCTTAACTTTTATGAATTGATTTTGCACCAAAATTCATAGAGAATTTGAAATTGTCTGCCTAATAATTTTCCTTCTGGTTACTCTACTTTTAGTAAATTGATTTTGCACCAAAATTATCTCTTCATGGAGAATTTGAAATTATCTGTCTAATAATTTTCCTTCTTGTGACTCAACTTTATGTAAATTGATTTTCACCAAAATTATCTCTTCGTGGAGAATTTTAAACTGTCTAATAATTTTACTCATGGTGACTCAATATTTTGTGAATTGATTTTGCCCCAAAATTCATAGAGAATTTGAAATTGTCTGTCTAATAATTTTCCTCCTGGCTTCTCAACTTTTTGTGAATTGATTTTGCATCAAAATTATCGCTTCACGGAGAATTTGAAATTATCTATCTAATAATTTTCCTTCTTGTGATTCAACTTTTTGTAAATTGATTTTGCCCAAAATTATCTCTTGATAAAGAATGTGAAATTATCTGTCTAAAATTTTTCCTTCTTGAGACTCAACACTTTTTAAATTGATTTTGAACCAAAATTATCCTATAGTGAAGAATTTGAAATTATATGTCTAATAATTTTCCTTTCGGTGACTCAACTTTTAGTAAATTGATTTTGCCCCCAAATTATATTTTCCAACAGAATTTGAAATTATCTGTCTAATAATTTTCCTTCTGGCGATTAAACACTTTGTAATTTTTGCACCAAATTTCATTTTGCACCAAAATCATCTCTTCATGAAGAATTTGAAATTATGTGTCTAATAACTTTCCTTCTGGCGCCTCATTTTTAAAAATAGATTTAATAAACTAAAGTTTATTTCACAAATAATCATGTGTATCCAGTCAAGCGATGAATGTAACTTTGGTCGGAAAATTAAACTTAGTATGGTCATTTAATAAGAATTTCACAAACCACTTGTTTTACCTGCAGTGTTGCATAGCAACATCACTCTAGAAAACCGTGCTTCAGAAGATCATTACGTAAATAACATTGATTTTTAGATTTGTTGCAAATCTACTAGATGGTGATACAAAGAGTTAATAGTCTTGATAAATACACAAAAATTTATTTATATTCGTTTGTTATTTTAACAGTAATAATATTATTAAGTGGGCATGGTTATCTAAGTATTGCCCAAACCTTAATTTTTAAATGTTAAATTAACTAACCTTGCATATGAAACATTCAAATAAGCACATGCAATTTGAAATTTTGAATTCTGCATCTTAATTATTTTAAAACCTATTAACGTATAAGGTTTGACTTTTCTTTAATAATATGAAAATCTGAAACGCTTTTTTTTCTCTACTTTCCCTCTTTGAATTTCATGCATTAGAAATATACAGAACTTTTATGTATTGAATGTTTAAGTATTAAATTTTATACATGTAATTTATATAACTTCCCTTTCTTTTCTTTCAGTTTCTTTTTTTACCTTTATTAAATGAAAATTTGAAATAGCATTTTCTTTGCATTTTCACCTTGATTTCATGCATTAGAAATACTAAGGATTTTTGTGAATAAAATGTCCTAACTTAAATTGTTACACTTTCAGTTTATTCATGTTCCCTTTCTTTTCTTTTCTTTCACTTCTTTCTCTTTTGTTAATTGAAAATTTGAAGTGGCCTTTTCTTTGCATTTTCAACTTGATTTCATGCATTAGAAATACTAAGGATTTTTGTGAATAAAATGTCCTAACTTAAATTGTTACACTTTCAGTTTATTCATGTTCCCTTTCTTTTCTTTTCTTTCACTTCTTTCTCTTTTGTTAATTGAAAATTTGAAGTGGCCTTTTCTTTGCATTTTTACCTTGATTTCATGCATTAGAAATACTAAGGACTTTTGCGAATAGAATATCCAAGGATTAAACTTTTACACTTGCAGTTTATACATTTTCCTTTCTTTTCTTTTCTTTCATTTCTTTTCTTTCTTTTATGTGAAAATTTGAAATGGCCTTTTCTCTGCATGTTCCCTTTGATTTATGTATTAGAAATACTAAGGATTTTTGTGAATAGGATGTTTAAGGGTTAAACTTTTACTCATGCAGTTTATACATTTCCCTTTCTTTTCTGTTTTTTTCACTTAGTGAAAATTTGAAATAGCCTATTCGTTGCATTTCCCCCATGATTTCATGCATTGCAAATACTAAGGATTTTTGTGAATAGAATGCCCAAAGGTTAAACTTTTATACTTACAGTTTATACAATTTCCCTTTCTTTTCTTTCATTTCTTTTTCTTTTTCTTTTGTTAAATGAAAATTTGAAATTGCATTTTCCCTGCATTTTTCATTTGATTCCATGCATTAAAAATACAAAGAACTTTTGTGATTAGAATGTCCAAGGGTTAAACTTTTACACTTGCAGTTTATACTTTTCCCTTTCTTTTCTTTTCTTTCACTTCTTTTTCTTTTAATTAAGTGAAAATGTGAAAAGGCATTTTCTCTGCATTTTCCCTTTGATTCCATGCATTAGAAATACTAACAACTTTCTTTTCTTTTTTTTCACTTAGTGAAATTTTGAAATAGCTTATTCGTTGAATTTTCCCCAAGATTTCATGCATTAGAAATACTAAGGACATTTGTGAATAGAATGTCCACGGGTTAAACTTTTACTCTTGCAGTTTATACATTTTCCCTTTCTTTTCCTTCACTTCTTTTTCTTATTTTAAGGGAAAATTTAAATGGCCTTTTCTCTACATTTGCTGATATTTGCCCCACTGATTTTATACATTAGAAATACTAAGGACTTTTGTGAATAGAATATCCATGGGTTAAACTTTTATACTTAAGTTTATACAACTTCCCTTTCTTTTCTATGCTTTCACTTCTTTTTCTTTTGTTAAGTGAAAATTTGAAATGGCCTTTTCTCTGCATTTCCCCCCTTGATTTCATGCATTAGAAATACTAACAACTTTTGTGAATAGAATATCCAAGGGTTAAACTTTTACACATGCAGTTTATACATTTTACCTTTCTTTTCTTTCACTTCTTTTTCTTTTGTTAGGTGAAAATGTGAAATAGCCTTTTCTCTGCATCTTCCTCTTGATTTCATGCATTAGAAATACTAAAGACTTTTGTGAATAGAATGTGCATGGGTAAAACTTTTACACTTGCAGTTTATACATTTCCCTTTTTCACCCTTTCTTTTCTTTCACTTCTTTTTCTTTTGTTAAGTGAAAATGTGAAATGGCCTTTTCTCTGCATTTCCACTTGATTATATGCATTAAAAATAGAATGTCCAAGGGCTAAACTTTTATACTTATAGTTTACACAATTTCCCTTTTCTTCTCTTTCACTTCTTTTATTTTTTTCTTTTGTTAAGTGAAGATTAGTAATGTCTTTTTTCCTGCATTTTCCTCTATATTTCCTGCATTAGAAGTGCTAACATTTTTCTTTTGTGTCTAATATCCAAGATTTAAATTTTTAAATTTACAATTTATCTAATAAATCTGTGTATGAAATTAGTAGTAAGTTGCTTATTTATTTTTCATATGTAAATGTATACAAAGAACTGTTAAATTTCCTCATGCTTTATTAATTGCCTGCGTAGTTCGGCGTTGCTTGGACTACAGAAAATAATGTTTCATTTCATGGAGAAGAAAAGAAATGAGGTTGCGTAATACGTGCAAAAAATTCGTTTCTAAATAAGTTAGAAGAAATTTCAGGTATCTCAGGGAACGGAGGACTCTAAAAAGCAGTAGCGTGCGGTAGGTTTTTATGCAGGGTGTGCGAGAACATGGATTTTCCAATAAATCTTTAATTATTGAGACATCCGAGTTCTCCATTCTGAAACGGGTTATTTATTATGTATATAAATTTAAAGATTACAATAAATAAAATATTTACCTACGAGTAGTCGAGTTATAACTATAAAAACAGCTAAACTTATGTCTTTTGTTGTATGGTGTCATATCGGCGTCGAGAAAGCAAAGCCTCAGGCTGCCACGAAAAACTTATATTTTCAGCAAACGTAGCATCACCCGGCGCCCGCCGCTGCGGTGCCTCATCAGGATGCTCATTGGTACCGACAAACCGAACGTCTATTCCACGTGCAGAGGATTTCACTGTACGCTGGCACAATTGAGTGAACTGTTTCTTGTTCGGTCAGTGGATTAAATTGTATTTATTAATTGTTTTTAACATTTGGAAATCATATATTCTGCGAAAAACATCTTGACAAATTTTAAAAACAAAACCAGAGAGATGGTGTTACAGATATAACTTATATACTGTCTGTAAGACACAATGAATGGTAAAATTTGGACTGTTCTGTTAAAATTCGTTTCTTTAAAACAAAACAATATTGTTTTTCAGCGAATTATTTCAATAAATATAATACATCACCGAAATTACTTTACCACACTAAACCACTTCCCTTTATATTGATGAAATACTTCTTTTATATTTCCACGCAAACAAAATCTTACAATATATAAATTTAAACATTAATAGTCTGAAAAATCGTATGGCCAGTTAATCAGTTAAAAAACCAAAAGCGCTTCAGCACGTAAGTCCCCTCTCTAATACAACGCTTAATAAACCGTACCTTCCTTCGGATGATTCTGAATGCCAAATACAGAAAAATAGCTGCACTTGCTTCAGTGCTATAGTATGCTGTGCTTCTCCAGTAGCCCATACATATAAAGCGTGATTTTCAATTTAGTGCGTAGTGCGTACACATCAAAACTTCGGATTTTCGTTTGCTTTTGAACGCGCTACGTGGTGCAGCACCTAGTACAACACGCACTGTGGCAAATCAACATAATATTTGAATATATTATAGATAATATTTATTATATACCATATAAAGGTAGGTAGACATAGGTGCAGAAAATTATTGTCCCTCATAATTTTGCTAGGGTGTGCAGTGCACACCCTACACACATGGACCGCACGCCACTGCTAAAAAGGTTTCTTAAAGGTGTAATTTCAAGGAAACAAAGTACATTTAGAGATGAAAAGTCTTCAATTATAAGAGTTTATTAATAGTTCGGCGTAAAATAAAATTTTCTGTTCTTCTAAAAAAAACCTTTAAAACTCTTTAAATCTTGGGATCTTTCACAAGTTTTCAATTTTAAGTAAAGTTTGGAAATTCTTCGAAGACAAGCATTCTCGCATTGCAACTGGTATTTAGTTTAAAGAGTTTGACTACTCTTAAAAACGAGATTGATAAATATTTAAAAAAAGATTTGGCCAAAAATATGGAGTTAATAGCCAAATTTTTTTATTAATATGTTAAAAAAGACTCTTCATCGTTTGAGAAATGTTATTGAATTAGGGCTGGATTGTTTATCAATGTATTGTCAAATATTGATATACTTTAAGTATCGCGATAACAATATTAAAATTCTGCTTTGCTGATATATCACTCGTCAGCGATGCTGATTTTCATCCGCTTGCAATACCGTGGATTGCCAAAAGACATAACCTAAATAATAATAGCCCAAGTTATCTGTCCGTTTGTCCTCGAATTTATGAAGCGGTTGTACCTGGAACGGATAAAGACATCCATATTGGATTCTTCATGAGTTAGATTAGTAAAATTCAAATCGATTAAAGTTTATTTTCTCGTCTATTTAAAGAGAGTATTCATATTTTATGCCTTGATCGCTTGCACGCAGCTTGTCGATATGGAAGCCAGAAAGGGAAATGATTTAACATTAACCCTCTAAGCGGTTCGCACGTACAATTCCGCCAAACCGATGATGTCTTCAAAGCGATTGTCACACACAATTTTCGACTTCCAAAAACGTTCCGAAAATGGATGTAATGTACATGTAATGTTTCCATTTTTCTCCCAATGTTTGAGGTCAGGAATTTTTGCAGGTAAATCTACAATCTTTGACTGACATTTATTGAGGGATTACTTTGAGCACAAAACGCTGATAGCTTTTCATCTTTGTAAATTTTAAAGTATTTATTTGAGTAATATATCTTTTTGCACCACTTAAATATTTGGAATAACTTTCGTAAAAATATAAATTTTTTAATTTTATTTGTACTTTTAGAATCCATTATTTCTTGTGGGATGATCTTCGAGACCTAACGAGCTTTATGTGTATTAAAAATTAACAATCTATAACATCTATTTATATATCTATTTATAACCGCAAGTAAAGGGACAATAACGAGGGTAGGTCCGTACTTGACAAGAGTAGTTAACAAAACATGTAAAAAATCTAAAAAGACTTTTTATGACACAATAAAAACGTATTTTTTTTTAAAGACTTTTTTAATGATTAGAAAATAATTTATCAATAAGATTCTCAGAAAAAAATTGTAGACAGTCAACAATTCATCAATTTTTTTTAAAAATAATGTATACAATTCTTATGTTTTCAAGCATAATATACAGCACATAAATACAAGGTGTGCTTTTCATTTTGTTTTGAAATTTAGTACGTGTGAATTAAAAGGGGGGGGGAAATTTATCTAACTATGCATATCGTTTACTGTTATCAATAAGTTAGCATCAAAATCACGATGTCCCAAACTGATCAAATCCAATGTATATATGTTTTCTGAAGAATGGATATTTACAAAATTAAAGGGTAGCAAAACCCCTCAACAAGTTATAACTGCATATAATATATATTCATGTAATATATCACTGAGAAAATTAAACACAGCAATAGTTTCAGCAGCTTTTTTACCTGCCAAAATTTATAGCAGTAATTTTATTAAAACACCTTAGTCATGAGTGTAACATAAATTATTCCTTGAAAGTGAATGACTTTCCCTGGGCATAGTTTCATTTAGTGAATTCGTTCAATATTTCACTGAGAAAATTAAATACAACAAAAGTTTCAGCAGCTTTTTACAACTGTCAAATTTTATAGCAGTAATTTTATTACAACACCTTAGTGACGAGTGTAATATAAATTATTCCTTGAAAATCAATGCTTTTCCCTCAGCATATTTTCATTTAGTGAACTCATGTAATATATCACTGAGAAAATTAAAGCAGAAGTTTCAACAGCTTTTTACAACTGTCAAATTTTATAGCAGTAATTTTATTACAACACCTTAGTGACGAGTGTAATATAAATTATTCCTTGAAAATCAATTTTTTTCCCTGAGCATATTTTTATTCATCGAATTCGTCCAATATTTCACTGAGAAAATTAATCACAGCAAAAGTTTCAGCAGCTTTTTACAACTGTCAAATCTTATACTAGTAATTTTATTAAAACACCTTAGTCATAAGTGTAACATAAATTATTCCTTGAAAATCAATGTTTTTCCCTAGGCATATTTTTATTTAGTGAACTCATGCAATATATCTATAACATATAAGCTATACTGCACTCAACAGAGAAAAAAAGATAGCTGTATTTAGACAGCAGAGTGGTATAAAAAGCAATTAACTTTAAGGTTGTAGACTGGGACCAAATTTATGGTCCAAGACTCCAGAGGTCGAAAAGCAATATTACAAATTTCTCGCAGTGTAATAATCCTAAACATATTGCCCATCTTTCTAGAAAATGGCTGCTCTATAAAGGTCAGAATATTATTTATTCCTCCACAATCTCCGGATATTAATGTTACATAAAATTTATGGCCTATTCCTGGCATAAAACGTTCGAGAGTATCCCATTACTGACACAATTACGGCAGACCGAGAGTTAGAAAGTGAACTAATAAAATTGCTGAGTATCTACTAAAACCTCTGAGAGAAAGAAACCTCTGAATTAGCTTATGATGCAAATATACGATTTTGTGAAAACTGATAATATTTGACAGTTATAGAAATCTGCTGAAAATTTGGTTGTGTTTAATTTGATCGTAAATATTACACATGAAATTTATAAAATTTATTGAAATTCAGTAATTCAAAATATCGTCAGTGAAAGCATTGATTTTCAAGGGATAATTTACGTTGAACTCAAGACTGAAATATTTTAATAAGATTATCGTCATAAAAATTGACAGTTGTAAAAAGCTGCTGAATCTTTTGCTTTAATTTTCTCAGTGATATATCGCACGAGTTCACTAAATGAAAATATACTCAGGGAAAAGCATTGTTTTCAAGGAATAATTCGTTACACCCGTGACTTACGTATTTTAATAAAATTACTAGTATAAAACTTGGCAGTTGTAAAAAGCTGCTGAAACTTTTGTTGTGCTTAATTTTCTCAGTGAAATATTGCAAGAATTCGATAAATAAAAATATGCTCAGAGAAAAGAATTGATTTTCAAGGAATAATTTGTGTTACACTCATGACACTTATGACTAAGGTGTTTTAATAAAATTACTAGTATAAAATTTGACAGTTGTATAAAGCTGCTGAAACTTTTTCTGTGCTTAATTTTCTCAGTGAAATATTGCACGAATTCACTAAATGAAATATGCTCAGGGAAAAGCTTTGATTTTCAAAGAATAATTTATGTTACACTCGTGACTTACGTGTTTTAATAAAATTACTAGTATAAAATTTGACAGTTGTAAAAATCTGCTGAAACTTTTGCTTTAATTTTCTCAGTGATATATTACATGAGTTCACTAAATGAAAATATGCTCAGGAAAAAGCATTGTTTTCAAGGAATAATTTATTACACTCGTGACTTACGTGTTTTAATAAAATTACTACTATAAAATTTGACAGTTGTAAAAAGCTGCTGAACTTTTGTTATGCTTAATTTTTTCAGTGAAATAGTGTACGAATTCACTAAATGAAACCATGCTCAGGGAAAAGAATTGATTTTCAGGGAATAATTTATGTTACACTCCCTTACTAAGGAGTATTAATAAAATCACTGCTATAAAATTTGACAGTTTTAAAAAAGCCTCTGAATGTTTTGCTGTGTTTAATTTTCTGAGTGATATATTACATGAGTTCAATAAATGAAAATATGCTCAGGAAAAAGTATTGATTTTCAAGGAATTATTTACGATACACACGAGTTACGTGTTTTAATAAAATGAATACCATAAAATTTGACAGTTGTATAAAGCTTCTGAAACTTTTGTTGGGTTTAATTTTCTCAGTGAAATATTGCAAAAATTAGATAAATAAAAATATGCTCAGAGAAAAGAATTGATTTTCAAGGAATAATTTCTGCTACACTCATGACTTGGTGTTTTAATAAAATTACTGCTATAAAATTTGACAGATGTAAAAAGCTACTGAAACTTTTGCTGTGTTTAATTTTCTCAGTGACATATAGCACGAATTCACTAAATGAAAATATGCTCAATGTAAAGCATTGATTTTCAAGGAATAATACACTCATGACTAAGGTATTTTAATAAAATTGCTGCTATAAAATTTGACAGACGTAAAAAGCTGCTGAAACCTTTGCTGTTGTTAATTTTCTCAGTGATATATTACATGAATTCACTAAATGAAAATATGCCCAGGGATTAATTTACAAGGGACAACTTATGTTGCACTAACAACTGAAATGTTTTAAGATTACTGCTATAAAATTTGACAGCTGTAAAAAGCTGCTGAAACTTTTGCTCTATTTAATTTTCTCAGTGATATATTAAATGAATTCACTAAATGAAAATATTCTAAGGGAAATGTATTGATTTTCAAGGGATAATTTACTTTTCTCTCAAGACTGAAGTGTTTCAATACGATTATTGCTATAAAACTTTAGTTATCAAACAGCTGCTGAAACTTTGTTGTGCTTAATTTTCTCTGAAAACTTACACGAATTCAGCGATTGAAAATATAATCAGTGAAAAACACCGATTTCCAAGGAATGATTTACGTTTCCCTTAAGACTGGAGTGTTTTAATAAGATTATTAATATAAAGTTTGACAGTTGTAAAAAGCTGCTGAAAATTTTTTTGTGCTTATTTTTCTCGGAAATATTGCAAAAAATCACTGAATAAAAATATACTACTGGTAATAGAATTGACATTGAAAAAATGATTTACTTTAATTTTAGGACTTAAGCGTTTTATTAAGATTATTATTGTTTAAAAGACATAATACCCATTAAAAATATTTCAAGGGTACCAGTTAACTCTGCTGAATGATTGACTGAATGATGGTAGAATGGGTAGGGCTCTGCTTTTCGATACCAGAGTTCATGGGTTGGAATCCCACTATTGGCATGAATGTTCGTAGGCATTAGAATCGGTTCTAATTTGTAGGTCCTGGTCTAATTAGCCTATTTGTGTGCTTTGGGCTCAGTATATTTTAAATACACTGGTTTGCAAAACTTAAACAACAGGTGGACTTTTTGCCATAACTCCACGAGAAATCATCTGAGAGACATGAAATTCAGAAATGAGGGAAAGTATTATGTACTTAAAGGATGACGAAAGCATCGGAGTTGAAAAAGTAATACAATGTATAAGGTATGGAATCAAGCAAAAACAAGCTTTAATGAACGCATAGTATCGTAACACATGATTGTCTATCCAAGAGGAAGAACAACAAGTAGATATTCCTTAATATGAGATATGCCTTCCCTAACTGCAGTGGTTGCTTCGCACCGTCTCCGCATACTCAGATCCAGCTGGTCCAACCTTTCTTGCGGTAGGAGTGCCCATTCCGCAATCAACATGTGTTTGAGTCGTTGGGTGTTCTCCGGAGGATGTAAGCGTGCTGCAACGCGTCTTCCCAAATCCTTCCATACATGTTCGATGGGTTTGGTTTGGTTTGGAGCGCTACGGTCTACTGTTTTGCGCACGAGAGCTAATGAGACCGGGTCCTACTGCTTAAAGCCGATTCCGAAACGGCTACGAACATCCATGCTATAGTGGGATTCGAACCCACGAACTCCGGTTCCGACGATCAGCGCCCTAACCAATCGGCCAGCGTTCGGCCATGTTCGATGGGATTTAAATCAGGGGAGTACGCTGGCGAATCCATTCGAGTGATGTCTTCACTTTCCAGTAGCTCCTCAACAGCAAGAGTTTGATGTGGCCGTTCATATAATCATAAAAATGAGGTCTGGGTCAATGGCACTTTGGAACAGACGCACATGGGGAGGAGTACCTCCTCACAATAGCGATCCCCGGTTACAGAACGTCTGTCGAAAACGTGGATCTCAGTTGGCACGTTCAGCATAATGCTTCCCCGGACAACAACTCCAGGACCACCGTAACGGCGTCTTTCCTTGATGTTACTAGGATAAAACCGGGTCCCGACCTCTCTCCAAATCAAAACGCTTTGAGAATCGCTTCTGGTTGTGGTGTTCAGACTTTGCGACTCTATGGTGAGCCGCCGACTCCCACGCACCTCTACAACTCAACTCTACCGTGCGCTCAAAGCTTACCAGAGACAAAGAGTTGGATGGGTCGCACGAAGACGCTCTCTACCAACGCTCTCGCGTGTACTTCTATTTCTTTAAGTGTGAATGAATAAATGTTTATAAAGTTAAATGGAGTCAGTCATCAACCACCTTATGGTACTGAACCGACTCTCATCCGTAAACAGGACACGATTCCATTGATCAGTTGTCCAGTTTTTGGGATCTCTGCACCACTGTAAATAGTGGCGTCGGTGGCCAACTTTCAACGGGAGGCAGAGTTCAGGACGGCGGTCGAATAGGCCCTCTTTGTAAAGGCGTCTGGCCACAGTAAACCGCGACACTTGTCGCCCCGTTGCTGTATAGAGTTGCTGAGCAATGACGCTTGCTGACTGGTGTCGGCCTCTTTTCACCTGCAGGACGATATATCGGTCATCCCCTGCAGTTGTCGTCCTCGGGCGACCACCACTAATCTTTCTAACAGTTGTACCTGTGGTTTGGAACGCTTTCCAAACCCGCGAAAGGACACTTTTGTTGTTTCCGAACTTTGCAGATACACTGGTGTCAGTAAGCCCCTCCTCCAGCTTTCCGATCATTCTTCCACGTGTGAAGTCTTTCAGGTGATTTCTTCTAGCCGTATTTCACGAACACACTCACTGGCACTTGCAGCAAATATGTTGAATTGAGGTCCATCAGGAAGATGTGTGGGATCAGCGTCATCTGGGTAGGGATCCCCACGGGCGCTGACTTTTTCTCTTGGTTGATTGGTTGGTTGGTTGGGAGCACTACGGTCTATATTTTTACAACACGAGGGCTAATGAGACCGGGACCTACTGCTTGAAGCCGATTCCGAACGGCTACGAA